>OX421455.1:29371464-29418964 GCA_949126865.1 Montipora capitata | reverse complement strand
GTTCAAACTTTAAATTCCACATTCCGTGAACCATCCATATGGTTGAGTGTGTTGTTGAAGGCGTCGACTCCAATCAAAACCGGTAAACAGATACGTTTCTACGATAATATTTTAAAATATTTCATACTTTTTCTTACCAATACCGGGGGAAATTAGCCCGGTAAGAGGTGTTACCGAGTCATACGATGACTGGATATTGCATTCAGGTTGCGTGCAACGAAAACACAAAAACTCTTATTCGGTCACGCACATAATTGTTTAATACGTATTCCCCATTAATCTGTCGCGTAGTCGTCTGTGGTTTAGTGGTGATCGCGATTGCCTCTGAATGAGGAGATACCGAGTTCGTATCCTATTTGTGCTCCCTGCTCTGAAAAGTGTTTACGAGGCATTCTCGTCACCAGAGCCTTGGATCGACCCAAGGCTCTGGGAAACTCTATGCAGGAGAACATGCGCCGTAGGGTTCTTATAGCCAAAAACCGGCTATTGGAACCTTACGGCACCTGCTCACTCCTCGTGCTAGCATGAATGCACCAATTAGAGACGCTTTTGATTGTTCTTCACGAAAACCAATGAGAAGACACTTTGTTTCAGGGTTCCCCAGAGCTCTTCTCTCGCTCAGTCAAGAGAAGAGCTCTGGGGTCGAGATTGTTTACGAGGCAGAAGAATCTTGCGCATGCGCTTCCAAATTGCGACCCCTATGTGCGAGTAACTCCAAGGGTTAACGGGTAGAAAGTTCAAGTCCAGGTTCTCAATTTTCAGCTCTACGGCATCGTGGCCCTTGGAACCTCCGACAGATGCAGAGGGCTGGCGCCATGTGCGCCTACAGCAAGCTGGCAAGAATGCAAGCGGTCAGACACACTACCTTTCATTGTCGGGTTTTGAGGTTTATGGAACGATAGTAGGAGCCATCGAGGAACCGTTGGGTAAGTTTCTCAACTTTTGTCTCTTCTGTTATTCTGTTAGTTAACTTTCGGATTGGACCATATCTCCAGCTGATCTGGTGACATAATTCGGAGGACTGGGGAGAAGAATTTTAACGCCGTATCCCACAACAGCGCGCCAGTTTTGGCGATGGAAATACTCCAGGGAGTTTGGAAACAACACCTAAGGCCGCGCGCGGTTGTGGGATACGGCGTTAAAATCTCCAAATTACGTCACCAGATCACCTGGCTTGAAAAGAGGTCAAAGTATAACCAACCCCTCGCTCACCCTACCCATAACAAAAGTGAAGTTGGTCAGGAAGCACAAAAAAGACCCAACCATTTCTCGACATTACTTGTAAAAAACAACGAAGATATTTAGCAACATATAAAACTCACGCACAGGACAATATTATTGTTTTTCCTTACAAAATATTTTTTTTCTGTGGCGATTTGCTAAAAGTACTTGGTGTCCTGAAAGTCTGGCACACTTAAATTCATCCTGATGTGCTTGCTGTCGGCTGTTCTTTTGTAAATTGATTGTGATTTACACAACACATGCCCTTGAGAAAGTCACCGAGTATACAACTGGAACAGTTGGAACATATTTCTGGAACAGTCATACTAAAGTGTATTACCTCTGTGTTCTGTAGGTCCCGAACCATCGTCATGCAGAGGTGTGACAGCTGCTGACAAACTCGCCAAGTCACTGAAACCTTGCTGGTCGCTGTGCCCTGGAAAAGCTGCCAGGGAAGTGGAAGCCGCATTGCGCCGCCAGCGCCGGTTAATCCGCTCCCAGATGCTGAAGCACTTGAGCGTAGGAAGTAAGGTTGTGCGTGGAGTGGACTGGAAGTGGAAGGACCAAGATGGCAGTCCCCCAAGTGAGGGACTGGTCACCGGCGAGTTACAGAATGGTAACGGTGAAGACGAAAATTATCATTGTTGTTAAATAGACAGTGGTAAAGCACGTTTTCTTACGCCGAAGGGGAGTTATTTAACCCTTCCACCGCCCTAAATGCCAATTGACACTTAAAGATTTTACTGTCTAACGCCAGACAATTTTACTCGCCAATGGGGAAGCCCTCGGCGTTGAAAGGGTTAACTTAAACAACATCTAGGTTCGCTCAAAAACCCCATTAATATCCTTACCTTTCCTAAGTGTTATGAGTGTAGGCACTTTAGTAAACTTTCTCCTTAAATGCAAGTAATTGTATGCACGCGGGTTTCAATAAGCGTCACGAAGTGTCCCCTTGCTCTGCTGCCCAACTTCAACATTACTCGTGCCTCGGAATACAGACAATTAACGTCAAAAAGTGTTCCCCAAATGCTGCTCCTCAAGAAAGGATAAACAGCTGCGTTTACCCTAAGCTAAAAATAATGCTAACCTCTACCCTTAACTTATTGTTTGAAATAGGTAGCAAAGGCTCTGACTTAAAGGGACACTTCGTGTTGGATTTCAAAATTGGGCCTGCATGTAATTAGGGTCATTTCTGGACATGAGTGATGGTGGTCATTCGCTCACGCTCACAACGTCTTTACACTCCTAGAAGTTTTTCTTCGGCTTAGTTCGTCGAGCCCAAGAGAGTAACATCACCAGCATCATTAGAGTATCGTTAAACCCAAACCAAAGTAATTACTTTGGCCAATCAAAAAGGACGGAGGCAATCCGGCAAACCAATCAAAACACGAAGTAATTAAGCGTAGCTGACACAAAGCGCGGGAAAACGTGCAAGCGCGAGCCACGATTGGTTTTGGTTTCACTTCTGATTGGTTGAAAAAGTGGCGCGAGAACTTTGAACCAATCACTGACTGAAGTAATCATAAACCAAAGCAATTCGCTAGTTACTTTCGACACTCAATTGAAAACCGCTCTATCATCGTCACCATTACGTGTTCTTTCCGCTCCCATTGTCGCATGGGGCGTGAACTAGCCTGCTTCTGGGTGGATGGACATCGGTCCATTGTCTCCACCCCAATTCAGTCCTGGTTTTTTCTGTCATCCTTCACTTCATTTCCGTTGCTCTTCGTCTACTCCCTCTTCTCTTTGAGAACCCAACTTTGTGGGATTCTCTTGTGATTTTCTTGTCATTTTAAGGTTCTTTTTGCGAGCTGTGAAAAGTGGCCGTGCAAAATCTGAAGGCAGGTGGGATTGCACTTTCACTTACCACAGTGGAGGTGTCGCACGGCTCTTTTTATCCCGTTTGTTTTCATTTTTTGTTTAATTATTCTCGACCGACATAGCAAAGGAAGACCTCCTTCTGTCTTTTTTTGTAATATACGGGAAAGGTCTGTAAAAGAGCGTACAGCTGATGATGTCCTTAAGATCTTAATGTTACCTCGCTACATAAAATGTTACAATGCTGTTTGTTACGTATTACATGCATGAAAAGTCATATCTCCGTTGCTTACAAGTTACAGTAATATTACTTACTATATACTGAACAAAATATTGCGTTTCTAATTGGTTAATGACGAATGCATAAATAGGTTATAAAATTCAAAAGAGGTTACAGAGTGCAATACGCAAGTTACTATGGTCACAAAGCGGTGGAGGGATTTTGCTGAGGATATATTAAATAAAAAATCGTTTGCGTTTGCTTGTGCATTTCGCGATTTATGGCCACTCGTGATGTTTGAAACTCAAAATTGCACGAGCCGTAGACACTCGCGTTCGTACGATTTCCTATACATATCACAAAAATTGAAAGTGTGTCTACCTTACCTGCGACCCTGCAGGCCAGCGGCCCACTTGCGGGTGTTGAAACAGGTCTCTTCTCCTCTCGCCTATCATACTCCGTAATCCCTTTCTGACCAAGCAGACGGACCAGACGGCACCAGTAATATCGATCTACGCAACTCTTGTCTGGTATATTGACAGTGGACTGCTGTACGTAAAGTACAAGGCCATACTTGAGAACGTTCTTACAGGTGTCCTTCAAGCGTAGCATGGTTCAACCGACAGGCCGAGACTCGTGCTCCAATAATTAAGAATAGCGATTTTCAGATTGGAGTACGAGAACGACTACGTCGGCGAGTTATCTTCGCTGGGCACGAGCATTACGTTTAAAGCACATGCGCATGCTCAAAATTGAGAACTCGTACTCGTATTAAGTACTCGTAGTCGTCGTCGTACTCCAATCTGAAAATCGCTAATAATTGACGAAGTAACAACAAGAAAGTGTTCAATTTGAAAATATACAAAGTCATCCAGATTCGCTTTTCGATTTAACAAATTCCCGTGGTCTAAATTTTATTTAGCTTGGACATGCTCGGCTGGCAGTGAAGGCTACGTCTGTGACGGTCTCAGCATTTTCAAAAGATTAATTGCCAAACCTTTTTGAGATTCTTTTTTGATGGGCATGTTATGGAGCGATTTTTTTGCTTGTGGTAGGTTGGGTGGAGGTTTCATGGAAGAATGGGACCTCGAACTCTTATCGCATGGGAGCAGACGGCAAGTTTGACTTAAGAGTGGTGGAGACACGTCCTACAGCATCATCAGAAGAAGCTTCATCTTCAACTGCAGTGGAGGAGGGACAATCCGAAGGGGAACCTGCAACAGAGGAAGCCGAAAACCCATCACCTCCCGAGCCCCAGCAGGAGAGTTCCTCTATGTCCCAGATTGAAGATGTCTCCAGTGAGGTGTTAGTAGAAGCAGTCAGAGTTGAAGATATTCCAGATGAAGGAATCTTTTCTCCAGACGATGTTATCGACACTCCTGGTGCAGAAACGTCGGTCATAGTGTTGGAGTCTTGTGGGGACGTATCGGCTGGCGAAGGGGATGCTGAGAATAACAAGGAGAGTGTTAGTGAAAGCGCCCAAACTACTGGAGAAGAAGAGATCGTTGGTGAAGTGGTCACAGAAGTAGTCGAAAACAACCCTGAAGCTGTTAATATTGCCGTGGACGAAACTGCTAGAAGGTAAAATCAATTTACAAGTGTTTACAAGCAACTGTTACGTCACGAGCAATGTGCGCAGACACATCAACGTTTTGTTGAAAAGTGTCTTTTGGCCAAAAGAAAGGTGTTTTTGGTCAGAAGATTTTCGCGTTTTCGTATGTTGTTTGTGCTTTTGCGTCGTATGTGAAAAACAACCCCTTGGGGACGCTATGCTTCTGGCATCAGTGGTAGGTAGTGTGTACTGGGCAAATACCTTTGTTGCCAGTCCCACCCGGCCCCTTCCACCCACTCCCATCCACTCCCACCAAAGAAAAAAAAATAAAAAAATAAAGAACTTAACGGAACTTTGCGTGTAGAGTCATTGAGAGCAGGGACTGAGCACCCCACGTCGTAAATCCTTCCCCCCCTCCCCCCTCCTTCTTCCATACTTTAAAATTACAAAAGGAAAAAAATGAACTTATAAATAGCGGGCAAAACAGCACTAAAACCGCTTTTGTCTTTGTAAACAGGTTATTAACCTCTGCTAGCAATTCAGCCAATAGCCCAGCCGGCAGCCTGTCTCGAGCATCTGATTTGGATATGTACGTAGCTATGCGAGGCTCTGGATTGCTGACAGGGCTGGAAGACGATTATGATCTGCCGGAACCCGATGACGATGACGATGACGATGAAGATGATGATGACGACGACGACGAAAATGACGAAGAAAATGAAGATGATTATGACGTAAGTGCCATTGATGATCTTGCGCTGACGGTCTTACGCTGTTATTAGGGACCTTAAGATCTGCGTCGCGGTCGTCAAAGAGAACGTCGGAAAACAACAGTATCATTTGTGGGCAAACAAAGTATATTATTGGGCATTCGAAAATAGAGAATAGTGACTTAGGGATGCTCGGGAAAAAGCCTGCAATAATAGGCGAAAGGTGTCACTCGTGCAATATTTGAGTGAAGGAGATGGAAATCTATTTCCAATGTTACTTAGAGAACCTCTGAGTGTGCCTCTGCAGGAGTCGAACCTACTGATCAATATTTCGGATGCTGTACCACTTAGCTGTAGGAGATCGTGGGAGTTTTTGCCATTAAACAAGATTCTAGTGGCAACTGACCTGTCATACTGCTAAAGCAAAATTCTGTGCAAGCGAAGAGCGAACAGAAGTGGTATTGTTTTTTTTTTCCGTCCGGCTTTCTTAGGTTGACTTATCTATCTTAAAATTCATGGCCTTACATCTTTTTGAAGAAAACTGTAGGTCTTCCTTAGACTCAAGTGTTAACTGATAATCCCTTCTGTCAATAGGTGGAAGAAGAACCCGAGTCACGTGGTGGGCGTCGCCGTACGTGGGATGACGAACACGTGATCAAGAGGCAGTTCTCAGCCCTTGTGCCGGCCTTCGACCCGCGACCAGGAAGAACAAACATCGCGCAAACGCAAGATATTGTGATTCCTGCCCCAGGTAACCTCCTTGTTGGTTTTCAGAGATGTAGTCAGGTTTGATTCCGCGTGGTACTTTGCGGTAAAACTTCATGTTATCCCAAATCCGCACTTACGGAAATAGACAATAGAGGTCCAAACTGTAGCTAACAATTGACCATTTCCAGTTGCTGTTTGTCTCGGTTTCGAAGTGAGTCTTAGTGCTCAACTATTGAAATGGAAATGAGTTTGATGTGCATAAGAATATGCAACTCATTTCTATTTGAATGGTTGTGCACCAGGGCTCGCTTTGAAACTGAGGCATGCAGCAACTCGGAAATGGGCTATTGTTAACAATGGTTTGCACTCTATACATGTATGTGGGATAGCATGAATTATTAGCCTACTTTTCTTTCTTTCGGTATGGGTGGAAATGGTTTTCCGAAGATATTTTAGTGTATGTTGTTTGTGCGTAAACCAAACGTTTTCTCAAGTTGAAGGGGAACGATCTTGAGGGAGAACTCCTCAATCGGTAAATAAGCTGAAATGTAAGTCCTGCTAACCCAGGATAAGCTCTACTGGGGTTTGAGCAACAGATTTCGGAATGACAACCCGGCCAGGGTCTTCCACTTAGTATTAACATAACGACGATGACGATGACGATTTTCAAAATCAATCAAATGACAATAGAGGACACCGCAAACCAAGTGAGAACAAATATCAATGCGATTCAAAAGTTTTTTTCAGAAAAGCCTCTTGGAACACACAGACTTTTAGTGGGAAGTGAGTGCACCAACCACTGGAAAAACCTGGAATAAGCCTCACGATTTTGTGTTTTAACAGGATCACCTGGAAGCTCCTCTTCGGAGATTCCTTCAACTTCAACAGAAACGCGCTTGATGCTCGCACTGAAGGGACCGGCATCGATGACGGTATGGTTTGATTTGTTAGCTTTTGTACTGTGTTTTTCCTCGACGAAGAATCACTTGCATAGCTTCAATGCCTTTAGTGAACTCATTCCTCTCTTTTTCTAGCTCCCCGAGGTGGAGGTAAATCTGGATGATCCAAAAGCCACCATATTCTCATACGTTCAGAAGGTCGCACTGGCTGCTGGCATATCTAAGAACGAGAGAGTGCGAAGAGTCTGGGAACCAACTTACACGTATGTACAAAGATAACTTGTTGCCAGTTTTCTCTTGGAATGCCGGTCACAAATTGCGAATTTTACCTGGCGATTCCAGGTCGCAAAAAAGGAAATCCAGGGAAAAAATATTTCAACATCTGTCTAATCTCTCTGCAAAGGCTACAGTAAACAAAAAAAATACTGTTGGATGCGAAGGCATTTTAAATTAGCCCCTTTTTATAGGTCGCCTGCCGAGTTATTTCCTATCAGAGATTGTAATTGGTTAACGCAAGGTTGTTTTATTTCCACAGTATTACTTACCGCGAGGTCCCTGGCCCCGATAGTGAGGAAAGCCCACGGGAATCGAAAAAACACACAGAAACAACGGTAAGATTAAGATTCTGACGGACTCCGATTGCGCAAAGTAAATCGCGTGCACCTAACTTCCACTGTTGAAATAGATCTCCCCACAGGAAGCAACCTTCAAAACTAAACTGATATCAATAAACCATCTCCGAGTATCTGACCCCCTCGGTTTGAAAGCTAATCTTGTTAGTTATTTTCGGTTGTGATATTTGGTTTTGATTTCTGTGTCAATGAAAAATGATGTCCTCAAGAAAGACGTCGCCCTTAGACTCGCTTTGAAAACGAGGCTGAAGTCAATTTGGAACTGCTTTTTTCTACCACGATGGAGGTCGCAAAGAGCACGGGTCTGTTCCTGAGGTGACGTCACCGATGCAAAATGCGAACGAATCGTGATGTCACATCAGGAACAGGACCATGCCCCTGACTGACTCGGCCGTTTCTTCCAGGTGATCTGGTGACGTAATTTGGAGGACTGGGAAGAAAAATTTTAACGCCGTATCCCACAACCGCGCGCGGCTTTAGGTGTTGTTTCCAAACTCAACGGATCATTCCGTGTCTACCACATTTCCTGTTACTAAGTGAACATTCAAGTAGACCCGACGAGATCTAACCTCGCCTCTACCATGTTGAATTCGAAAATGAGGCCGCGGGCGGTTGTGGGATACGGCGTTAAAATTTTTCTCCCCAGTCCTCCAAGTTACGTCACCAGATCACCTGGTTACTTTCTCAAATCCTATAATACAGCTTGTTTACCCCCCAAAAAATTTGCGTAGGCATTGGTTTCGACTTCGCTTGGGACGTCTTCATGTCCCAGGAGAAATTAAAAACAATGATTATGCAAAATTTTGGGGGGTTAACAAAAACGGAGCAAATGGTTGCCAGCAGTGGTTGCGTAATACATCTCCCTCCTTGTACCGTTCGCAGATTTAATTTCCCAAAAAGAACATTTCTTTATGGCTGGTTTCTCGGTAATATGCTAGAAAATTATCAGAGTACTGTAAAAAGCAAACTATTCTATAAGCTATAGGAGACCAGTGAGAGAGAGACCGTTAAACGAGGTTAAGGTAATATACGTCCTTCCTTCTTTTAAAGCTCGGTGGAGATGTCTGAAGATGGCATTGTCTCGATTGTTGTGACAAATGCAGGAAATGGTTGATAGAGCGAGTTTCAATCGAGTGTCGTAAAACCAAAACCAAACTAATTACTTTGGCCAATCAAAAAGGACGGAGACAATCCAGTAAACCAATGAAAACTCGAAGTAATTACACGTAGCCGACACAAAGCGCGGGAAAATGTGCACGCGCGAGCCACGATTGGTTTTGGTTTTGGTTTCACTTCTGATTGGTTGAAAAAGTGGCGCGAGAACTTTGAACCAATCACGGAGTAAAGTAATGCAAAACCAAAGCAATTCGCTAATTACTTTCGACACTCAATTGAAAACCGCTCTAATGAATGTAAAACAAGAAACGAACCTTTGCTTTATGAAGACAACTGTGAGGCCACCTGAGTTAGGAAACCCATGAAGGCGAAGACAGCTAGTTGGGAATCCAGTTGATAGTCTGAAGAAGATTTGAACGCTTAGCATCCCGATGTGAATCTCGCACCCAAAACACGTAGCCACAACGTGGGTAGGCCTGCCCTTTAAAGGAGAACCTTCATTCCAACAAAAAAATGACTTCAAACCACGGGAAATGAACCAAGTTTAATGGGTCTCTAATAGCTCAGTTTTAGAGCATCCGAACTGGTAATCGGTTTTTTTCCGAACAGCACCGCGTGGCCATCGGATAAAATGCATTTCTAATGTGGAAATAATGTTCACAATCAAGTGTCTCGTGAAATAACTTTTCTTTTTAAAGAAAGCGTTGCGTCCGTTTCTTTTTGTTGTCAAAGTTTCGGGACGCCGACATCTTAAATAACTGTCGTGTTACGGTTGGAATTTCAGGACAACCATAACATGTAACCATTATTCAAGATGTTAGTCCTTAGGATATTTGAAGGTGAAGATAAGCGATTCGAAAATTAATTTTCTCCAATACTCGTTTTTGAAAACTTTTCACAAATTCGATTGCAAACGTAATTTATTTCCTCCGGTTTATCGTTATTTCTTTATAAGCGTAAAGCTTTCCTTGAACATACCTACTTTCTGAAATATAAAACAAAGCAAAATATAAACATTCAAAATAATAAGTTAAACATTTCTCCAGGCACTCCGCGTACGAATGCCCCTTTTTTTTCACTTTCTTGTGCAATTTTCCTTCAAGGTTCACTGGACAATGTCCTACGTGGAGCGATATTTGGGCACAGATGAGCTGCCTAAATCAGATGTCATCTCTTTCCTTCAGAGAAATGCTAACGCTGCTTTCCTCCAAAAGTGGAAACTAACAGGATTTCCCAAAAGCATTCGGAAAAATAGAAACTGCTCACAGCTTATTGCCGCATACAAGGTAAATCGCAAGGAGCGATGACCCTTTAGGATCTTACACTGAGGAGGGGGAGGGGGGGGGGGGCTTACTGGTTTGCCTCCAGCTAGTTTGGATTCTTAACACTTGTTGTTGTTGTTTCTGTTGTTGTGTTATTGGCCCTGTCCTGAACGCCCCTTAAGGAAGCGGTCAATGAACTATGGATCTATGTATCAACAAGTTGTATTATTCTTTTCTGTCGTCAGGAATTTTGCGACACTCTGGACCCCTCTCTACCCACCTCCCCACCGGCTGAGGATCCAGAGGATACACAAGAGGTGAAGCAAGAAGCAACGAGGAAAGGGAAGCTTGCTAGCGACCCTGTACCGACCTCCGCTTCTAGTACGGATGTATCAGCTGTTGAAGATATCCTTCGGCTGCTCAAAGTCCTGTACGGCATATCCACCAACTCTGCTTATGGCTTTGGCGAAGGAGGTAAGGAATCCTGTAGGAAAAAAATCACCATGCTAGCAAATTCGAAAAACTGATTTAGTAGTTCATTTAACATAGCCAGACGTTCATGGAATGAGGCCCATCAGCTTTCGGCTTTGTCTACGTAGTATACTGCTAGATTTTTGCGGGAACCATAGTTAATCTAGGGACTCGTTATGAAACCCTGGAAATTTCAAAAACAGGAACAATACAGTCGCAATTAGATGTTGAACCGACCGTGACCCTGCGCAATCTTATGTTTTTGGTTCGCAAGTTAATTTCGAATAAATTAGTCGAAGCTTTTGATTGGTTATCCTGCCGAAAAAAGCGTGTTTTTGTCGGGTCTTGTGCAGGGTCAAGGCCAAAAAAGGGAACAAAAACATGAAACAAAGAAACTTGTCGAGTTTCATAACCAGCCTACATCTATTAACTATGCGGGAACAAAACGTAGCGGTATTGCGTTCCGCGCACGACTTCGCATTTAGCACGAGCAATCCCCTCGTGCGGCTTTTTCGTTGTGAACCAATCAGGAGGGTTGCGGTCGTTGGGTCCAATCTGATTGGCCATTACTTGGCGGGACCTGTATTCGAAATTTAGATAATACCGTAAACTGATTGGCCAAGGTCGACACTTTTGGGTTATGGACCTCCGACAGCGCGCAAAAATGGTGAGGAATCTTCGCGCGCTATTCTTAAGGAGGCTCGACAGGGTTTTTTCACTAAGCGAAAGCCACTTTCGCAGTACATATGGGTTATTGACCAAGCGTGATGTCAAGATGGCTGCATATTGGCTGAGACGAAGTCGAGATCCATAAACACGCAAGAAACCGACCGAATAAGCTTTGCCAATAAAGGATTTATTATATGGGATAAAACACCAAAAAAATTATCTTTGATCTTGCGGGACCAAGCGAGAAATCCCGAGCGAGCAGTATAGCTCCATCTTGCCCGCTCGGTTAGCCAATCACAGCACAGGATTTGGGTCATCTTGCCCCGCTCCCGGAGCTACAATCTTGGACAAAAAGGGTTGAGAATATTAAAAACAGGGGTTATTTTGCGCACTACGTCCTCAATATCGCACATTATTAGCGACCCCCCTCCCCCCTACAACCAATGTTGATAAGCCCAGGTTCGACATGCTTTGTTTCGTCTAGCAACATTGATCAGGGGGGGGGGGGGGTAGGGTGGGGGCAAAAAGAGAGCTTATTTTTCATACTTCTGATCGGAGTTTAGTCCAAAAGCAGAGTTTTCTCAACAATTTTGTCCAAGATTGTATTTGGTATAAACTATCAAATATCTGTCTATATGCGAGTGTGAACACTTTCATATGTTTATAGTATGTAAAACTCGTCTTCTCATAGCTGATACACAGTAAGTTGTCGAGGATCACTTGTCATACAATAATATTCCGTGAAACAAACATTGTTACAGCAGTGCATTATTAGCCATGTACGTGAATTGTTTACATAAGATAGCGTTCTGTTTACTTACTTTACTGCACTGCGAATTGCTGTTCTTTTACATCGAGGAATTCATACATTAGTACGATTAAGAAGTAAGAGACCTACTGAGTCCTATAACGAGGACAATATGAAGGAGTTATATCAAAATCAGTCGGCCTTGCCCTAGCTGTTTTTGCCCACTTTGGTTTACACTGATCAATATGTATTATACAGATATGAACTTATCGCAGATATATTTCTGTAAGATTACACGCAATAAGGAAATTGCACGGTTAACAACGGTTACTTTTGTGTGTTCTTTAACTGACATAGATTTACGGCGAAGGAATGAGAAATTTTGGTCGGTTAACGTGATTTGGACAGATTTGAAATATTTTTAATGACCAGTCTGTTTTTAGCCAGCCGGTGTGTTAACCGTTGAAATGCGTCACCTTTTGTAAGAAATGTAGAAATCTCACTGATTTTGTGCATAGTTTATACTCATTAGCAACGCCTTGAGAAAACAGAAGGGGAAATAAATATAATGCCTTGCAGTTATACTTAAAATTTGTGACAATTCGTATTCGAAGACGCACGGTTTACAAACAGGAAGTGGGTTTCTTGCAACCGGAAGGAATTTGCTCTATTACTATTTTGCTCCTGTTATACCACATTCTTGTTTGCTTTCCCAAAACGTTTAGGGAACTGTTCTCTGACATATTTTTCAAAGAAGGGTCCATATAGTTTATCGTATGGGTCACATCTGATCACACCTTTGTTGTGGCTTTTACCAACGAACAGCGTGACAACTTCCCTTTTAAGGCCTTGGACACCTTTCTTGATCCTAAAATTTGTTACTAATGAAACTCCTACTTCGTCAGCAACATCTTTAGCTTTGTCGTTATGATCTTGCACCTGTAATAAAATATACGCTCCTAAAGCGTCGTCAACATGACTATTATGTACCATTTCCAGTTGTTTTGATAATGAACCTCAATGATGACGTAACATTGTTTTTCTTTATTAGGGTTAATTAACTCTAATTGTCAATCGAATACCATGACGACATGCCTACGACTGATATATTTTCTTTTTTGTACTTACAGAACTCATACATACACGCGTTTTGTGTTCTTGGGCAAAATGATCCCCAGACAATCTTGGACAAAAAGGGTTGAGAATATTAAAAACAGGGGTTATTTTGCGCACTACGTCCTCAATATCGCACATTATTAGCGATCCCCCTCCCCCCTACAACCAATGTTGATAAGCCCAGGTTCGACATGCTTTGTTTCGTCTAGCAACATTGATCAGGGGGGGGGGGGGTAGGGTGGGGGCAAAAAGAGAGCTTATTTTTCGTACTTCTGATCGGAGTTTAGTCCAAAAGCAGAGTTTTCTCAACAATTTTGTCCAAGATTTTAGTCATATAATAATGAAGCTTCTCGCGTCACCTGATGATGGAAACCGGCTGTTACTCGAGGGAAACCCTTTCGAACCTGCTTAGAATGTGCACTGACATTTTTGTGGTACTCAAACAATTCCACTTTCGTCTTCTTTTTTTCCAGGTAATGAAACATACGGGTTTATCGTGGATAGCGAAGATTTTACAAGTAAAAAGCTAACCACCAAACTATTGCAACAAATACAGGTAAGAAATTAATTTCACCCAGAAACCTTTTTAATGGTTGGCTTGGAGTACTTTTTTTCCATTAGTTATTTTAGTTTCGGTCATAGCCTCCAGCAACCGTAATCTCATGCTGATCCATGCACGTGCTCCTTTTTCCCTAATCTATTTTAATCTGGAACATACTCCCAACCATATGGTTAATATGAAACCTTTAGACTTCTTCAAAGCAAACGCTTTGCTGGAAGTCAGGCAACTTAATTGTGCCCGTTCATCGCCGCAGGCCTTAGGCTAGCCACTCCTTCCGTTATTAGCCAGTATTAGTTTTACGGGTTAAGGATTTAACAATTACATTTTTATAGAGTTTACGGGTCTGGGATTTACGCTCCTACGGTTGCATCAGGAAGGTTAGGTTTTGCCAAAAAAAGCTTTTGCCTTCTGACTTCCGAAAGAAATTTAATCTACCACAAGACAAGTATCTATTGTAGTATTTAATAACATCATTGCTTTACGTTGCGTTTCGTGACATCACCCTCACGTTCGTCACGGCGCTGACTTCCTTATTACGTCCTTTGTTCAATAGTTTAAAGACTACAAGTGATGGTCCGTCCGATCGGCAATCGATCCGAGCTTTCCGCGTTCCGAAGTCCAAGCCCTTTCTAATTTTTTATCTAATTTTCTTGCCTTCCAGGACCCGTTAGTGTTAGCAAGCAATGCTCTACCAACGTGGAGTGAAGTTTTGACCAGCATGTACCCATTTTTGTTTCCTTTTGACACCAGACAGCTGTACTTTTCTTGCACGGCTTTCGGAAGCTCACGGTAAAAAAAATACTTAAATAAAATAGTCATATTTTTGCCAGTCAGTTGCTAGGATTTCACAATACTGGCATGCGCAGTAACGTTGACAACTCAAAACTGCTAGCCATCAAAAAATTAAAAGTGAAGAGTCGTTTGCGTAAATGGTTGTATTTGAAGCCTGAAGCGACACACTTGTCGCAAAGAGTAGGGCATGGAGTTCCCGGTGTTATCGTCTGTCCTCTCTAGTGTATCATGGTTGAGAGGATAAATGATCGGAGATGTAAGTTACACCAAGCTACTCTAAAATCCGAGGGTAAATAAAGATGACGAGTTGCTATGGTAAATTGACCACTTCAAGGAAATTGAAAGCTGACGAAGGGCTAACAGTCGAAACGTCAGCTTTTCACTTTCTTTGCTCTGGTAAAGTTAGTATATCAACTCAGATGATAAACCCATTTTTGGTCTTCAAAAGCGGTATTGCACTCTCCTTCAGATATATCACGACCCACGTATCCGAATCTCAAAACCAACTACGCTAAAAACCCAAGAACTCTATTCCAACTACGCTATTCCACTAGGAAGAGATTTTTCGAGCGTGTAGTCCTTTCTACCTTTCAGACAACGGAGGCCTCAACAGACCTTTTTTTTTCCTTTAGGGCGATCGTGTGGCTCCAAAACAAGCGCGATGTTGCGCTCGAGAGAAGTCGCCCTCCAAGCCACAGGCGAGAAGATCAACACGAGTTCAGAGTGGGACGGCTCAAACACGAGAGGGTCAAGGTACCGAGAGGAGATGAGGTGAGATTTTTCTTTGCCGCAAAAGAAAGAAGCGACTGGGCAGATATCCTGCAAGCAGGCTCTTCCGTTAAAGTGGCGCGCGGTCGAAATATAGGGGCTTGGTTACTAGTTTCGAATAGTTTCAATTTCAGTGGAAGCTATTTGGCAGATTCAGACACCCATCAATCGCAAAGCTGGTGATTGACGGCAGTAATAAGCTAAGTTTCTGACCTACTTACCGAGAAAGGACAGTTCTACCGTTATTCAAGTGTCACTTTAGAACTCATTCCAATGCTCATTAATAATTCATGACCGAAACAGCCTATCAGGTCACAGATAATTGTCACGTGCATGAGCTTTAAAAACTTATAACACTCTCATTATAATTCTTGTACGGTAATGTTCTCCTCTGACAATTTGAACCTTTGTTCAGACTCCAAAGAGACACGCTTTTTAGTGGAATGTTTTTTGAAGCCGTTCAATAAACTCGCAGGTCGTGTTTCATCGGATCTAAAATCACTTGGCTTCGCCTCATGGTTAAAAACCCGACAAAAAACTCTGGCTCGTTTATAGGCCATTTTACAGTTGTTGATCAGTGACCTAGCGTATGAATGGGTGCGAGGCTGTCGGTGACCTCACTGCTTTTATCATGTTAATTGTGTTGTAATAAACATAAGAAAAGCAAAGTATCAAAGCAGGGTCACCAGCAGCCTCGCTTCCATTCGTAGGCTAGGTAACAGCTACAACTGGAAAATGGTCTATTAAACAGCACATGAAATATGCTGATTTTTTGTCTACGAGTGCCATTTCACTACGACTATTTGCTCCCTTTCGTCTGAGGTTTACGAAGAATGAAAATGCATTAAGAACTAAAGAAAATTAACTGACATTTTAAAGGTCTCGTACATTTTCTCGGAGTAATGGCTAAAACCCTGCTATAGATAGCTCTTATTAACTATGGCTATCGCTTTTTATTAAATTCTCAACCTGGGATAATGCAATTCTAGCTTTCTCATTGGTTCACTGGAGCTCGGTTATCAGCCATTATACCTGCGTTTGACCTTATATGGAAATGAGTGCGGCAAATCTCGCTCAGCATAAAATTTTTGGCGCCCGGAAATCACATCACTTTCCGGTCGTTTCTTAAACCTAAATAAAATTTAGCAAAACCGAAGGTTGACAATTTAATAAAACAATTATTCCATTCGCCCTTGTTAGATACGTTGGCTATTTGCCATCTCGTATCCAACGCTGGCTCGTGGAATAATTGTTTAATAGTCTGCGTAAGAACAGCGAAGGACGAATCTCAACAAAAACTAACCAAAAACATAGAGAAAGATCTCTGGCAGCTCCCACGACGTGGTTTGTAGGAGGCGAGAAAAGTCCGAAGACAAATCATCGCTGTAGGGTCATTCAACCCGAGCAACATTGGTGGGAAGCGAGTGCTCTCACTGCTTCGCTTTTCCTACTCCTTATTCCACACCCTTTTTTTATATTCCCAATAATATTTTGTCCACAAGCAAACGTAAGAGACCTTGTTACTTTGGTATGCGAATTTCCCCATCAGATTATGTAACGATCTAATGATGTCGTTGTCGACCCTTTCCGCTACTCTCTCTGTACCATGTGCAGTTTCCCAACTAGATTTTCAATTGATTTTCTGATCTTTTTCTTTTATTTCTAGTTGCTGGATTGGGCGATGAACGTATTGAGATTTCACGGCGAACGCAAATCTGTCTTAGAGGTTGGTTGTCATCTTCCTTTTATCTTAAGATCCTGTGTCAAACAGACAGGAATAAAGAGGAGAGTTTCCGACTCGTACCTCCCTGCTTCGTTCACATCGTACCTTGAAAGGAAAGAGATTTAGAAATTTTCGTATGCCTTCGGCCAAACTCTTTTGTTATTACTTCTTAGTGCTTCAGTGATAAAACGATAACTTTTTTTCAGGTCGAGTTTGAAGATGAGGAAGGGACAGGTCTCGGCCCATCCCTCGAGTTTTACGCCCTTGTGGCGGCCGAGCTTCAACGCAAGAGCCTGGGCATGTGGATTTGTGATGACGTCATCGTAGATGAAACCGCAAGAGAGGTAAGAAAATCCTTTTTTTTTTCTTAATTCGCGGTTGCACAAATAGAAATCGGCTGGCTTATTCAGGTCATACAGCCCTGAAAGGGTTGCAAAATTCGTACTTGTGAAGCTATGATCCTCGCAGTTATAAACGCAATTTTTTCAATTGCGTAGAGAAGCCTGAAAAATTCAGGAATTCAACGGGGTTTGAACCCTAGACCCCGCGATGCCGGTGCAACGTTCTAACCAACTTAGCTATGAAGCCACTGATATTGGGAGCTAGTCATTTAGTGAGTTCAAATGTTCCCGTGATGAATGAATCAACGAACGAAATCATATATGAAATGAGTCATATATTGAACTGCGGATACGAAATCAAGTGAAGCTATGATCCTTGCAGTTATGAACGCAATTCCCGTAATTCATTTATCCCGGGAACATATGAACCTACTAAATGACCAGCTCCCAACATCAGTGGCTTCCTAGCTTAGTTGGCTAGAACGTCGCACCGGCATCGCAAGGTTACGGGTTCAAACCCCCTTTATGTTCTTAATTTTTCAGGCTTCTCTGCACAATTGCTAAAATTGCGTTCATAACTGCGAGAATCATAGCTTTACTTGATTTCGTATCCGCAGTTCAATACATCGTTCATTTCATATATCATTTCGTTCGTTACTTGTTTCTATCATTCATGAACTTGATCGTTAGTTGTAACCAACCAACAAGAAATGGGCTTCAATTGAATACGTTTCTACACGCCTGGCGTTTGCGTTTCTGTAAACGTCGGTTTGGTTAGAAAAAGGAGAGAAACCTTTTTTTATGGAAGTTAAGCGACTCTTTTTCTGTAGGTCGATATTGGTCATGGCATCCGCCCAAGGGGCTACTACGTACAGCGTGCTGGAGGTCTCTTTCCTGCGCCCCTACCGCAGGATGCCCCTGATACGGAAAGGGTCGCTAAGCTGTTTCACGTCTTCGGTATTTTCCTTGCTAAGAGTTTACAGGACAGCCGATTGGTGGATATACCTTTGTCCTTATCTTTTCTGAAGCTATTATGTCGAAGAGGTTTTCCTGCTACCACTAATAGCCCAATTACTCACAGTCGTAGCTCAACTTTGAATGTAATCGATGATGCGTCGTGCTTGTTGGAGGATTTCGTCGAGACCTCGGACACGACGAATGAACTCGATCAACCACAGCCGAGTTTGGAGGATAACGAGAACGCGATCAATAAATTAGATTGGGAATCAAGTAAGGAACGAGAACTTATAGAAGACGAGCAAGAACTTTCTAAGGAGGAAAATTCTGAATTGAGTAAAACAAAGGAGAGCATTGAGGAACTTCCCTCCACTCCGCTGTCGCCATGCTGGTTTGCGGGGATCTTGGATGACAGCGATATGGAAATGGTTGATCCGCACAGGGCATCGTTTTTAAAACAGCTGCAAGATTTAGTCGCCAGGAAAAATGACATTGACAACGACGAGTCGCTACCTGCGAATGAGAAGAAAGCCAGGATATCAGAGCTAAAACTAAAAACAACGCACGGAGTCGAATGCAGTGTTGATGATTTAGGGTTAGTAACAGCTTCTTTTCGTTTATCTTTTAAAGTAAGACCAGCTGTAGTTATTGTCGGCGCGTTTACTGCTGTTGTGGTAGCTCTTCAATGAGAAAAATAACCAGGGGCTACAATAGCAGACAAAATTTCGTGGAACAACCATGCTGCAAACTCGTAATTATTGATGATTTCAGAATTACTTCCCAAGGCGGTGCCATATTTTTAAACTCCGTTGCAGGCACCACATCCACCCCCCCCCCCCCCCACCCCCCACCCCCTCCTCTGCCCAATACGATTCCTTAATGTACAACATTTGTGGGTGGGGTAACGTGGGGGAGGGGCCGCGCGGCTGCTTGCTTCGCGTGTGGTTAAAAGAGTCACAAGTGCAAATGCGGCCCAAGAATATTGTCCAAGATTGTTGTTTTTAGTTATGCGACGGTTTTTCCTGGACTTCCAAGCTCGCAACTCAGAAAAAGGGACATGTTATATTTTTTTTAAAAATAGGATTGGTTTATCGTCAAATAGGTGATGTACTAAAGGATGTCTATTGCATGTCCGTGATTTTCAGGTTAACATTTCAATTTTCACCGTCATCTAAGGTGTATGGCGTTAGCGAGGTGGATCTGACTTTCAATGGTGGCGAAAAGGTGTGTTGCGTTGTTTGCGTAATGTTGGTCACTAAACGGGTAACTAAGAACATAAGCTGGAACTGTTCGCCACGAAAGCGACCAATTGAACCTTTTAGAAGGATTGCGTGACAGGTTAAAGAAGAACCTTTTAAGGTGGTGACCAGTTGACGCCAAGAGGAGGATAAGTAATGGCCAGATATTGAGAAAGTAACAGATAGACTAAACATCTGGAAACATATTTACATTATCAACTCCGTTGATAAAACCAAATTTTTGTATACTACTTCCCCACCGACGCAGCACGACAGTTTCTTTAGAAACTACCCCTTTCATTCATTTGTTGTTCAACCGCTGCGACCACTAACCTTGTGCTCTAGTATTTTTTAATCCACAGATTTGGATTCGCTCTGACGAAGGGCTAACGCTCGAAACTTCAGCTTTTAGAATCTCTGTACGGTGGCCAATTTACATTATCAACTCCGTTGATAAAACCAAATTTTTGTAAACATCTGGAAAGACGTTTTTATTTTCAGCTAAGGTTGATTAGGACCCTTCGACTCGCTTATGTTAACATTTCGCTTGTTGTGAGGATATTGTAGCCTCCTTCGTGGTATTTTGGCTTGTCCCGCAATCTTTGGAGGAGGAGACGAGCCATAAGATTATCAACGAAGGAGGCTAATGTCGCGATCAGTAATGGGTTTGTTTTAGAGTTGCGGAAGATTTGGTTCTTTTAATTCTGTGAACTGGTACTGACCCATTTTTCGTTTCCAGATGCTGACAATAGAAAACGCCGAGGAGTACATCAAGCTTGTCAAACAGTTCTGTTTATACACTGGCGTTCAGCGCCAGTTAGATGCATTCAGAGGTAACAAATTTAAATCACTTTTTTTTTTTCTTGGGCGAAATTATGTTATCGGTTTATGCGTTGTGTTCATTTTGATAATCCCAATCTGATTAAGTCTTGTTTCTAGTTTCTTGATTGGAAGCGTATAGAATGAACTCGGCATTGTTGATTTGCAATGCCAAATGAGCAATGCTGTTTATCGGTAGTTAAGTAAAACACAGAAATGGGTTTATCAACTGGGTTGATACTGTATGGTAAATTGACCAGCGGGGAGAAATTTGAAAGCTAACGTTTCGAGCATTAGCCCGTCGTCAGAGCGAACTGACTCATGAGCGAAATGACCCATTCGTTGTGACGAAGGGCGAGCCCTTGAAATGGTTTATCAACTTGGTTGATATGGTAAATTGAGCACCGTAGAGAATTTGAAAGCTGACGTTTCGAGTGTTACCCCTTCGTCAGACCTAATTGGGAAGGGCTCGAAACGTCAGCTTTCAACTTCTCTACGGTGCTCAATTTACCATATCAACCAAGTTGATAAACCCATTTCAAGGGCTTGCCCTTCGTCAGAGCGAATGGGTCATTTCGCTAATGAGTCAGTTCGCTCTGACGATGGGCTAACGCTCGAAACGTCAGCTTTTAGTTTCTCTACGGTGCTCAATTTACCATATCAACCAAGTTGATAAACCCATTTCAAGGGCTTGCCCTTCGTCAGAGCGAATGGGTCATTTCGCTAGTGAGTCAGTTCGCTCTGACGATGGGGTAACGCTCGAAACGTCAGCTTTTAACTTCTCTACGGTGCTCAATTTACCATATCAACCAAGTTGATAAACCCATTTCAAGGGCTCGCCCTTCGTCAAAGCGAATGGGTCATTTCGCTCATGAGTCAGCTCGCTCTGACGATGGGCTAATGCTCGAAAAGTTAGCTTTCAAATTTCTCTCCGTTGGTAATTTTCCCATATCAACCCAGTTGATAAAGCCACTTCTGCGTAACAATGTAAGGCATACAAATGAAATACCGAGTTGTGATGACAAAGGCGCGAGAAAGCTGGGAACGAGAAGCACATGACCGCTTGAAAGGAGCAATACTGTTAACACGCATGTAATAGAGCGACTTTCATATGACCTTGAAAAATAAACGTGAAAACAAAGATGGCAAAAACAAACGAGAGCGAATTTTCATTGGCTTTGCGAACGCGCAAGCAAACAACGTCATCCCTCCATGGAACTTTCTGGAAAGTTTCGCGTCGACGTCATTTGAAATGCAGTAATGTGATTAAGCAATCGAACTGTTTACTGCCCATATTAGGAGTTTCTTTGGCGGGAATAAAGAGAAGCTTTGTTTTAATCTTGCCAAACATTGGTTCGTGAAACAAATTTCGAACACTTTTTTTAGGTCTTACGAAAGTCGCTCTATTTTGGAGTGACGATTTCGTGCACGTCGCCGTCGTCGATCTCTGAGTCGTTCATGTTTAATGCTTGTTGCATTTTTGCAGATGGCTTCTCCGCTGTGTTTCCAATGGAGAAGCTTTGTCCCTTCACACCTGATGAGCTGCAGCTAATGCTGAGCGGAGAGCAAGTTCCACAATGGACGAGGGAAGACATCATGAACTACACCGAACCAAAGTTTGGCTACACCAGGGACACTCCTGGTTTCCAGAGATTTGTTAATGTGTTGGTCAACATGAACGGCGACGAAAGAAAGGTTAGGGGTTAGATTTTCTTTTAAGGTAGAGCGGCTTTTTAATTGTCTGTCGAAACTGATTTCTCCATCACTGAGCTATTAAATCATCCGAGAGCTCTTCTTTTGTAACTGTTTCATTTTCATTGGAAATCTTACGAACGCGAACTCGCTCATTTTGTGATTTATGGGCACGGCTGATGTTGTGAGAGTTCTCAAAATTGCACGAGCCGTAGACGAGTGCAATTTGAGAACTTTAAAAACATCACGAGTAACCATAAGTCACGAAATGCACCAGTAAGTTCATACTGTCTTTTATTTATTATATCATAGTACTCAACAAAATTACAATCATAACCTCTCATTGAAAACGAGGCTACAGTGAACTAGGAGACCACGTAATGTAAGCTCACGCCAAAGTTCTTCTTGATACGTGTACTCCTATCGTTTTCAGGCATTTCTTCAGTTCACCACTGGTTGTTCATCTCTACCTCCTGGCGGTCTCGCTAATCTACATCCGCGCCTCACCGTGGTACGCAAAGAAAGTGAAGGAGATGGTTCCTTTCCTTCTGTCAACACTTGCGTCCATTATCTTAAATTGCCGGAATATTCTTCGGAAGAAGTTATGCGGGAGAAACTTTTAGCAGCCACTAAAGAGAAGGGATTCCACTTGAATTAGAAAAACTCGCGAAATGGCTTTTTAAACAACACCTGTGTTTCATCGAAGGTTCACAAGATGCGATGCGATCAGCTGTTGGTTTCAAGAACCGAGCCAAAATTTAAACTTTGTATAAATTAACAGTATTAGCGTTTTTTTCGCCGTTTGCTACCAATACTTAGCAAAGACAAAGTCTGTTCATAGTCTAGTTAGCAAACAAATGCCTCAAAGCAACAAATTTGTGCAGCGATTTTCAGTTAAATAGCTTTGGTTATGCAAACCCCCGGGTTTATTTTGTCACTGGTGTCAAAAATTGGCGCCATTTATCACCAATCAGATTAAGCAATTCCAGAACATTTGCAACGTGCCGGAAGGCGCTTCATCGCGTTTTTGCAGTCATTGCCTTGACTTTTGGACGATGATGTCTTGTTTTCGTCATTTTTGATCGGCTTTATTCAAAATGGAAACCGCTCTCCAGCATGACGTTTGGCATGAACAATTGCATGTCAGACTCAGATAATTGTCCATGTTATCCTGTTGTTGAATCCAGGAACGTCTTTTGATTCATCCAGTCCGGTTCAAGACTGTGATAAAAATACAGTTCTGAGGAGTGGCAAACATGGGAGAACTTTGCATTCACGTATAATCAAAAATGCAGTTATTGCTTGAGGCAGAACTATTTGTATAGTTAGACTTTTCAAAATGATTTTTTTTTGTTATAATTGAATAGGTGAATATACAATTGGATTATACTCATGGTTTCATAAATGGGTTGTTTTCGCTTCGTGTGGTCGTTTTTACGTTATTTGTAGGCGTTCCAAAGGAAAGAAAGAACCAGGAGCGACTGACACAGTCCCTGTGACGTGGCGTCACTATGAACTTAAAAAATCCACGACGGAGACGTCGACGAAAAACGCGATCTGCACTATCGGCTTTTCGCAATTACTCTATCTCGTTTACGTCCAACCGTAGTTAACGCATGGAGATGGTTTTGAAACTCGACAAGTTCCTTTGTTTGATATTTTTGTCCGTATTTTTGGCCTTGACCCTGCACAAAACACACCTTTTTTCGAGACGATAACCAATCAAATCCTTCGATTAAATTATGCGCGACTAATTTGGGAACCCGTGTGAGACCAAAACAAAAGATTGTGCAGGGTCACGGTCAATTCAACATCGATTACGACAACATTGTTATCGCTTTTGAAGGTGTTAAGGTTTCATAACCAGTCCCTCGATTAACTATGGTCCAACCCATTCTCTTCCTTGAATTACCTATTGTCGTTAATTCGTAATTTGCTCTGAATTTACTATTCACCTTATTCCAAAATGGTCGCCATTTAAATACTCTTTTGTTTTTATTCAAATTAGCCCTTGATGCCTCGTTCTTAAGCTTAAAATTCAAAAGAATATTTTATCTTAAACGAGGCAACAAGGGCCAATTTGTATCCGCATAAATCAGCGGCCATTTTGGAATAAGGTGTATTGTCTAGCGATATTCTAGCCACTACTTGCACAATCCCATAATGGATATCCTGTTCACTGAAGCATGATACAGTCCCAAGAGTAAATAACTTGAATTGTTTTTATGTAAAGAACGCCCCAGAACGGATTGCATAATGATGGCATTGTGCAAGTTGTGAATGGGAGACTTAAATCTTTTTTTTTAGAGAGTGCGGTGTCTTGATCTTCAGTGTTGAAGCGGAAAGAAGCGGTTCCTGTAGAGTAGAAACTCCGGGTTCAAATCTAATCCACGGATATGATTTTTTTATTTCCTTATTTTCTCTGCTACCACAAGTCCTGGGACACAGTGTCCTAAATTAACGATAATAGTAAATTTAAAGCAAATTACGAATTAACGATAATCGTTAATTTAGAGAAGCGATCATGTTGTTCAAGTCGTACAATGCGGGCGAATTATCCTAAATATAAACTGGGTACGACAGTTTTAGAGTAAAAATAGAGAGTGAAGTGTTCACATTTGTATGCTCACTTTCAGTTGTTGTCAAAAGCTCAAATTTGTTGATTTCACGTCGTTGTGCTGTGTACCGCAAAAATATGAGCTACAGAGATCTTTAGCTACGGGTTTTTCCGGAATAGTCCATTTTACAGTTTTCTGCTTAGTTACCTCGTCTTTGAATGAAAGTGAGGCTGGAGTTGACCTTGTTTTGATAGAAACCTCACTGCTTTATGTAAATTATTACTAATTAGCATGACAACAACATCATTAACATAAGAAAAGGAAAGAGGTCTGTATCATCACAAGGTCAACACCAGTCTCACTTTCATTTAAAGGCCAGGTAACTAAGCACGCAACTGTAAAGAGGTCTATTACCGCAAACGTTAAAATATCACGTGACTTTGGCCTTGCCTTCGTGTTTAACGTTTGCGGTTCACATTTTTACTTTAAACACCTCTTCTAGCGGTAGTGAAATACGGCAGAGTTTTTAGGCAAATTAAACTTAAGGACCCCGCATTTAAGGCTAACCGATTGGTTCTTGTATATCTAAGCTCGATCCTTTTATGATAACTTGTTAGGGTTCTGGGGTGACATATTTAAGAGTTTTCGGACATTTTAAGCGGCGTTGAGATTGAATAGAAAAACAAACGTGGCCGCCAGCAACATGTAAAATTCCATGTTTTTCGAGAAAGAGCGCAAACGTCTTGCTAAATGCACAGAAACGTCCTTACCTCTCACGGGAAACTGCAGTGATTGAGAGCATAAACCCGTAGCTAAAGGTCTGTGTGTGCAGCACGATGTGGAAAGAGGGACAACACTAGACAGGTGCTGCACGTGCGAGACGTATTTCTGTGCATGATTTCTTTGCTGTACTCCATAACAACGTGAGCATGCAGCCGTGAATCATTCGTTTTGTCTTTACTTTAAAACTGTTCGTACCCATCCAGTAACACAGGATAGTTTTCCGTATTGTACAAGGTGAATAAGATGCAATGATCGCGAAATACTTATGATAGCACTAAGTTAAATTTTTGGAGCGATGTTTTCGTTGACTTAAGCGTTGCACTTGGTTAATCACAAAAATTGGAATTTGTAGACTCCAAGAATTGAAGATTGGCAAAAACACTGTGCGCAAATAAGGCAAGAATGGAAGTGCAACGGTTTCTTTGCAATAGATGGGTAATGAAGCGTAAGCGGATGTTAATCGGAAGTGAATTATTTGACTCATCTTGCAGTCATGCAGGGTTGTTTCTCTTCACTTTTTTTGTACGAAACCACCGTCCAAGAACATGAACCGCTCATTTCAAAGGCGCCTTTACGCTGCTACGCCAAAACAAGACGCTGTTTTTTTAATCAGCAATTTCCACCAAAATTAGGCTTCAACAGTATTCCTTTTTTGTCTTTCTTTCGGATTAGCTGCCACACGAACAAACAACAACTTGAGA
The DNA here is from genome assembly GCA_949126865.1 of Montipora capitata. Classification (NCBI taxonomy): domain Eukaryota; kingdom Metazoa; phylum Cnidaria; class Anthozoa; order Scleractinia; family Acroporidae; genus Montipora; species Montipora capitata. Next base: position 29,392,888 of record OX421455.1, on the reverse strand, counting down.
AAGGTAGACACTTTTATGTATCATCCTTTATTACAATTCAATAATATATGTTGGGAATCTGTTTTCATAAGGAAAATAGGTGGATTGAATTCTCTTCGAACTCTGAATGTCTATTATTTTTTACTCATCAAATCAAGACGAAAAATAACGGAGAATCGCGAATCCCATTCAAAGAAGGAAAAGCTAGAACAACTCTTGATACCACACGTATGAAGCAAGGATCTCAAGAGCGTCGCACTTTCTCTCGTTTCAAAACAAGCCTTAGTGCAAAACCATTCAAATGGAGATGAATTAGATTTGTAAATGAGCGACTCACTTTCAAGATCAACGGGCGAAATCTCGTGTGCGCAAGCAAGATATCCATCTTTTGAATCGATGGTGCACGAATGAAATAATGTGACTTTTCTTATGTTATTAAAGTTTTGAAATTCTGGAAAATGACCGAGTTAAATCCTGTACAGTGATCATTTCATTCACGTTTCACCAAGCAAGGAAAATGTGAACAGAAATTCCAAGTCATTCTGATTAAAAGTAATAGGACATACACTGTAGCCCACACAAAAGTAGGTACTAATGGACCATTTCCGAGTTGCTGCACAACCATTCAAATGGAAATGAGTTGCGTATTCTTATGCAAATCAAACTCGTTTCCCTTTAAATAGTTGAGCACCTAGACTCATTTCGGAAATGGCCCACTGCAGTCACTTTACGGGGATGTGTTTTGCAGCTACTTTCACTGTAAAATGACTCGCGAATTGAATTGGTTACCAAATGAATTGGGTACTAACCTAAGGTGTACAAAAGACTGAGGAGGCATAAAAATGCTTACAGCCATATTTCAATATTGTTAAAGCCTTGATCCATTCTAAAACGGGCTGTCTATTGCAATAAAACCCTTGTGAGAGTGTTCGAAAGATTTTTTCTTAAAAAAGAAAAGGTGGAGCTTTCTGTTTATTCCTTCTTTGGCAAAAGAACTAGTTTTCGAATTTGGGTGTAAAAGTCCCAAAAGAAACGGCAGAAATTTCTATTCGAGAGGTAGCCTTAAGGTTTTTCTCGTTTTTCCACCGAAAGAAAAGAAAACGTTTGCATGATAATAGAGCTCAATTCCCGGAGAAGGACACCAACATGGCCGCCGTGACGTCGCGTGAAAACACTCTATTCAATCTTATCTCTCTGTGTAGACAACAGGGGCCCATTTCCCGTAAACACGATGCTAGCCTGCGTAGCGCCCCTCCCTTAATTTGCCTCCAACACAGGCTAACACGATGCTAATCTCTCTTTTGTTTCTATAATAAATGAATGAATGATACAAATGATGACCAAGATTCTTGCGTGGCCAGTGAAAAATCGGGCTTTTGACAATGACGACGTTGACTAGATCACTTAATAATACGCATTAAAAAAAATTCCAACCGAACGTGCGTTTCACTTTTAACTTTCTGTCATCCTCAGCGAGACAACGACGCAAAAATCCCATACTTTTCGTGTCATGTCAACACCGTCCATGCCAGCATAATAGACCATACAGTTGTGTTCTTAGTTACCTGGCCTTTGAGTGAAAGTGAGGCTGGAGTTGACCTTACTTTGATAGAAACCTCACTGCTTTTATGTAAATTTCTACTAATTAGCATGAGAACAACAACATAAACATAAGAAGAGCAGTGAGGTTTCTGTTAAAGTAAGGTCAACTCCAGCCTCACTTTCATTCAAAGGCCAGGTAACTAAGCACACAAGTGTAAAATGGGTGTATTCTCGAACACGTAACATGCGATCGAGTTGGAAACAAAAGCATAACATTAAGGACCTTTAGATCGGAGGACGAGGACGAGTTTTCCGTTTTGAGCACGCGCACTTCGAAAAATGTCGGCCACCAAACTTTATGCACATGCTCAGCACGGAAAACCTCGTTTTCGTAGTCCATTCGCGTCACCAGAGCCTCGGATCGGCTCTGGGAAACTCTATGTAGGAGAACATGCGCCCTAGGGTTCTTATAGCCAAACATTGGCTATTTGAAGTTTACGGCGCGTGCTAACATGAATGCACCAGTTAGAGACGCTTTTGATTGTTCTTTACGAAAACCAATGAGAAGACACTTTGCTTCAGGGTTCACCAGAGCCCTTCTCTCCCTCAGTCATGAAAAGAGCTCCGGGGTCGAGATTGATTCGTAATCGTTATCATCCTCGTCCTCCGCTCTAAAGGTCCACGGCTATGACACAAATAGATATTTTCTGGTTACGTTCTCGATGCCACCAACGAGGTACCAGTGCGAGCTTTCGTGTGTGAACAGCATAGAAGCCACCTATTGCTGCATAAGAAGCGTGAAAAACAACGAGCATTTTCGAAGCTACTCAAATAAAAGCTAATCATGTTTCTGGATTTCCAAGCATTGGCCCCTTTGCGTGACCGCGTCACGTGACCTTGTCAATCATTAAAAAATGATCGTGGTACAAAATAGATGCTAGGAATGGAAACAGCTTGATAATATTTGTAAGAATGTCAATTTGAGGACCTTGATGTTAGAGAATTTAAAGTGATTTTAGGATTAAAAAATTGACCCAGATTTGTATGGAAAAACAGCTGCTGGATGGTAAGCTTATGATTGACAAGGTCACGTGACACGGTCATGCAAAGGGCCTATTATGGCCATCACCATCTGAAACTTCGCACATTTTGTGTTCATCGGCATTTGAACAATTTGAACAAATTAAAAGTCACCTCTCTGTTAAAAAACCTAATTTGACTTAAGTTACTAACTTAGTAAATCGGCCGCACTGCCTGCAGCACTACTTGACGATACTGTGGAAGTCGGAGTGGGGTTCAGTGTTGTGCACTTTACGAGGTCATCCATTTGTCTTCTCCAGAACTCTGAAACGGGGTACAAAAAACGTTACCATTTCCCACCAGAAAGTTCAATTAGTATTTATTTTACGCGGCGCTGTCCTTGAATTTCCCAGTCCGCCCCCCACCCCCCTTAAGTTTTAATTTACATTGGTTGATACTTACTATAACGATTCAGGCCTCGTCTAACTTAACAGCTCTAACAGGAGAGGGTGGCCAAAGAATAAGAGGGCAAAATTGAAAGTGGTTACCTAGTGGATACCTGATACACAGAAGATTGATGCTACTCTAGTTTGAAGAAATTTGAATGTGGCTTATACCTTACTAACCACGTTTTTTCGCTCTGTCCTGTAAAATCACGGACCGGGAAAAAAAAAAAGGATCCCTAATTTTACAGTACGGAACGAGAAAACGAGGTTAGTAAGGTGTTTATTATATCTCTGTCGTAATCAGCCGTGCGGGAAAGGAAACTAGTTGGGGCCAAGCGGAAGGTTGAACTCCCACGAAAATTTGCCGTGTTAAAATCCGAAAAAAAGTAAATCTCTTTGGCTGTTTGAAATAGTTGCTTGCAAGATTCAAACAGGTTTACAAGTTTGTCACAGAAACGACATGAAAAACTCGCTAGAGAATGTTTTATCGAAGTTTGAAATTTAGCGGGCCGTACTGTGGAATACGGCCCGCTAATTTAGCCAATCACAGCGCGCGTACTATCTGAGAGATATAATTACAAAGTTGCAATTCAAAGACGCAGCTGTATGGTGTCTTCATCCTTGATGAAGGCACCAGACAGAAGTTTCGAAACGTTGGGTCTTCTAATTGTAACTCTTTGAGCTACATCAAATTTCTTCAAACCAGAAGAGCATCAGGCTGAGTCTGGTCGCAATGTGAACGTTAACCGTTGTTAAAGGCCGAAACACACCAGGCGACAAGTCGCAGCGACAGGTCTCCGCGACAAGACGCTCATTGCGGACTACTTGCAAAACTAGTCGCTGCGACACGACGCCTATTCGGTGCACACACAATGATCTCGTATGCGGGGGAATGTGAACTAGTTTTTTTATTCGATATGACCGACCATATGACGCTCCCTCATTGGTTCATTGATATTTTGTCGCAGCCACTTGCTTCCGGAAGAGTACACACGGTGCGACAAGGCTGCTTTCGCTAATTTTGTCGCTGCGATTAGTCGCACGAATTTAACCTGGTTTGAATTCGTGCAACTGATGGCAGCGACAATAATTTTCACAAAATTAACCGTGTCACACGAGGCGAATTCTTGCGGCGACTTCTCCCCGTGACGTGTCGTAGCGACTTATCGCCTAGTGTGTCCCGGCCTTAAAGGACATCTATACCACTATGTATAGATAGATCAGCGGTTACGTTTGATTCAGAAAACACATCCTTAGCATAAGAGACTTCAATTTAGAATACCAAAATGTCACCGCCGTCAGCAGAGAGATTAGGGAGCTTTAGCAACGACGACGGGAACGGCAACGAGAACGTCATCTAAAAACATAAATTCGCGTTATTGCAATCACTTCGAGACTATTCCAAGCTTTTTAATATGACAAAGGTGTAGCAGTCCCTCAGGAATGAAACCGTTATGAGCGGCGCTTAATTTAGGGGAGAAAATGAAAATTTATCTCCAAGTGCTGACGTTGTCCATAAATCCTCCAATTTGGCAATTTCACGTTGTTGTTTTGCAGACGACGGCAAAGAAAGAGACAAAAATGAAAAATGCACGTGCAGAGCGTGCAAAGCTACTGTTTTTGCCTACTAAGTATGCAAATTTGTGACGTTCTCGTTGCCGTCGCCGTTGTCATTGCTAAAGCTCCCTATTGCTAAAGCTCCCTATTAAGCACCGCGTCAACGGCAAACAGCAAACGTACGTCCGGCTGAAAGTTGAGTTTTGCCAAAAATCAAAGAAACGTATTTCAGTTTACTATAGATGATTCCTTGCTTGTTAGCTTAACTGATATCGGGCAACTTCGCACCAAGAGAGAGACGACAGTAAAGGGAATTGTCATGATTTTATGAGAAGCAGTAGCTTGCCGTTTGCATTTGACGTAAGGGAGTTTAAGAAACCACGACGGCTATGGCGACGAAAGTGTCACTTCAAAGTATAAGTTTGAGCATTTATTTCATGATTTTTCCATCTTGCACGCTCTGCCCGTATTATTAGTTAAAAAGAGAAAAACAAGAATTTGAAAGCAAGAATTTACGTGCATTTCTTTGCCGTACTCAAGAAAACAACGTGAAATCACCAACTTTTTAGGTTTTGACGAGAACGTGAGCATGCAACAATGAAACATTCATCTTCTTTACTTCAAAACCGTTCTCACCCAGCCATTTACACGATACTTAGCCCGTACTGCACATCGTGTGAACAAGATGAAATAATTTCAAAATACTTACTATAGCGCTAAGTTATATTTTGAAGTGACGTTTTTGTTGACGTTGCTGTTGTCTTTGCTTAAACTCTCTAACCTCTCCAATAACACGTACTTTTCCCTCTTTATGTTGGATTAGATTACCTTCACAGTGCTTTTGTTTAGTTTTCAACTACACACTTGGCACCTACCCTGCGACTTCATCGCATTATTATGGATCGGACTGAGATTGGTATCTTTTAATGTCATACCCGCCAACATGGCATCCAGTTCCTTTTCAAACTGAAGGGGCGATTGTGAGCAATCTGAAAATAAACGTTGAGAAATAAACAAGGGACTTCCTGTATGTTTACATGGATTACACTTGCAGCTTAAAGGCCACAGAAAATAATGTTTTATAATGGAATTTGCTTCCACGCTTTCCACAGAAAGCGTTTGTATCTGAAATAAATCAATTTCACAATAGAGCAAGTTTCAATCCAGTATCGTAAAACCAAAACCAAAGTAATTACTTTGGCCAATCAAAAAGGACGGAGACAATCCAGAAAACCAATCAAACTCGAAGTAATTACACGCAGCCGACACAAAGCGAGGGAAAATGCAAACGCGCGAGCCACTATTAGTTTTGGTTTCACTTCTGATTGGTTGAAAAAATGGCGCGAGAACGTTGAACCAATCACTGAGTGAAGAAATGCAAAACCAAAGTAATTTGCTAATTACTTTCGACATTCAATTGACAACCGCTCTAGCTTGCTTTTGTTTTCAAATTTCCCGGGCGCCGCTATTTTGAATAATTGAGACGGGTTAATAACAGAGCAACCGTAAGACGTCACAATTATTCAAGATGGCGGTGCCCGAGAAAATGAAAGTAAAAACAAGCGATTCTAAAATTCTTTTCAAAAAATTTCAGACAAAATTTGGTTGAAAGCATTATTTTCTCCGGTTTAAATTTAAATTTTTAGTAGGAGTGGAGGTTCGCCATTGCAATACATGAGGAAGGAGAGTGGCAAGCACGGTGGACTACGGGTCGTGTTGCTTCGGTTCGATGGGCCCCATGGCCTGAGCACACTTTACGAGTCGAACACAAGTTCTCTATTCATGAAGGACACTACTCAGAACTGGCCGGACAGACCCGTCAGTCTGCAAATATAAATGCAACAATTTGAAGGAACACGTGCAAGATAATGCCTTGCATTCTTCTGGAGGAGTATATATCACCTTCGAAGTGTGTTAATATTAAGGCGTTGAAGAGTTAGTCCTGCCAAATGACCGGTCTGGCTCGTCAGTTCTGTCAAACGGAAAACGCCCTAATTTTCACATTTTTAATATTGCCAAGCACACGAGCTTTAGACGGCGAATCAACTTAAGACTGATCAAATTAAATGGGATTTTGATGAGAGGAAAAACACGAGTACCCAGACAAAAACACCCTAGGCAGAATAGAGAACCAACAAACTCAACCGACACGTGAAATCAAACCTTGGTACGCATTGATGAAAGCAGAGTGCTAACACCACGATGAATCAACCCTGCATTCCTCAACAACAACGTGAACCTTTTAAACCTCACCTGCAGTCCTCAAGTCAGTTTGAACGGATGCCAGATCCAGAGTTGGTGGATTTGGCCTAAGCAACGGATCCCGTAAAGTGTCAAAGTCTATCAGTGGAACATCCGACACTTGATCAAGCAAATTAGTGCTAGCACTTGTGCTCTTCAAATCCGCAGAAGGGTTCGAACCTGTTAAATCAACTAAAGGCAGACCATTATCTGTTACACTCCCACAGTCATCTTCACTGGAACTCGAGTCTTGTAGAACATTTGGTTCCTCATCTAAAACAGCCGTAACAGTGAATCTCGAACTGCCGGGGTAGTCTGCGGTGAGCACTTTAAGTTCTTCTGTAATGTCAGGAGGTGTTTCTAATTGAATCAGCTGTGGACAGCCGGGTTTGACCTCGTTTTCAAGAAGAGGCTGAGGTACAGGCATATCTTCTTTGACGTCACTAATGATGCTGGTTTCTGCTTCACTGACCACGTTCTCTTCAGCATGGATTTGGTTGGCAAGTTCGTTTTTCTCTCGTTCCTTTGCAAGTATCTTGTTCCTCTGGCAGTAGCCATAGATGTCTGCAAGAAGAATTCTTTGTGTGGTTTCCATGCCCTGAAAAATATGCGGGAACGGAACGTGACAGTTTGTGAATTCATGGTTGTCAACAGCACATCAATTTACGCACACAACAAAAAATAGTTCATTTAATTACAACAACAACACAGACCTTTTTTGTACTCAATGTCTAAATAGTAAACTTAGTAAATAACCATACAGGATGGAAAAGACAGAAGTTGTTTGCTGAAAGGGAGGGATTTAAAACCATGTATCTTAATATTTCAAAAGGATACAACAGCAGCAAGGAGATTAGTTCACTCTGGAATCACCACAAAACGTTCAGGGGAGGGGAGGGGAGGGGAGGGGGTACCAACACCCTTGTCTCTAACAAACGCGGAATGACCTACGGACTTAACAGGGACTTGATCACTTTACAGTGCACCTGTTGACAAGCCATTTTAGTAAGAAATTCAGTGTGATGGTGGTCACCACTTATGGGGTTCTCATGGTCACCTATAGCACTTGCATTGCTCCCATAGAACATTTCTTTAGATACCAGACAGAGCCGAGTGGCCGTTGAGTGTAAGACAATGTAAATCGGCAAATTATTGTTCCTCGTTTTGTTTGTGTTTGTTGTAGGTTTAATGTGTTTGGTTAAAGCAGAATTCAGACAACTTCACTCATATATGTCCCATACAGTGGCATTGAAATTCATGGCACTTTGAAAAGATGTCACTGTAGTAAGTTCCTACTAAGCATAAGAACTTCATTTAAAATTCACATAAACGCAAATATTTTTCATCTACAATATTAATCTCCCCACCAACAGCAACCTAAAAATTTCGCTTTTCATCTGCCGGGCAAGACGCACAAAGTTATCAAAACTAGCAGTAATTTGGACCCACGACCGTGATGTGAGAGGCATGGGTCTATTCTCGATTTTACGTCACAAACTGCTTTGTAATGCAACAGGAATGCAAAGCACTTTGTGACGTAAAAACAAGACTAGACCCACGCCCCTCACATCACGGTCGTGGGTCCAAATTACTGCGCTAGTTTTAAATACGAGGCTTGCACGGCAAACAAAAAGCGAAATTCTGGGTAACAATGGTGACCTACGTTTTGCTTTGGGTGAGGAGATTTATATTAGGGGCAAACAATATCTGAGTTTAGGTGCACTTTAAAGGGAACCTCCACTAAAACAGGAATATATCTTTAAAATAGTTAACATAATGTTCACAATCAAAATTGTTCGAAAGTTTTCCAATGGGAGCGTTTGTATCCGAAATAAATAATTGTTAAAAACGCTTGTTTCGGTTTTCAAATTTCCCGGGCGCTGCCATCTTGAATACTTGTGACGTATCATGGTTGCCCTATTGTTTTAAAACAAAAGCTCTTTGTGCAAATACAAAAGAGCAACCATAACACGTCACAATCATTCAAGATGGCAGCGCCCAGGAAATTTGAAAACTAAAACAAGCGTTTTTGAAATTCATTTATTTCGGGTACAAACGATTCCATTAGAAAACGTTTGAACAATTTTGATTGTAAACATTATGTTTAATATTTTAAAGTTGTATTCTTGTTTTAGTGGAGGTTTCCTTTAATACATTTTGGTAAGGATTGTGTTTAGGGTGTGGCATGTGGGGACTCCTTATTACATTTACACAAAATAGTATGAATCTTATTTTGTGTCAATCAATCAATCAATCAATCAATCAATCAATGGCCTTTATTTTAAGAGGGTAGCACATAACAGTAAGAAAACTGATAGCCCAGTAGCCCTCTATAAAATAAAAACTTAAGATATAAAAACTTAGATATTATAAAATACAAGAATAAAATACAAATGACTATTACAGTACCGCCTGAAAGTATTGAGCCCTTTACCGCGTCACCCTGTCGCGACTTTCCCTCGGTATACCTGCGGTAGGCCGATTTTCTGCCGAGGGAAATTTACGGCTAGGCTCTAAAGTTGCCGCGAGAAAGTCAACCGAGGTAAACCCTCGGTAATGAAAATTCCGCGGTGGAGTTGGAAAGGGTTTCCGTTGACTTTGTGCTTCGATAAGCCAGATTATAATGTTGAAATGCCCCCGAAGAACAGAAACTGAACAAGTTTCGGCTGAAAATGCGAACAGCAAAGAGGGTTATAGCCGCTAATCATGGACCTTGGTTGCTTTTTCCTTTTTCCTTTTATATTCGAAGAGAATATCCGTAGCCAGATTCCGACCACATTTGAGACCTTCTTTGCGACCTATTTTGATTGGAGTGATTATTTCGAAGACTTAGCTTCTTGTGGACTGTTCATTCGAAGGTTCGACGAGTAGATTTCGTCGACGCTTGTCCCGCATGCGTGGACTTCGCCGTCTCACAATTTTAAGTCTTATTCATTTAAGTTTATGGGAAAATATATTCGCTTGTTTTTGCAGCTCAGAGCACGGAACATACATTTATTATCTCGATATCCTGCAGCCGGGGAGGGTTTTGACAATATATACTAAAGTGAAAGCTACTGAATAAAACCTTTTGTTAATTCCTACGAATTTCTGAGTAAATACAACCCAAAGACAACAGAAACTGGTCTTACTGGTTCCTTTTTTAGCTCCTTGTCCAAATCTATCCTGACAAGGGATTTGTTCACTTTGAGTGCTAGTGAAAGTGCCATGAGTCCACCAACATAAGGATCATTTTCACGAAGGTCCATCCTCAACATGGTCTTGCTGTCTGCTATCACTTCAGCTAGGGCGATCATTCCTATATGATGTAAGAACAGACATAAATTTCCACTTTTAAAATAAATTATGTGAAACCAAGATGTTCTCACAAACGATAACAAAACAAACGGCAACATTCTTTTGGCTTGCAAATGTAACGAAACATTGGAACCTTAATATAATAAATCTTCAAAAATATTAATAATTAATGCACTCAGTCCAGTGACACCCTACCACTAACAAACTAAGGGTGTGTTCGATTGATCTTACACGTGGAGTGATGATTTAAAACGGTACATATACGTATGGCGTTTTAAAGCAACAAGGATAATAAAGATATCTTTAAAATTGCATTTTAGCAGGTGTTCGACAATTTTGATGTGAATCTCCGTAAAAACGAAGGATTTCTAACTCAGTTCTATTTCATGCATTCCTATTCCGGAATACGGTCAACTGAACGAACCCTTAATTTCCCTTCGTTTTATTTTATTAACTGGAGGTTCCACTGTTCAACTATCACACCATGGTCGACATGCTCAGATCAATGGGATCAACCAAATAATCTCTCAATATGCTTCTTTTTTTTTTTTGCTCAGACTGTGGTTTCAGTAAGTACCAACAGCCGATGAAAAGCATTGGCTACTTCCCTCAGAGAATTTGGCTACTTTTTCCCTAAATTGAAGTAATGACGAGATGCTTCCGTGAAGCATACACTGGGTTGCCTGTGGTACGTGCTACAGAAAATCAGAAGGCACTGAATTGTGTGGTATTGAAATACAGCATTCCAGTCTCTGAAGAATAATAAATAAAAGAGAAGCGAGAAACATTGGCTTCTGGGCTGACATGTTGATAATTTTCAAGTTCCCTCACAACTTCTTTGCACCACAAGTGTGCCCTCTGAGCATCTGACAGCTTTGTAATACTAAACTTCACTGAAGTCAAGCCCTGTTCAGCGGGGTTAGTGTTAGTGAGACCAAACCAATAAACCCCTCATAAAAAACAGAAGCATCTGACCGAAAATACAATTAACGCTAACAAATGCGAACTCAGCAAGGTACAGATTTTGTTAGCTTGCTTTATACAAAACAAATATTGATGAAAAAGCAAATAACTATTGATACACAGTTTTTAAAAAGAGCAGAAGGAAGTTCCGGGACGGTCGATCGAGAATGAAATATTTACGACATGAAAACAACATTAATCTTGAACCGTGAATATAGAATATAAAAAGTTACGATCAGCGACAAACATTTTGGGAGATTTTTGCTACGTTCAAGTAAATTGCAAAATCGAAAGTGAAATGGCCGGAATTCAGCGGGCGCCGTGATTAAGTTACCGCGGCATGTTTACTCGCCAAACAGTGAAGCATCTGTGTCAAATGATGGCAAGATACCGGGTTTTTGTAAGTTTCTTTTTCTGTCAAGTGTTATAAAGTTTCACAATGAAATGAGCGAAGTCAAAACAAAGATCCCAATCGCCCAACTCTTGTTTATGCAAAGTCAAAATTTACTCTCCAAGACGCGTACGACGTTATTTATCACCAGGTAATTCCATCATTTTGGAAATAGCAGCTACTTTATTATTCATCTGCGTCACAAGTTTTCACTGATTTTGGGGCTCATTTTGTTGAAACTCAAGCACGCTTCCAACAGGCCTGTGAACCCTTCCTGCTTACAGAGCAATACTAAAAAACTTCTCCCATATCACATTTCAACCTTAAGCTCGAAAATTCAATACACAACATGATATTATAATTCACGAAGGCAGAAAATACCACAGAATCTTTTTCGTCTCGACGGGCGATAGATTGTTGTCGAAGTCCAGTACTCGTCGCTTTTGAGATTCCTGCCCAGTTTATCCAACTGACTTTCAATTATTGAGCTCCATAAGGGTATTATTTTGTTTAAGGATCCACTAAAACGCCATTCGCATTACATGACTTTCGACGCCATTGCAGGCTAAGTTAATGATTCTACTGTGTCCACCAGAGAAATCTACGCAGTTCCACTACCCTCTCGATCCTAAGAAAATACACGCAGAAGGCTCTATGCACAAAGACACCACTTACCAGGGGAGTGACAGGCAAGACTTTTACCGACACGGAAAAAATAAATAAATAAATAAATAAATAAAATAAATAAAACAAACAAACTAAACGCAGACCTCGACTGGTTTGCCATAGGCAACCCAGTAATAAGACAGGTTTTTTCAAACCTAAGACTACAATTCATTTTGACAATGACAACAGTATGGTTACTCTACTCAAACCAGCCGCCGTCTTCAAATTTAATTGAAACCTGCCGCGTCCACACACATCTGGATTTTCTTCAATCTGCAACTACGCCTTCCGTCCACACGTATCCAACGAATTCACTGACGAATCTGCAACTTTTTTAATACGCCCTCCAAAGTGGAAATTTTTGAATCCGGCACCATGCAGACGCTAAATCCGGAAATTTTTTTATCCAGATGACGTAACAAGATCGAGCCCAGTTCCTTACCGTGAAATCAATTCTCAAGATGGCTGCCGAGAGAAATATTACCGGTACTAGGGTGAATCCGCATACGTTTCGGATACGTGTGGACGGGAAAATTCGACTTGAATAGGCTACGTGTGGACGGGAATATTTTTTAATCCGGAAAGAAAAAATTGCGGATTCAAAAATATCCGGATACTTGTGGACGGGGAGTGAATCAGATTAAAAAATCCGCCAGCTGTGTGAAGCATGCATGATGAAAAACATTAACAAGCAAAGGGCAATCTTTCATGTTTTAGAGCAAACAGGATGCCAGCCTCGTTCCCAGGGCCGGTTACAAGTGAGACCCTGGGAACGAGGTTGACAGGATGCTAGACGTTGTAGACTACAACGAGATTCCATAGATTAATTGATCACAGTTAACTAAGGTTAAGCCTTCATCCAGTCCTGGGGAACCTTTGTCTCCTTTTAACGTACCTTCACTTGTTAGCCTTGTATTTAACAGCCCCAGTCTCTGTAAGGAGTGATTCCTTAGAAGACCTTCTTTCAGTGTACATATTCCCTCGTTAGTTAGGCGATTATGTCCAAGATTAAGGGTTTGAAGAGAACGGGAGCACATCTAAACAGACACAAAAAAGAAGTTTCTTTAAGTAACATGAAAATGAAAGAAGCACTGTTTGTAATGTGCATGATGATAACAGTAATCAGACTATTCACTATTTTTTTTTTTGGGGGGGGGGGGGGGGTAGTTAAAGAGGCTTACAAACTTTGCAACACAAAATTTCACTTATGATCTCAAAAAAAAAAACTATTATAGATGTTTCGTTGAGCAGTTATAATTATTTACGGTAAAATTTGCATGCCTGCGTTCTTTCAGTTTCTAAGTTTTACGTGCACTATAAAATTATTTAAATTTCAAATAGCGTTAGTCTTTTTCGTGTGCCACCGTAGGTTAAAACGCGAATTTTTCAGTTGTTTTGACTCATTCAAGCTTACCATTTGCTAACCTGTGTACAGTTGTACAATTAGCTAAGCAGGCAGTCGTAGAAATGTGTAGCCTGTCAATTTCACTGTCATTTCTTCTAATCTTTCTATTCAATTTTGGTACTTGTGAGGCCGAGTATTAACGGACCTTTTACTTTACATTTTAGATCGACTTTGTAGTAATTTATTAAAATCCAATGCTGTTTCTCCCTATTAAATTTTGGCCTCTTTGGTCAACGGAACAACAGATATTCTACAACTGAGTTACAAGAGACTAACAGAATATTTCTGACCGCTGATAAACCATCAAGTGACAAACTGGTACAATGACATGATTTGGCTACTTACAAAATGACAGAGAGAAAGGACAGTCAACACCTGGTTCTTACCAAAGCATTAGCCAGGTATCCCACTCCACTGCTGGTTAGTTGAGTGTTCCACAGAACGAGTGTTTGCAAGCCACCATTTTGCTGCTCTGCTAAGCCTTCACATATATGACCTACACCCATGTCCTATACAAAATCAGGAGCCCATGACTAGGAGCCTACAGCTCCAATACTAGGTCTATGTAACGGAATTTTCACAGATCAAGCTATTTTTAGACGAGTTCCCAAATACGATTTGGCTTGCACGAGCGCCAATCCTCATTCCCATGTGGATAAATTTCTCATGCAAGACTTGTGATTGGCTGGAAAAGTCCGGTTTCGCGGGAAAAGCAAACTATAAATAACTTGCTCTGTAAAAACGCCGTTTCATAGATGCAATGAAGTTGTAAGCTCCTAGTCATGGGCTCCTAACAAAATTAATATTAATGATTACAACAATTCAATCAAAACAGCTTCTTTGCACAATGGAATTTAACTATTGTGGCCGGTAACGTGAAGTGCTGTTGTCTACCCATGTAAAACATGTGAGTGTTAGCCCTAATAATGGATTGGGCCCACACAAACAACCTCGTTCCCAGGGTCTCTCTACTCTGCCTCTCTTGGTCCTTGGAAGAGAGACCCTGGTTGCGGCTGGTCACGTGACCATCTATCCATCCAAAACCGCAGGGTGGGTGGGTACTCAAGTACATTTGGTCGAGAGGACGATAAAATACCATCCGGGGGAAGGTGAAGTTGAACAATTGTTGGTTTCAAAATGGCGCTCGAGTTTCCGAGATGTGTTCAGAAGGAGCTACTTTCGGCTGGCTATGAAGATATAATTTTGAAAGTGAAACAAGTCATTTGCCTGGAAAGTTTATATTTAAAGAAAGATTTAGTTGCTGTTCTTCCTACCGGCTACGGGAAATCCTTAGTTTTCCAACTTTCTGCCTCGATTGTCGAGGGAAAGAGAGGAAACATGTGCAACCACGTCGGTAACAAAGTTTGTAGTTTTAGTTGTTTCACCTTTGAACGCTTTGATGTATGATCAGATTTCTAAATTGAGAGCGAGAGGTGTTGAAGCAGCGGTGCTAGGAGTAAAGAAAGGAATCGACGCTGATTCGCCGGTTATTTCCCAGTGGGAAGGAGCTCGTAAAAGTATCACCCGGGCCGGATACGAGATTGCTGACTTGAGTCAGCAGACTTGACTTGAGTCAGCAGAGTAAAAAAACTTTTTCGTGTTTGGTTTTGAAACATGACTTTAGCGTGAAAACTACTGAGTCAAGCGACATACCGCTCTCTCCCTGCCTTAGTAAATTTGTCACTGTGACAATCAAAAGCCCTGTTACCCCACCCTTCCAGCAGATTTTTTTACCACCCAGATTCTGGGTGGTCACGCGACCAGCAACAACCAGGGTCTCTCTTCCAACGACCACAGGAGGCAGAGAAGAGAGACCCTGGGCGTTTTCCATTTACAAGAAATTTCCATCGGGTGAAAAATGTGTTCCATTTAACTCAGGTCCGTTCGCCGCCCAGTGATTGCGATTTCACGCGCCAAAATTTAAAAATGTGGCCGTGAATAGCCTGGAAGTGGTTAGACCTTTCAAAAGTTGTAAATGGAACACACATTTCCATTGGAAAGTTTCCAATGGGAAAACAGGACTACCTTATCAGAAGTTCCGTTTATTCCAGAAATTTTCCAGTGGTACGAACCAAAAACGTGTGTACCATTTACATCCCAACCGGAATTTTCGGAATTTCTTGGAAAATGGAAAACGCCCCCTGGGAACGAGGTTGCCAAACAAGGACAGAGAAAACTGAACTCTGACCAGGGTGAAACCACGACATTCGGGTTAGATCACCGCTGCTCCACTAACTGGGCTACAAGGTCAGACAGGAGCAGGTCGCAAAAACGTAACCCTCGAGTTCCTTGTCTTGCACAATGAACATAAATATGAAAATCTACATATACAGCGTAGTCTGCTATAAGATTACAATCATGGGTGACCTTGCTAAAATCGAAAACTTTTACACTTTTCACAAATTGCAAATTACATTTAATACCATAAGCTCTGAGACAACATCCCCCCCCCCCCCCCTTCAATACAATAGGGAACTTAAGCAACGACGACGTCGACGGCACCAAGAACGTCATCTCAAAATTATAAATTCGCGTCATTGTTATCACTTCGTAAACATGTCAACCCTTTTAATATGACAAGGGTGTGGTAGTTCCTCGAAAACGACATTGGTCGGAACAGCGCTTAATTTAGGGAAGAAAATGAAACTCTCTCGTTAAGTGCTGACGTTCTCCTTAAAACCTCAAATTTGACTACTTCACGTTTTTCTTTTGCTGACGACGGCAAAGAAATGGACAAAAGTGAAAAACGCACGTGCAGGGCGTGCAAAGCTACTGTTTTTTCCCACTAAATCTGCAAATTTGTGACGTTCTCGTTGCCGTCGCCGTTGTCGTTGCTTAAGTTCCCTAATGTTGACTTCATGGGGTGATGTGTTGCATCCTGTAAAAAAACCCAACATTCTGTTGGAGAGATAAAGGGGAGAAGACTTGGCAAGATGGGGGAGGGGGGGAAGTGGTAAATTACTGGGACTGTATAGAGTGTTTCTCATGTGACGTCACGGCGGCCATGTTGGTGTTCCTAAACAATGGAACGGCGGCCATGTTGGTGTATCCAACTAATTCTCCGGGAATTGAGCTCTATTATCATGCAAACGTGTGCTTTTGTTTCCGTGTAAAAACAAGGTTACTGGTCAAGTGAGTGAAAACACTCTATGAAAGTGTTACATTCAAGTGTACCAACACTTTAAACAAACATTGTAGCTTGTATTAAAAGCCACATTTGTATCAAAAGAGGATCAAATCTAACCTCACTTCTATGACAACTGTAAAGTGGCCAGTAATTGTATGGTGTTGTTTAAAAAACTTAATACAAATACCTGCAATGGGTTATTTCTTAAATCAAGCAACTGAAGATGCTCATTTCCCTTCAGCATGGCACCTAATGACTGCCCATCACTCGATATCAATTTATTGTCACCAAGAAACAAATCTTTCAGAATGTGATTAAACTTCACTGCACTAGCTAGAGGAACAAAACGATAAAATAAACTTGTAAGATTTTTTTACCTGTTTACATCCATTGATGGTTTTAATAACTTTCCACTTACAATTTTACAACTAACATTTTTACAGAATACTTGAGACCAACTAACCACTAGTGGCTAGGGTTTGTTTCGGTTTTACTGTTCAATACTTGATTCAAAGCCTAATTTTATGTACCCTAGGATCATTCATTCCTAACCACGTCTTAATATCATACTAAGAAAAAAACCATTGTGCTCTGCACTCCCTCCCTCCACCAAGGAATATATTTTGTATCTCTCAGATAGCATGGCACACCCTGTAACTGGACAATTTGGTGGGACATATTCTAGAGTAAGACTGTTTTGTTTCATATCATGTTCTCCTGCTTGATTCAGTATCATAGAGAGTTGCAGCTTGAAGGGGCTATGTCATGCAAAATTGTGTTATTCTATGACAACCAAAATGCACCAAAAAGTAGAATGAAACAGTGCAATAACTATTAAAACTGTTGAACAACAAAAGAATTAGGGTGCGTTCGATTGACCGTATTCCAGAATAGGAATACATGGAATACAAGTTGGAAATCCCTCGTTTTTGCGGAGATTCACATTAAAATTGTCACACATTTGCTAAAATGCTATTTTAAACATATTTTTTCCATCCTGGCAGCTTTGAAATGCGCCAAACATACCATTTTAATCATCACTCCACGTATTCTAATTCTGGAATAGGGTCAATCGAACGCGCCCTTAATACAGGAAAAGAAAGAGAAGCACAGATGGACAGAAATGGACACGAATTGAAATGAACTGCATTTGGGTAACCTTGAAAAATGTTGGCCCTACATTTTTCAAGTTTATGGCAA
This sequence comes from Montipora capitata, assembly GCA_949126865.1. Taxonomy (NCBI): domain Eukaryota; kingdom Metazoa; phylum Cnidaria; class Anthozoa; order Scleractinia; family Acroporidae; genus Montipora; species Montipora capitata. Next base: position 29,375,054 of record OX421455.1, on the reverse strand, counting down.
ATTGCCCGGGTAAAGGTCGTTTTTGCTCAAAACCACCTTGTTTGTGATGTAACGATAATTATCAAGTTAATTTAGTAATTTAAAGGAATTCCATATTACCATTTTCAAGTTTTAAGCTTGCGAGTAACTAAAGATTTCCCCTTTAGAAAAACACTAAAATAATGTGATATAGCCCCTTTAAATCTTGTGCCTTTTCCCAGTTCAATTCCCATAACTGACACTTTTGCGCTTGATCTGACTACCAAGGGACTAGTGTCCTGTGCGCAACAGTAACGTTAGGATTTGTGCTAAAGAATTGGGGGTAAATATTTTAAATAAACCTCACATACCTAGCAGATATAATGGTCTCCCTGTAAGATTAGCACCTTCCATGTGCAACACAGTCAGACAACAGTCCATCCGTAATGACCGCCCCAAAAGGGAAATGGATTGTTCAGTCCACACTGTGTTACGTATGTCCAGGTAATGTAAACATCGAGTCTGAGATCAAACAAAAACACTTTCAACAATAATTAATATATAATTTAAATATTGCTTTGTGCATTTGAACTTCCCCCAGCTCATAAGATCTCTGTGCAGTACTCTAAACCATAAATTTAAACAGTGATGATAAATTATACGTCAAGTTTTTGAGGCTCCAGTCTTAAACACCTGGCTCCAGTTGTTCAAACGATGGATAGCGCTATCCTTTGGATAAAGCACTATCCACTGGATAACTCAATTGCTTTTGCTGGTGTTTATCCGCTAGATAGCGCTATCCATTGTTTGAACAACTGGGGCCTGATGTTTGAAATTTACAAGAAGGTACAAATTGAATAAAATGATAAACTGAACAGATAATTTGGGACACAAAATTGAACAAGACAGCAAGGAGAAATGATTAAAATTATTTTATTATTGAATACATATAATTAACAATTTACTATTCACCAAAGTGGAGGTAAATAACCACCACTTTCACTGTATATACATGTACAGTGTATCACACATTAAAGTTGACCAAAACTACTTTATTTCAATTTGTAAAATGTGGTCTGAAATTTTAAATTTTGCGATCTGGCTACTTGGAGGTGAATATTACTTGCCTAATCACCTCCAAGTTAGCCAGTCAGCATGTGCAGATAGCACTATTCACTTGTGTGGTATATACTACCATAACATAAATTAACATGACTTGTATTAGCATTAACAGAATAATATTATTGTAAGAAGTTATTGAATCTTTCATTAACTCAGTTATTTTAGAGAATACTATGAATGTGATTCATAAATAACATCATCATACACATTGGTGATTTTCTGGGACAAAAATAAAAAAGGCTTAAAATGGCCCAATTTCAGTTTGTTTTGAGTACCTGCACTTGACCTTAAATTCAATTTGTTCCTTGTCAAGTTTAAACTCCTTAAATATCATTTTCTTTTGCAAGAATAAAGACTCTCTGGTACCTTCTTTAACGTCCTACTCATCGCTTGCCATCCTCTGATTTTGACTTTAGCATTATAAGCCAGATTAAGCTTACAAGTAGACTTGTAGTACTCAATCATTTCAAGCAGAGAGACTGCTCCCTGAAAACAACAAAGGAAGCAACCATTTCTCCTGGATAGCCAACAGAGTTGTCCAAAGATAATTTTCTTGTTGTTGTTTAAAGTCATGGAGAAAAAGGCAAGTTTTCCTGCTTTTGGTTGGTATTTATAGTTTATAATGAAGGTAATGCAATACTATTGTTGAGGTCACCAATTTTCAAATGTTACATCATTTGTTTGTATTGTTGAGATCACATTTTTTTTTACTCATGAACACTATCAAATCAGAAGCTCAAGCTGGGCTAGCTTTTCTTTGCCTCTGAGCACACATGAAAGAATGTAAGAGGGGAACCTTGAAACTACCCACTGGCTTGAAAGCAGGTGTTGCCAGAACCCAGACCTTGACTCTACAGAGGGTGATGAAAATTGTTATAAATCACCTCACTATCTGGCCATCTACACTGTAAATCAACAAAATAATTTGCAATTTAACAGAGTTGAACTAACATATACGAGCAGTTGTCTATCCTCTATGGTCAGCAACAATCGGGGTATATATTCATATACATACATGTGGCAGGATTTCATGTTCTCTTGGAACCAATATGCATGGTGTGTTGAATGTCTTGTAGTATCGTGCACAGCACTTTGAGTAGTTAATTGTGTGTGAGAGCTAATATTAATTATACAGTGTCAGTTTTAGTAGCCCGCCTAGAATAGCTCTGCTAACTGCGGGCTACAAAGGCCTTTTTCACTATTAGGGAGCTTAAGCACCCACGTTTTTGAGACACGAACGGCAACAGGAAGAGAACATTTCGCGTGCCAGGACACTGGTGTCTCCCAGATTTTTATACCAATCATCTCTAATGAAGAAAAGATACTTAGCTATGTAAATGTGGTTGTGTGAAGACAAGTTAAAAGGGAAAACAGCTCACTTCCGGTTGCCAGCCGCGTCTCAAAAATGCACGTGCTTAAGCTCCCTATTGTTAAAATAAAGTCTCTGTTGTTGCTGTTGTTGTTGTTGCATTGGCATTTTGGCAAAGTAAGATTATTAGTGGGACAGGTGTCTGACCCCGCCCCTGTTCCCCAAGGGAGCTCATGGCTGGTATTCCAGGATTAGCCAACCATGGGAGTAGTCTCCATCTCAGAGATGGCAGCACAAGGTGGAAACTCCTGGATGTTAGGCACCGAATCTCCAGTTTTAATAACATACATGTACAATGTCTTCACAACTTACTTCATCCTCCAGTCCTGTGTTTTCAAGGTCTAGGTTATTGGTTCGGACTCGTCTAAACACTTCCTCTAAAGCCTCACAGCTCTTTAAGTCGAGTTTGACACCTAAATTCACAAATTATTTTAGTGGTGAGCAGATGACTACTGCTGAAAAATAACAACAAACACAAAAAGAGAGATCAGCTGTTACCTCTCAGATCTATAACATCAATTCTCTCTCTAAAACTTTCACATGCCTGGAAAGGAAAAAAGGCATTTATTGCAGTTTTGTGTTAACCAATAATTAATTAAGGTGGCTGGAACACTACTTTAAATAAGAAACCTTCTTTTAAAAGGTTTATCACTACTACACTGCTACAGTATCATGTGACAACAATGAATATTATGTACCACATAAACCACCACTTATTGCTTTAAAAAATGCACCCACTATTATGATGTAATAGGTTATCATGGCAACACGAGATCTCCCCAAAAACACCCTACATTTCGTCTTTACTGGCTTACACAGGGCTCAAAATTAACTTTTTTGCTGAGGTGCCAGCTGTTGAAAAATAGGAAAAATTTGGTTGCCAGTTCATAAATTTTGGTCGCCAACTTATGACTTACGTAAGAACATGATTTTAAATGTTACTTTGCATGCAACTATGACCAAAAAAACAATTTTTATTTTCCTTTGGATTTCAAAACTATGCTAACTAAACACTAACTGATCAAGGCTTTAAGTCTGTTTATTTTACCTGGAGGAGAAAATGACGTCAAAGACTCAATAGTTTAAGAATGCAATGCTTGTCTACACGGTTGAATTAATATGCAGCACAGGAGTTTCAGGC
>OX421455.1:29358964-29363964 GCA_949126865.1 Montipora capitata | reverse complement strand
ATCTTAAGTATTTCGAGACTTGCGGCCTGTCCTGTACACAAGCCTCTGCTAAATTTCTGTTCAAATCTATCCCTGGCCAACTTTCTTATCAAAATTTTACAGTTGATGGAAGTTCAAGTGACTTTCAAGTATCTTTATCAGAACTTGCAGTGTTAAGGGTACTACGAAAACCACCGATCTGTGGAATGGGCCTGAATTATTGAGTGACTGCCCCACCCACTTCAGTTAAACAATTTGATGAAATTCCTTTCCCACGGTGTCAACAGTAGCCGCAACAGCTTTTCTGTCAAGGTGCACCGGAAAAACCACAACAATCAAAAGATACGATTTCAAAATCACGAGTCCCAGAGGGAAATGGATAAAATTGTTCTTGTCCAGCAAAGCGGTTGCAACTGCAACCATCGGACTCGCTGTTGCTTCGAGAGCAAGAAAGGTTTCCTAGCCTGAAAAATAGCGTCAAACACAACACTTCTCAAGAATTTGACCAATTTACAAGCAGAAGTGGGTAGGGCAGTGACTCAGTAATTTGGGCCCATTCCACAGATCTGTGGTTTTCATAGTAATCTAAAAGGATTTGTAGAAAAAAGCCAAGACCCACCGAGCTAAAATCATCTCTCAAGAAAAATTAACTACCAACAAACAGAAGATATTTAAAACTTATGCCTGGAAGTCACCCTTTGCCCCAAATTGCCTCATTTTACATGCTAAACTGAATTTAGTTAAGGTTAGAATTGACACAATGACGGTCAGCGGGTACCCTTTTAACTGGCACAAAGGCACCCCTGACTTTTTGTTGGGAGTTACCTTGCATTTGCTAGCTTGCTGGCTATCCCATGGCCGTTTATTGCTGCTTGCTGTATTCAAAGATTTCCCTCCCCTCCCTAATGAGTATTCGGTTGGTAAGTAAAATTAATGTATTCCACCGATTTTTTTTAGTGTGACAGTGCTGTTGGGTGGTGGCCACTCCCAGGGTTGCTATGGATAACTTCTTCCCCTAACAGATCTCTTCCTGGCTCCACCAACCTTAGAGCACCAGCTCTCAAGGTCATCTATTGTCAATGAGTTAAATTACACATTTTAATCTTGAACTCTTCATGCTATAATGCAAACAAAAACGACGTCCACAGCAATTTCATTTCCTTGGGCAATACTTGTAAACTTAAAATAAGTGAATGAAAAGCCCCTCACACTGCTGAAGCTTATCAAGTTTTAGCACAACGAAAAACAGTGCAAGTCCATCCCAAGGTTGAACCCAACAGTGTGTTACAGCTAAATAAAATTGATATTTTCCATTTTACGCCTGATTAGGGAGAATCCACATTTTTGCAAACTTTCTTGTCTGCGAAACAACAGGATGGCAAAGCCAAACTTAATACCATCCAAAATATTATTTAAGTCAAATCTGGCACACACACACACACACACACACACACACCAGCTCAGCAGTACCTTCACCCAACCTTGTTGTGACCAAAAACAGAAAAAATAACACTATGAAAAGGTCTTTAACACAGACATATTCCAATTTAACACTGATTCTCACAGACACAAAACGGTTATAACAAAGCTTTGCATTTTATTTAATTTACAGTAAGAGACCAACAATTTTCCAGCAAGACAAGGTCATTTCAAGCAATCCGATCAGTACAACTGATTTTAATAGCTAGAGGAACAAACCTCACATGAGCAGAAATCAAAAGAAATTTAAAACAGATAGTTGCGACTATGCACGAACTGATTTCATTAAAACTCTCTCTAGGATCTCTCCTTCTTTTTGAGTTGACCTGTAGCCATGAGATACATATTGTAGAAGGTGTATCCTATTCCAACGCCGACAACAACAGAAAGGCCACGAAAAATCGCTACATCTCTTGTTCCCCCAGCAAGGTACACTGGAGCCTTGGTTTTCTGAAAGAATACAAACAATGCAAAGACAACACCGTAAGAACAGGTCTACCATCTCCTCTGTTCATGTTAAACTGCATCATAAAAAATAATACCGGTAGTTGCATCACTGGTATCTGTGTTTACTGCAATTGTTTGAACATTAAAAGTTATTGTATTAGGGAAGTTCTGTAAGCAAGTAAACTTTTAAGGTACGGCACAAAAGATTGGAACCCACCCTCAACTTCAAGTTTACTCGTCTACATTGTTAAAGCAGACAATGAACTACAGTGTATTTGAAAAATTTACGTTTAGCTGTCAAAAACAGGAAAACACAAGCACCCAAAATGAACTGCAACAATGCATGCTTTGTTTAAAGTTAATTGAGTAGCTTAGTTTTCTTAGTGTCTTACTGACAGTCGTAACAAATTGATCAGGGTTTTCAGGGTGTCTCAAAAACGAAGACCTTAAGACCTGGAAACTCAAAAACAAATAAAGTATCCCAAAACCCTCAGTTTGGCTTACCCTAGGCCTTCCGGTAACTGGGCCTAAAGTTGGTTTTTAGGCCTAGGGTTGGCCAAATTGAGGGCTTTGGAGTACTTTATTCGTTTTCCGAGTTTTTGACTTTTCGGGGTCTTAGGGTCTTCGTTTTCCAGACACCAGAGTTTTCACCACTTAAACCTGTTGCCCGGATCTATGTATACTGTATTCAAGGACATTTACCAGTAAGAAAACTCGCCAAAGACGTAAGTGAAGTGAAAGTTATTACTGAACTAGCGGTTAATTTAGGATTAGATTTCTTGGTTAACTAATGGAGTTTTAAGTGCCTGTGTAGCCTTGTTTCTAAGAACCACATGGCTTGTTTGCTTAAGTCCATTCTTGACTCTTATGGGCATTTATTTTGCTGTTCTAGTTCCATCTAATAGTTATGTGATTGCATGTAGTAAGTAGAATGTTTGTACATATTCATTTGATTTCAGATGGAATAAAATTGATATTATACAATTGCGAGTTATTCTTCAGTTTGGATTCTTTGTTTTATATCAGAACATACAGTCATATACATTAAAACTAATAATAATAATAATAATAATAATAATAATCATAATCATAATCATAATCATAATCATAATCATAATCATAATCATAATCATAATCATAATCATAATCATAATCATAAATAATAATCATAATAATAATACTGATATCATTGTCAGGCAAAAGGTTACTTTTGTCCACTGTAAAACAGCCTTTTAACAAAATGGTGTTTGTATCAGTGATTCATTTACTCCAACAACTGAGATATGTAAAATATGGACCGGATATAAAAAAAATGAAAGAGAAATGTACATATTATTTAACCCATTGACTCCCAGGGGTTCCCCATTGACGAGTCTGGCCGGTTTCAACCAGTTTGGATGTCGATGGGTTAAGAATTACACACCTTGTATTTCATTCCAATTTCATAACTCACAGCTGCATTAACAAACGTGCTGCCGAACGGTCGCCAGGGCACCTGAGGCGCCTTATTTGCAAGCATAGGCGACCAAATTTCTGAACAAGTAGCCCAAACGGGTGCCTTACTTGATTCATCCTCACTTTCTTGTAAATTTGATCCCAGTTGGAATTAATTAATTCTGGGCTCTAAAAAAAATGACTTGGGCTACTATTATTAATGTTGGAAGCCTGAAGGGCTCCCAGAAAATTTGCTTAGGCAGCAGCGTTGATTGAAATACTGTATTTCCTCTAATGACTGTGTGCTACATTTTTTAAAATGAAGGGTTTTTTCTTAAGTACTTATAAGGACATTCCCTACCAGCAGAGGTCTTCTTTTTGTATTCACTGGGCTGCCAAGTATGGGAAAAGAGACCTCTGTGTTATGAAAAATAGCATTGCGTGACAAACGTTACATTCTAGAAGCATCCCGAAAGAGTTCGTAGTTTGTTTATTTTTAGGTTCGTGCGTAAGCGTTTCTAAATCAGTGTGTTTTGTAATCTTTCTATAATTAGATTGATTACTATTTTAGAACGTTCTAGAAGCTTATTGTGAGAGTAGATAAGTAGACGAGTCATAGCGAAGTTTTTTTTAACTGGTGTTTCACAAGCGAAGAGAGTTGGCGTTAGCCATGTTTAGTCAAGTTTGACAGAAATGTTTAGAGTTTCCTTCGTGGAAACTACGTTCATTTTTGGAATAAATCTTCTTGTTGTTGTTCCGACAACCCTGCGTTCAGTTTAGTTCACAAGCTACCTGTCCTCAAAACATTCGAACTCGTAACACTCTGCCATGGGTCGAAACTCACTTAGGTTAACTAGCGACCAAATCCTCACATGAAATTTCATGTTGTGTGGGCTTACTTAACAACAGCGGAATTACTGTAAGGTAATGCACAGGACACAGTGGGTTCAAGTCACAGTCAGCAAACATATCATGGGGTATGCGGTTTAAAGAGTGCCGCCCAAGGTTGTAGACGGCGGTTGGATCAAAGTGAGTATCGACCCATGGCAGAGGTCTCTTTTCCCATTCTCGCCAGGCCAGCAAACGTAAACAGAAAAGAAACCTCTGCTAACAGGGAAATAAGGATACTGCCTCAGGGTACATCTTAGAACATAAAAAGTTGTACCTGAAAAAATTCTTGCCACTTTCTAATTTCACTTGTTGCAGAGGATGCAGCAGAATTTGTCATTGCTGATGCTTCAATAACAGGCCCTGCTTTTACTTCTTTAGCTGGTCCAAGTCCCTGGTGCAAAAATCACAAGAACATCAATTCTACCATGTTTCCAAATGTGTTAGTTCAACAACACAACTCTGCAATCTTTTGTGCTGGTTGGAAAAAAGGATGTTGGAAGGCCCTTGACGATTGTGGCTCTGCAAAATCTGTAATACTTTCAAACTGAAAAATCTTAATGATGCCTTAATTTTATCAGTAAAGAAGATAATGTACAGGGCATATGGAAAATCTGGAATCCAAAAACCAGAAAATGAAACTGAAAACCAGAATACAGAATCGGGCACTGGAAACAAAAACAAGCATTGGAATCCATAACATGTACAAGAAACTGAGAAATGAAGAAAAAGAAAAACAGAGGAGTTTAACCCTTTCACTCCCAAGGGTGACA
>OX421455.1:29341464-29348964 GCA_949126865.1 Montipora capitata | reverse complement strand
CTAGTGAACAACCAGGCTTTAGTCTTCTCAGATGAGAAATGACCAGGGTAGGCGATCACGTGTCTCATTTTGCGTTCTGATTGCCGAATTCGATTGTCTGCGTTTGTTTTGATTGGCCAAGTTAATTAAAAATCAAACCCCAGCGAAAACACTCTCGCTTCTCTTTCTGTAGCTAGTAAAAATGACCGAGATGATGATGACGATGATGATGCGTACTAAATTGACTGCTTCTCTCAGAGGCTTTTCAGTACCAATACAGCGAGAACAACAAATCCTTTTAAGAATCCCAACTGGTGGGAGGCAGGGCAGTTGGTTACTTTACAAGCGCAGCTAAGGAGGTGAACTGGTAATTAACCAGAAAACTTTAGCTAGTGTTCAGAGAGGAACTTAAACTCGGAAACTCGAGTCCCCACGCAGGCTGCCGTGAGTCACGTCACACTAAGAGCGTTACCACCCCTATCCCTTATTTATGGCTGCCCAGTTGCTGAGATGACAGGAAATAAACCAGAATCCACGAGACCGTCTCCTTTCTTCAGGCGACTTATCATCTGACTAGGTGGCAAATTCATCCAAGGTCTTTCTCCCTTGACCGCATCTTTTCCCAGCCATCTGGTGGAGAATGCCCGCCTTGGGGTAGGTAGATTGTTGCCATTGGATCCATGAACTGTCCTCATGTGGAATAGAATACAATCTCCAGGCTGAAACAAGCCGAACAAACAGGATTAGGAAAACTGTTTTACCAAAGCTACTATGAGTAATGAATTGAGAAACTGTTCTGGAAATGAACGTTTCCATCGTTGGAATGAAAGGGTTAAGAGGAAACTGAAATCCTGGATCCCGTGTACAACGCCACACTTTAGTACGTTTCATCGCTCTCGTTCTCAGAAATACCAAACATTTTCTTTTGGTATACTCACAAAGAAGGGAAGAAACTGAACTCGAAATTAAAAGATCCTCTCTTAGCACCTTTTTGGGATCGGTGAATTACAGTTACGTAGGCTATTACCTCCATATCCCACGAGAGAACTTGGTAGTCCTCGTTTCCGTCGACGTTTGGTGTAGGCAGAAATCGTTTCTCTTCTTCTTCATGGCCTGATTTCACCTCATACGAAATGTAAGGTGGGCCGTCAAAACGGACTGGCTTGAAAACTTTAGTCCACCTGTGCGATCCTTGAACAAGACGAAGACACGTATATTTGGAGACCGGGTCAACTGGAAGCCATATTGAACACACCTGACTCGAAAGAGAGGGCAAATTAAAGGAAAGGAACTTTATTTAAGTGTCTAATCTTCTAGCACTGGAGCACTAATTGGGGACACTGTAAAGTGAAATCAACAATTAACACAAATCAAATCAAATGTCGGTTTTTAAGGAGAGGGGACAAACCGGGGAGTAAAACCTCTCGGAGCAGAGTACAGAACGAACAAACGCAACCCACATATGACGCCGAATCTGGGCAATTGGTGCGAGGCGAGTGCTCTCACCACTGCGCCATCCCCGCACCAAAAAGTGGCAGAGTGAAACGAGATTTTTTTTGAGTTACTTGGCTCTCAGGTTAGGCTAGGTAAGACCGCCAGTCCACAGGCAAGCCTGTTACACCAGCTGGCGCTCAGAACAGCGAAAAAAAAAAGGCTGGCAAACAAGCCACAAGTTGATTTGCTTTTCTTTGATTAGGTGGGACTGAGGAACGAAATTTGACTTCTTTGACAGACTGACTGCCCGAAGGACTGAATGTCTTCCTGACAGACCGACTAACTGATTTCATCAAAATGTGCCGTGCAGCACCGTTCTCTGTCGATAACAATGCTCGACAAAAATAAATCATTTGTCTCTCAAAAGCTCATTGTTTTGAGGAGTTTTCATGATGATCCTGGTCAGAATGCTTGACATGGGGTAACTAACCTGCTGTCCGTCTATTTCATAATATGATTGATCCTGGTGCCAAGGGGTCTGTTTTGTACATCCGCTGTCCTTCACAATAACGTGATTAGAGTACAGTGCGACCGCCTCAGTAACAGGAAAAAATAAGAAGGAATTATCCACAACCCTATTTATTTTATGTCCAGAGATACAAAGTCGGTTAATGCCCTGGGGATATTAGTATCTGCGGAGCCGGGCTACCGGTTTGACAATGGTACTCAATTAAGTTTTCGCAGTCCAATATAAACCACTTATGCCCAGGTTTGACCCTAATTAGATGCACGCCCAATTTTGACATCCAACACAAAGTGTCCCTTTAAGTCTAAGCATTTGCTACCTATTTTCAACAATAAGGTAAGGATAAAGGTTAGCGTCATTTTTAGCTTTGGGTAAATGCAGCAGTTAATCTTTACTTAAAGAGCAGCATTTGGGGGACACTTTGTGACATAAATTGTCTGTATTCTGAGACACAAGTGATGTTGATGTTGGCGAGAAGAGCAAGGGGACACTTCGTGACGCTTATTGAAATCCGCGTGCATCTAATTAGGGTCAAACCTGGACATATCTGATATAAACTACTAGAAAGTTGTAACGACGCAACGACGACGGCTTCGCTAGAAATGCCAAAGCCAACAACAGCAGAACAATGCTCCCATGCAAAATGAGAGCAAGCAGCAGTAGCAGTAGCAGTAGCAGTAGCAGTATCAGGAGTAGGAGCAGGAGCAGTAGCAGTAATAGTAGTAGCAGTGGCAGTAGTAGTAGTCGCAGCAGCAGCTGTAGTAATAGTAGTAGTAGTGGCAGTAGTAGTCCGGAACCACCTTAACACTAACTGCATAGGACGTTAAGCATTACCTATGACCAAGCCTCTACTAAATTATTAGAACTAAATATTGACTTTAAAAGGACTGAGAAAAAAAAAAGACTAATAACATTGACGCAATTAAACGTCCTCAAAAAAAAAAAAGACGAACTCAGGAGATAAAAGCTCCTGAAACCTACTACAGTGAAACCTTGAAATAAGCGGCGAACCTCTATGTATTCTTAAGCCCGGCCAAAGTTACAGTAAAATGTAATAGAACTACTCATACCTTTTACCGCAAGAAGCCTTCAAACATAAAGTTAAGATAACTAATAAGAGACAAAGAGGATAAAGCGGATTTGTAGATGCGTCGATAGTGTCACTGTCGCATATATAACGAGCTGTTACTGTAACTGTGAAGTTGTCCTATTAAGATTTTCATCCTTGTTGGTCTGTTTCGCATTAACCTTTTGTCATGTGTTAACATTTCTTCGTTAAATCGAGGATCCACTGCATAACGATCGACCAAAAACCGGATATGGACTTTAAAAAGCAGTAGTACGGAGAGGCTTAAACCAAAACTCATTAAAGGGAAACTCCACTTCAACAAAAAAAATAACTTGAAATCACAGGAAATAACCGTTACAGTCAAGTCAGTCTAAAGTATTTTCAAAGAAAGTGCTTGTATCCGAAATAAATAAGTTCTAGATTTGCAAATTTCGCGGGCGCCGCCATCTTGAATAACAGTGACGTGTTACGGTTGCCCTATTGTTATTAGACAAAAGCTCTTTGAATCAGAACAAGAAGGCAAACGTAACACGTCACAATTTATTCAAGATAGCTGCGCCCGCGAAAATTGAAAGTAAAAATAAAGCGATTTTAAAATTCACTTTTTTTATATAAACACTGTTTTAAAAACAAAATTCGAACAAATTTGTTTGTAAACATAATTTTCTTTGGTTTAAACTTATTCTGTAAGAGTAAGAGTGGAGGTTCCCTTCAAAACGATTACCTGAAAACCGTAGAAAAGGAAATTTGAAATAAGTTATTTACATCGTTTTCGAATACTGTGGACAGTTGAAAAGGAAATAAAAACGCTAGAGAGGATGAAAAATAACTTGCTTTATATTTGGCAAACGAAGAGAAAACTGGGCCCGCACCCAGAACTGAATTCATTAAGGTGTCGTAATGGTGTCGTTGTTGCTTACCGAAGACTGGAGAAACTTGGCAGCGATTTCCCCAACACCTGACTGAAAGATAAACTCCTCATATTCTTTTATACACCTCCAATTGTTGTAGTCATGAAAGAAGGAGGTGTGTCCCTTTCGCTTTGTCATCTCGGATGGATTACGCCGATTTTCCTCAATTCCATTTTTCAAAACATCAATCCATTTTTGATCAAAGGCAGCTCGCAAGCAAATCACCCCATCGTTCTGGAAAGTTAAAATGTCTTCCTCCGAAATTCCGCACTTCGAGAAAGGGCCAGCCATGGTAAGTTGGAATTCGACGCAAAAACGATGGATTGTTGGATAAATCTGTTGAGATCAAAGACAATTCCGTTCAAAGGTTCAAGGATAGCGTGTCTACCTGGCCACGGTAGTTCAAAGACCTTCAAAGGCTGGATAGCTTTATCCAGTGGATAAGTCGCTATCCAGAGTGTAAAATATATACTTCACATTAAACATTGACAAAGGCTTTCGAACACTCCTTTACTTAGAGTGTGCATATTCAGGGTTACGTCTCTGAGCAAATACTTCTGAATCTTTGCACAGACTGAAACTGTTGGATAGTGACTTATCCACCGGTTAAAGTTATCCGAACTTTGAACAATTGCAATTGGGGCTTGACGGGCAATCAAATCCCCCGAGTGACACTGCGAGCGCTGAAGGCAAAAGAGTATTCAAAATTACGGAATATGGAAGCAGGGTAGCCGGATTCCCGGAGTTAGCTGGTTCTCTTCTCTGCTCAGAGAGAGGCTTTAATCTGGGCTCTCCGGTTTTCCCTTCTCATCAAGAATCAAGAAACCAATAATATATTTGATATGCCTTAATTTTTTTGTTGTTTGCTTTGATTTAGTCTCCCCAATTAGTAGAGGGTAGAGTGGGACCTCATTATCATAAACATGATAATCGTCGTCGTTGTCGTTATCATCATCATCATCATTGTCATCATCATTGTCATCGTCGTGATCGTCGTCATCATCATCATCGTCATCGTCGTCTTCGGCGTCATAAATATCATCATTATCGTCATCATCAACCGTGATCATCATCATCGTCATTAACATCGTCGTCGCTTCCGTCGTCATAATCCTCGTCATCGTCATCATCATCTTCATCAACGTCGCCGTCGTCGTCATGATCATCATCACTGTCAGGGGCACCCAACGTCAATTTTCGGAAAACATCTGTTCGGAAGACGATTTGAGATCTAGAATTTTCGGAACATTTGTTGTAAAATTCTTTGCTTGCCTGCCTGCCCTAGGATTTTCGAACATCTAAAACATGGTATAATTGCCCATTTTTAACGGATTTTTGTCCTAAAAAGGTCACGGAGAATTTTCGGGAGCCTTTTTTCTGGCTAAACTTTTCGAAAAGGTAAGTTTTGAACCCTATAATTTTCGGATCACTAGACTTTCAGCTAGGGAATCCGAACAGATGAAAAAATTTTAGGGGATAAAAACATGCCTATATCTACCGTTTAAATACTAAAATAGTTTAACACAATGCTATGTTTAACTGGTTTTGAACTATATTCTCGTTGGGTGCCCCTGCACTGTCCTCGTCGTCATCATCATGATCATTGCTCTTGTCATCATCATCATTATTTTGTGGTACATAATTTCCAGGGAAACTATATCGTTTTTTTCGGCATCTTTCAGTGTTTCTAGTGGCGTGAGATGTCGTGATCTTGCAACTTTCGTCCAAAAGACTACGTGACATCCCAATTTGAAAGATGATCGGTGGAAAGCATAAGGCAAAAAAAATAATGATTGCTGGTGATTTTTATAATTTTTTCCCATCTCAAGCTAAAAGCTGCTATTGATAAGTGGGTCCCAAAGAAACAAGACTAGTGAAATCCTATAGAAGGCTCCCTTGGATAACTAGTCAAATTAAAAGAATGATGCGAAATCGGGAAAGGCTCTTCAAGAAGGCTCGAAGTTCTAAACGTGCCTCACATTGGCATTCCTACAAGAAATATCAAAATTTGATCAAAAGGCAGATTCACCTTGCCCATACTAATTATGTCAATGATGTCATCGGCGGCTCCCTTGAGGAAGGTGATGGTAAAGCCCTCTGGAACTACATAAACCTACAGCAAACTAAGAGCATACGTATTCCCCACTGCGAGTTGGAGACAATGTTTTTGATTCAAATGAAGGGTAAGCTGAGATCTTAAACAAGCACTTCCAATCAGGTTTCACTCTTGAAGACACTTCAAGCCTGCCCCAGCTCCCCCCAAGCCCATATCCTCAAATTGACCAGCTTATAATAAACATCCCTGGATTTATAGAGAAGCAATTGCAGAAACTCAAGCCTTACAAAGCTACCGGCCCTGATCAAATATCACCTGAGGTACTGAAGACCAATGTGCTCAGATATTGCAAGTGATTTTTAATCAGTCTTATGAAGTGATGCCCTCCCTAGGGAGTGGAAAATGGCAATCATTTCTCTCGTGTACAAGAAAGATGATAAATCCTCATCTAAAAACTACAGGCCAATCTCCTTGACATGCATCTTGTGTAAAATCATGGAACATGTTTTGTGCAGTCATCTGCTGATCATCTACTAGAGATCAATAATATCCTTACCCCTCACCAACATGGCTTCTGGAAAGGCTTCTCTACTGAAATACAGCTTATCTCTGTCCTTGACAATTGGTTATCCTTGCTGGACAAGCGTATCAGGACACATGTAATCTTAATTGACTTTTCAAAAGTCTTTGACTCAGTTCCCCACCAGAGACTCCTACTTAAGCTTAAGTATTACGGCATCACTGGTAATAACCTTTTTTGGATTGAGAACTTCCTTTTGGACTGCACTCAGTGTTTCCAGGTTTCTGGTACAAAGTCTTCTTGGACTAGTGTTACCGGTACCTCTGGTGTCCCCCAAGGCACATTCCTAGGTCCCCTCTTGTTCCTAATGTACATCAATGATATTGTCCATAACCTTAACTCTAAAATTAAGTTATTTGCTGATAATGCTGTTCTCTATTCCAAAATATCAAGTGTTCATGATGCCAGTTTATTCCAACAAGACCTTGACACTCTATCCTGCTGGGCCACTACTTGGCAACTGAATTTTATTTTAACTAAAGGTAATTTAATGTCAATCACCAGGTCTCCTCTTAAGTCTCCAGCTAGTTACAGGCTTTGTAACCCAGGAAGAGGATGGGGGGGGGGATTTATGTGAGGTTTACAGAAAGTGACTAAGTTGGGGTTGCTTAAAATTACATTTACCCAAAAGTGACCAAGATGGGGTCTATAATTGGCCATAAAATAGACTATAAAGGGGTAGGGGTTCTGAGAGGCCAGCGGCACATACCCAGCAAAAATTGACCCAAGTACTCCCCACCCCCCCCCCCCCCCTTTCCCAGGCCACATAACCCACTAGAATCAATTTCATGTCATGAATACCTTAGGTTTTTATACAAGATAACCTAGAATGGGACTCCCATGTAAAATCTGTTAAGCACAAAGCCATAAAGATACTGGGTCTTCTACGTAGGAATTTTTCTAGAAGCAGGCAATATGTTAAGACCCAAGCATACAACTCTCTCG
>OX421455.1:29266464-29326464 GCA_949126865.1 Montipora capitata | reverse complement strand
CTTTGCTATTTTGCGAAAAATGGTCATTTTCGATACTTTTAGAAAAAGTGTTATTTCTCGTCTAATAGGTCTTTTTTGATGCGGTTTTTTTGCATAGTTCAAATTTACAATAGTTTAACTTTCGATCCATACTAATTAGGCTATTGTACGAGTTTTATTTCCTATTTTTTTAGCTTTCCGAAGTTCGACCAAAAAATCGGCGATTTTTGAAATTTTTGTTTTGGTCCCCCCTTTGTTTTTGCGAAAAATGGCCTTTTTCGATACTTTTAGAAAAAAGGTTATTTTTTTGTCTAATATGTCTTTTTTAATGCGGTTTTTTGCATAGTTCAAATCTACAATAGTTTAGCTTTCGATCAATACTAATTATTGTATTGTAGGACTTGTATTTCCTATTTTTTCAGCCTTCCGAACTTCGACCAAAAAATCGGCGATTTTTGAAAAATTTAATGGGTCCTCCCTTTGCTATTTTGCGAAAAATGGCCATTTTCGATACTTTTAGAAAAAGTGTTATTTCTCGTCTAATAGGTCTTTTTTCATGCGGTTTTATGCATAGTTCAAATCTAGAATAGTTTAGCTTTCGATCCATGTAAATTAGGCTATTATGGGACTGGTATTTCCTATTCTTTGAGCTTATAGAACAAGTGTTAATTCTCGTCTAATAGGTCTTTTTTCACCCGGTTTCGTCCATAGTTCAAATCTACGATAAAGTAGCTTTCGATCCATACTAATTAGGCTATCGTACGACTTGTATTTCCTATTTTTTTAGCTTTCCGAACTTCAACCAAAAAATCGGCGATTTTTGAAAATTTTCCTTTGGTCTCCCCTTTGCTATTAGGCCAAAAATGGCCATTTTCGATACTTTTAGAAAAAGTGTTATTTCTCGTCTAACAGGTCCTTTTTCATGCTGTGTTTTGTATAGTTCAAATCTACAATAGTTTAGCTTTCGATCCATACTAATTAGGCTATTGTACGACTTTTATTTCCTATTTTTTTAGCTTTCCCAAGTTCGACCAAATAATCGGCGATTTTTGAAAATTTTCGTTTGGTCCCCGCTTTGCTATTTTGCTAAAAAAGGTCATTTTCGATACTTTTAGAAAAAGTGTTATTTCTCGAGTAATAGGTCTTTTTTGATGCGGTTTTTTGAATAGTTCAAATTTACAATAGTTTAGCTTTTGATCCATACTAATTAGGCTATTGTACGACTTAAAATTCCTATTTTTTTAGCTTACCAAACTTCGACCAAAAAATCGGCGATTTTTGAAAATTTTCCTTTGGTCCTCCCTTTGTTTTTGCGAAAAATGGCCTTTTTCGATACTTTTAGAAAAAATAGGTCTTTTTTAATGCGGTTTTTTGCATAGTTCAAATGTAGAATAGCTTAGCTTTCGATCAATACTAATTAGTCTATTGTAGGACTTGTCTTTCCTTTTTTTCAGCCTTCCGAATTTCGACCAAAAAATCGGCGATTTTTGAAAATTTTCGTTTCGTCCCCCCTTTGCTATTTTGGGAAAAATGGCCATTTTCGATACTTTTAGAAAAAGTGTTATTTCTCGTCTAATAGGTCTTTTTTCATGCGGTTTTTTGCATAGTTCAAATTTAAAATAGTTTAGCTTTTGATCCATACTAATTAGGCTATCGTACGACTTGTATTTCCTATTTTTTTAGCTTTCCGAAGTTCGACCAAAAAATTGGCGATTTTTGAAAATTTTCCTTTGGTCCCCCCTTTCTTTTTTCGAAAAATGGCCATTTTCGATACTTGAAGAAAAAGTGTTTTTTTTTTTGTCTAATAGGTCTTTATTCCTGCGGTTTTGTGCATAGTTCAAATCTACAATAGTTTAGCTTTCGATCCATACTAATTAGGCTATTGTACGACTTGCATTTCCTATTTTTCTTGCCTTCCAAAGTTCGACTAAAAAATCGGCGATTTTTGAAAAGTTTCCTTTGGTCCCCCTTTTGCTATTTTGCGAAAAATGGTTATTTTTGATACTTTTAGAAAAAGTGTTATTTCTCGTCTAATAGGTCTTTTTTCATGCGGTTTTTTGCATAGTTCAAATCTACAATAGTTTAGCTTTCGATCCATACTAATTAGGCTATCGTACGACTTGTATTTCCTATTTTTTTAGCTTTCCGAAGTTCGACCAAAAAATCGGCGATTTTTGAAAATTTTCCTTTGGTCCCCCCTTTGTTTTTGCTAAAAATGGTTTTTTTCGATACTTTAAGAAAAAGTGTTATTTTTTGGGCTAATAGGTCTTTATTCCTGCGGTTTTTTGCATAGTTCAAATCTACAATAGTTTGGCTTTCGATCCATACAAATTAGGCTATTGTACGACTTGGATTTCCTATTTTTTTAGCTTTCCGAAGTTCGACCAAAAAATCGGCGATTTTTGAAAATTTTCCTTTTGTCCCCCCTTTGCTATTTTGCGAAAAATGGCCATTTTCGATAGTTTTAGAAAAAGTGTTATCTCTCGTCTAATAGGTCTTTTTTCATACGGTTTTTTGCATAGTTCAAATCTACAATAGTTTAACTTTTGATCCATACTAATTAGGCTATCGGACGACTTGTATTTCCTATTTTTTTAGCTTTCCGAAGTTCGACCAAAAAATTGTCGATTTTTGAAAATTTTCCTTTGGTCCCCCCTTTGCTATTTGGCCAAAAAAGGCCATTTTCGATACTTTTAGAAAAAGTGTTATTTCTCGTCTAATAGGTCTTTTTTCATGCGGTTTTTTGCATAGTTCAAATCTACAATAGTTTAGCTTTCGATCCATACTAATTAGGCTATCGTACGACTTGTATTTCCTATTTTTTTAGCTTTCCGAAGTTCGACCAAAAAATCGGCGATTTTTGAAAGATTTCCTTTGGTCCCCCCTTTGCTATTTGGCGAAAAATGGCCATTTTCGATACTTTTAGAAAAAATGTTATTTCTCGTCTAATAGGTCTTTTTTCATGCGGTTTTTTGCATAGTTCAAATCTACAATAGTTTAGATTTCGATCCATACTAATTAGGCTATCGTACGACTTGTATTTCCTAGTTTTTTAGCTTTCCGAAGTTCGACCAAAAAATCGGCGATTTTTGAAAATTTTCCTTTGGTCCCCCCTTTGCTATTTGGCCAAAGATGGCCATTTTCGATTCTTTTAGAAACAGTGTTATTTCTCGTGGAATAGGTCTTTTTTGATGCGGTTTTTTGCATAGTTCAAATCTACAATAGTTTAGCTTTTGATCTATACTAATTAGGCTATTGTACGACTTGTAATTCCAATTTTTTTAGCTTTCCAAACTTCGACCAAAAAATCGGCGATTTTTGAAAATTTTCCTTTGGTCCCCCCTTTGCGATTTGGCAAAAAATAGCCATTTTCGATACTTTTAGAAAAAGTGTTATTTCTCGTCTAATAGGTCTTTTTTCATGCGGTTTTTTGCATAGTTCAAATCTTCAATAGTTTAGCTTTCGATAAATACTAATTAGGCTATCGTACGACTTGTATTTCCTATTTTTTTAGCTTTCCGAAGTTCGACCAAAAAATCGGCGATTTTTGAAAATTTTCCTTTGGTCCCCCCTTTGCTATTTTGCGAAAAATGGCCATTTTCGATACTTTTAGAAAAAGTGTTATTTCTCGTCTAATAGGTCTTTTTTCATGCGGTTATTTGCATAGTTCAAATCTACAATAGTTTAGCTTTCGATCCATACTAATTAGGCAATCGTATGACTTGTATTTCCTAGTTTTTTAGCTTTCCGAAGTTCGACCAAAAAATCGGCGATTTTTGAAAATTTTCCTTTGGTCCCCCCTTTGCTATTTGGCCAAAAATGGCCATTTTCGTTACTTTTAGAAAAAGTGTTATTTCTCGTCTAATAGGTCTTTTTTGATGCGGTTTTTTGCATAGTTTAAATCTTCAATAGTTTAGCTTTCGATCCATACTAATTAGGCTATCGTACGACTTGTATTTCCTAGTTTTTTAGCTTTCCGAAGTTCGACCAAAAAATCGGCGATTTTTGAAAATTTTCCTTTGGTCCCCCCTTTGCTATTTGGCCAAAAATGGCCATTTTCGATACTTTTAGAAAAAGTGTTATTTCTCGTCTAATAGGTCTTTTTTCATGCGGTTTTTTGCATAGTTCAAATCTACAATAGTTTAGCTTTCGATCCATACTAATTAGGCTATCGTACGACTTGTATTTCCTATTTTTTTAGCTTTCCGAAGTTCGACCAAAAAATCGGCGATTTTTTAAAATTTTCCTTTGGTCCCCCCTTTGCTATTTGGCCAAAAATGGCCATTTTCGATACTTTTAGAAAAAGTGTTATTTCTCGTCTAATAGGTCTTTTTTCACCCGGTTTCGTCCATAGTTCAAATCTACAACAAAGTAGCTTTCGATCCATACTAATTAGGCTATCGTACGACTTGTATTTCCTATTTTTTTAGCTTTCCGAAGTTCGACCAAAAAATTGGCGATTTTTGAAAATTTTCCTTTGGTCCCCCCCTTGCTATTTGGCCAAAAATGGCCATTTTCGATACTTTTAGAAAAAGTGTTATTTCTGGTCTAATAGGTCTTTTTTCATGCGGTTTTTTGCATAGTTCAAATCTTCAATAGTTTAGCTTTCGATCCATATTAATTAGGCTATCGTACGACTTGTATTTCCTATTTTTTAGCTTTCCGAAGTTCGACCAAAAAATCGGCCATTTTTGAAAATTTTCCTTTGGTCCCCCCTTTGCTATTTGGCCAAAAATGGCCATTTTCGATAGTTTTAGAAAAAGTGTTATTTCTGGTCTAATAGGTCTTTTTTCATGCGGTTTTTGGCATAGTTCAAATCTTCAATAGTTTAGCTTTCGATCCATATTAATTAGGCTATCGTACGACTTGTATTTCCTATTTTTTAGCTTTCCGAAGTTCGACCAAAAAATCGGCGATTTTTGAAAATTTTCCTTTGGTCCCCCCTTTGCTATTTGGCCAAAAATGGCCATTTTCGATACTTTTAGAAAAAGTGTTATTTCTCGTCTAATAGGTCTTTTTTCATGCGGTTTTTTGCATAGTTCAAATCTACAATAGTTTAGCTTTCGATCCATACTAATTAGGCTATCGTACGACTTGTATTTCCTATTTTTTTAGCTTTCCGAAGTTCGACCAAAAAATCGGCGATTTTTGAAAGATTTCCTTTGGTCCCCCCTTTGCTATTTGGCGAAAAATGGCCATTTTCGATACTTTTAGAAAAAGTGTTATTTCTCGTCTAATAGGTCTTTTTTCATGCGGTTTTTTGCATAGTTCAAATCTACAATAGTTTAGATTTCGATCCATACTAATTAGGCTATCCTACGACTTGTATTTCCTATTTTTTTAGCTTTCCGAAGTTCGACCAAAAAATCGGCGATTTTTTAAAATTTTCCTTTGGTCCCCCCTTTGCTATTTGGCCAAAAATGGCCATTTTCGATACTTTTAGAAAAAGTGTTATTTCTCGTCTAATAGGTCTTTTTTCACCCGGTTTCGTCCATAGTTCAAATCTACAACAAAGTAGCTTTCGATCCATACTAATTAGGCTATCGTACGACTTGTATTTCCTATTTTTTTAGCTTTCCGAAGTTGGACCAAAAAATTGGCGATTTTTGAAAATTTTCCTTTGGTCCCCCCCTTGCTATTTGGCCAAAAATGGCCATTTTCGATACTTTTAGAAAAAGTGTTATTTCTGGTCTAATAGGTCTTTTTTCATGCGGTTTTTTGCATAGTTCAAATCTTCAATAGTTTAGCTTTCGATCCATATTAATTAGGCTATCGTACGACTTGTATTTCCTATTTTTTAGCTTTCCGAAGTTCGACCAAAAAATCGGCCATTTTTGAAAATTTTCCTTTGGTCCCCCCTTTGCTATTTGGCCAAAAATGGCCATTTTCGATACTTTTAGAAAAAGTGTTATTTCTGGTCTAATAGGTCTTTTTTCATGCGGTTTTTGGCATAGTTCAAATCTTCAATAGTTTAGCTTTCGATCCATATTAATTAGGCTATCGTACGACTTGTATTTCCTATTTTTTAGCTTTCCGAAGTTCGACCAAAAAATCGGCGATTTTTGAAAATTTTCCTTTGGTCCCCCCTTTGCTATTTGGCCAAAAATGGCCATTTTCGATACTTTTAGAAAAAGTGTTATTTCTCGTCTAATAGGTCTTTTTTCATGCGGTTTTTTGCATAGTTGAAATCTTCAATAGTTTAGCTTTCGATCTATACTAATTAGGCTATCGTACGACTTGTATTTCCTATTTTTTTAGCTTTCCGAAGTTCGACCAAAAAATCGGCGATTTTTGAAAATTTTCCTTTGGTCCCCCCTTTGCTATTTGGCCAAAAATGGCCATTTTCGATACTTTTAGAAAAAGTGTTATTTCTCGTCTAATAAGTCTTTTTTCATGCGGTTTTTTGCATAGTTCAAATCTACAATAGTTTAGCTTTCGATCCATACTAATTAGGCTATCGTACGACTTGTATTTCCTATTTTTTTAGCTTTCCGAAGTTCGACCAAAAAATCGGCGATTTTTGAAAATTTTCCTTTGGTCCCCCCTTTGCTATTTGGCCAAAAATGGCCATTTTCGATACTTTTAGAAAAAGTGTTAATTCTCGTCTAATATGTCTTTTTTCATGCGGTTTTATGCATAGTTCAAATCTACAATAGTTTAGCTTTCGATCCATGTCAATTAGGCTATTGTAGGATTGGTATTTCCTATTCTTTGAGCTTTCCGAAATTCGACCAAAAAATCGGCGATTTTTGAAAATTTTCCTTTGGTTCTCCTCTTTGTTATTCCGCGAAAAATGGCAATTTTCGATACTTTTAGAACAAGTGTTATTTCTCGTCTAATAGGTTTTTTTTTCACCCGGTTTCTTCCATAGTTCAAATCTACAATAAAGTAGCTTTCGATCCATACTAATTAGGCTATCGTACGACTTGTATTTCCTATTTTTTTAGCTTTCCGATGTTCGACCAAAAAGTCGGCGATTTTTGAAAATTTTCCTTTGGTCCCCCCTTTGCTATTTTGCGAAAAATGGCCATTTTCGATACTTTTAGAAAAAGTGTTATTTCTTGTCTAACAGGTCCTTTTTCATGCTGTTTTTTGTATAGTTCAAATCTACAATAGTTTAGCTTTCGATCCATACTAATTAGGCTATTGTACGACTTTTATTTCCTATTTTTTTAGCTTTCCGAAGTTCGACCAAAGAATCGGCGATTTTTGAAAATTTTCGTTTGGTCCCCGCTTTGCTATTTTGCGAAAAATGGTCATTTTCGATACTTTTAGAAAAAGTGTTATTTCTCGTCTAATAGGTCTTTTTTGATGCGGTTTTTTTGCATAGTTCAAATTTACAATAGTTTAGCTTTCGATCCATACTAATTAGGCTATTGTACGAGTTTTATTTCCTATTTTTTTAGCTTTCCGAAGTTCGACCAAAAAATCGGCGATTTTTGAAATTTTTGTTTTGGTCCCCCCTTTGTTTTTGCGAAAAATGGCCTTTTTCGATACTTTTAGAAAAAAGGTTATTTTTTTGTCTAATATGTCTTTTTTAATGCGGTTTTTTGCATAGTTCAAATCTACAATAGTTTAGCTTTCGATCAATACTAATTATTGTATTGTAGGACTTGTATTTCCTATTTTTTCAGCCTTCCGAACTTCGACCAAAAAATCGGCGATTTTTGAAAAATTTAATGGGTCCTCCCTTTGCTATTTTGCGAAAAATGGCCATTTTTGATACTTTTAGAAAAAGTGTTATTTCTCGTCTAATAGGTCTTTTTTCATGCGGTTTTATGCATAGTTCAAATCTAGAATAGTTTAGCTTTCGATCCATGTAAATTAGGCTATTATGGGACTGGTATTTCCTATTCTTTGAGCTTATAGAACAAGTGTTAATTCTCGTCTAATAGGTCTTTTTTCACCCGGTTTCGTCCATAGTTCAAATCTACGATAAAGTAGCTTTCGATCCATACTAATTAGGCTATCGTACGACTTGTATTTCCTATTTTTTTAGCTTTCCGAACTTCAACCAAAAAATCGGCGATTTTTGAAAATTTTCCTTTGGTCTCCCCTTTGCTATTTGACCAAAAATGGCCATTTTCGATACTTTTAGAAAAAGTGTTATTTCTCGTCTAACAGGTCCTTTTTCATGCTGTGTTTTGTATAGTTCAAATCTACAATAGTTTAGCTTTCGATCCATACTAATTAGGCTATTGTACGACTTTTATTTCCTATTTTTTTAGCTTTCCCAAGTTCGACCAAATAATCGGCGATTTTTGAAAATTTTCGTTTGGTCCCCGCTTTGCTATTTTGCTAAAAAAGGTCATTTTCGATACTTTTAGAAAAAGTGTTATTTCTCGAGTAATAGGTCTTTTTTGATGCGGTTTTTTGAATAGTTCAAATTTACAATAGTTTAGCTTTTGATCCATACTAATTAGGCTATTGTACGACTTAAAATTCCTATTTTTTTAGCTTACCAAACTTCGACCAAAAAATCGGCGATTTTTGAAAATTTTCCTTTGGTCCTCCCTTTGTTTTTGCGAAAAATGGCCTTTTTCGATACTTTTAGAAAAAATAGGTCTTTTTTAATGCGGTTTTTTGCATAGTTCAAATGTAGAATAGCTTAGCTTTCGATCAATACTAATTAGTCTATTGTAGGACTTGTCTTTCCTTTTTTTCAGCCTTCCGAATTTCGACCAAAAAATCGGCGATTTTTGAAAATTTTCCTTTCGTCCACCCTTTGCTATTTTGGGAAAAATGGCCATTTTCGATACTTTTAGAAAAAGTGTTATTTCTCGTCTAATAGGTCTTTTTTCATGCGGTTTTTTGCATAGTTCAAATCTACAATAGTTTAGCTTTCGATCCATACTAATTAGGCTATCGTGCGACTTGTATTTCCTACTTTTTAGCTTTCCGAAGGAAATACAAGTCGTAGGATAGCCTAATTAGTATGGATCGAAAGCTAAACTATTGTAGATTTGAACTATGCAAAAAACCGCATGAAAAAAGACCTATTAGACGAGAAATAACACTTTTTCTAAAAGTATCGAAAATGGCCATTTTTGGCCAAATAGCAAAGGGGGGACCAAAGGAAAATTTTCAAAAATCGCCGATTTTTTGGTCGAACTTCGGAAAGCTAAAAAACTAGGAAATACAAGTCGTACGATAGCCTAATTAGTATGGATCGAAAGCTAAACTATTGAAGATTTAAACTATGCAAAAAACCGCATCAAAAAAGACCTATTAGACGAGAAATAACACTTTTTCTAAAAGTAACGAAAATGGCCATTTTTGGCCAAATAGCAAAGGGGGGACCAAAGGAAAATTTTCAAAAATCGCCGATTTTTTGGTCGAACTTCGGAAAGCTAAAAAAATAGGAAATACAAGTCGTACGATAGCCTAATTAGTATGGATCGAAAGCTAAACTATTGTAGATTTGAACTATGCAAAAAACTGCATGAAAAAAGAGACCTATTAGACGCGAAATAACACTTTTTCTAAAAGTATCGAAAATGGCCATTTTTGGCCAAATAGCAAAGGGGGGACCAAAGGAAAATTTTCAAAAATCGCCGATTTTTTGGTCGAACTTCGGAAAGCTAAAAAACTAGGAAATACAAGTCATACGATTGCCTAATTAGTATGGATCGAAAGCTAAACTATTGTAGATTTGAACTATGCAAATAACCGCATGAAAAAAGACCTATTAGACGAGAAATAACACTTTTTCTAAAAGTATCGAAAATGGCCATTTTTCGCAAAATAGCAAAGGGGGGACCAAAGGAAAATTTTCAAAAATCGCCGATTTTTTGGTCGAACTTCGGAAAGCTAAAAAAATAGGAAATACAAGTCGTACGATAGCCTAATTAGTATTTATCGAAAGCTAAACTATTGAAGATTTGAACTATGCAAAAAACCGCATGAAAAAAGACCTATTAGACGAGAAATAACACTTTTTCTAAAAGTATCGAAAATGGCTATTTTTTGCCATTATTTTTTGCTATTTGGCCAAAAATGGCCATTTTCGATACTTTTAGAAAAAGTGTTATTTCTCGTCTAATAGGTATTTTTTCATGCAGTTTGCTGCATAGTTCAAATCTACAATAGTTTAGCTTTCGATCCATAGTAATTAGGGTATCGTACGACTTGTATTTCCTATTTTTTTAGCTTTCCGAAGTTCGACCAAAAAATCGGGGATTTTTGAAAATTTTCCTTTGGTCCCCCCTTTGCTATTTGGCCAAAAATGGCCATTTTCGATACTTTTAGAAAAAGTGTTATTTCTCGTCTAATAGGTCTTTTTTCATGCGGTTTTTTGCATAGTTCAAATTTAAAATAGTTTAGCTTTTGATCCATACTAATTAGGCTATCGTACGACTTGTATTTCCTATTTTTTTAGCTTTCCGAAGTTCGACCAAAAAATTGGCGATTTTTGAAAATTTTCCTTTGGTCCCCTCTTTCTTTTTTCGAAAAATGGCCATTTTCGATACTTGAAGAAAAAGTGTTTTTTTTTTTGTCTAATAGGTCTTTATTCCTGCGGTTTTGTGCATAGTTCAAATCTACAATAGTTTAGCTTTCGATCCATACTAATTAGGCTATTGTACGACTTGCATTTCCTATTTTTCTTGCCTTCCAAAGTTCGACTAAAAAATCGGCGATTTTTGAAAAGTTTCCTTTGGTCCCCCCTTTGCTATTTTGCGAAAAATGGTTATTTTTGATACTTTTAGAAAAAGTGTTATTTCTCGTCTAATAGGTCTTTTTTCATGCGGTTTTTTGCATAGTTCAAATCTACAATAGTTTAGCTTTCGATCCATACTAATTAGGCTATCGTACGACTTGTATTTCCTATTTTTTTAGCTTTCCGAAGTTCGACCAAAAAATCGGCGATTTTGGAAAATTTTCCTTTGGTCCCCCCTTTGTTTTTGCTAAAAATGGTTTTTTTCGATACTTTAAGAAAAAGTGTTATTTTTTGGGCTAATAGGTCTTTATTCCTGCGGTTTTTTGCATAGTTCAAATCTACAATAGTTTAGCTTTCGATCCATACAAATTAGGCTATTGTACGACTTGGATTTCCTATTTTTTTAGCTTTCCGAAGTTCGACCAAAAAATCGGCGATTTTTGAAAATTTTCCTTTTGTCCCCCCTTTGCTATTTTGCGAAAAATGGCCATTTTCGATAGTTTTAGAAAAAGTGTTATTTCTCGTCTAATAGGTCTTTTTTCATACGGTTTTTTGCATAGTTCAAATCTACAATAGTTTAACTTTTGATCCATACTAATTAGGCTATCGGACGACTTGTATTTCCTATTTTTTTAGCTTTCCGAAGTTCGACCAAAAAATTGTCGATTTTTGAAAATTTTCCTTTGGTCCCCCCTTTGCTATTTGGCCAAAAAAGGCCATTTTCGATACTTTTAGAAAAAGTGTTATTTCTCGTCTAATAGGTCTTTTTTCATGCGGTTTTTTGCATAGTTCAAATCTACAATAGTTTAGCTTTCGATCCATACTAATTAGGCTATCGTACGACTTGTATTTCCTATTTTTTTAGCTTTCCGAAGTTCGACCAAAAAATCGGCGATTTTTGAAAGATTTCCTTTGGTCCCCCCTTTGCTATTTGGCGAAAAATGGCCATTTTCGATACTTTTAGAAAAAGTGTTATTTCTCGTCTAATAGGTCTTTTTTCATGCGGTTTTTTTGCATAGTTCAAATCTACAATAGTTTAGATTTCGATCCATACTAATTAGGCTATCGTACGACTTGTATTTCCTAGTTTTTTAGCTTTCCGAAGTTCGACCAAAAAATCGGCGATTTTTGAAAATTTTCCTTTGGTCCCCCCTTTGCTATTTGGCCAAAGATGGCCATTTTCGATTCTTTTAGAAACAGTGTTATTTCTCGTGGAATAGGTCTTTTTTGATGCGGTTTTTTTGCATAGTTCAAATCTACAATAGTTTAGCTTTTGATCTATACTAATTAGGCTATTGTACGACTTGTAATTCCAATTTTTTTAGCTTTCCAAACTTCGACCAAAAAATCGGCGATTTTTGAAAATTTTCCTTTGGTCCCCCCTTTGCTATTTGGCCAAAAATGGCCATTTTCGATAGTTTTAGAAAAAGTGTTATTTCTCGTCTAATAGGTCTTTTTTCATGCGGTTTTTTGCATAGTTCAAATCTACAATAGTTTAGCTTTCGATCCATACTAATTAGGCTATTGTACGACTTGGATTTCCTATTTTTTTAGCTTTCCGAAGTTCGACCAAAAAATCGGCGATTTTTGAAAATTTTCCTTTTGTCCCCCCTTTGCTATTTTGCGAAAAATGGCCATTTTCGATAGTTTTAGAAAAAGTGTTATTTCTCGTCTAATAGGTCTTTTTTCATACGGTTTTTTGCATAGTTCAAATCTACAATAGTTTAGCTTTCGATCCATACTAATTAGGCAATCGTATGACTTGTATTTCCTAGTTTTTTAGCTTTCCGAAGTTCGACCAAAAATCGGCGATTTTTGAAAATTTTCCTTTGGTCCCCCCTTTGCTATTTGGCCAAAAATGGCCATTTTCGATACTTTTAGAAAAAGTGTTATTTCGCGTCTAATAGGTCTCTTTTTTCATGCGGTTTTTTGCATAGTTCAAATCTACAATAGTTTAGCTTTCGATCCATACTAATTAGGCTATCGTACGACTTGTATTTCCTAGTTTTTTTAGCTTTCCGAAGTTCGACCAAAAAATCGGCGATTTTTGAAAATTTTCCTTTGGTCCCCCCTTTGCTATTTGGCCAAAAATGGCCATTTTCGATACTTTTAGAAAAAGTGTTATTTCTCGTCTAATAGGTCTTTTTTCATGCGGTTTTTTGCATAGTTCAAATCTACAATAGTTTAGCTTTCGATCCATACTAATTAGGCTATCCTACGACTTGTATTTCCTATTTTTTTAGCTTTCCGAAGTTCGACCAAAAAATCGGCGATTTTTTAAAATTTTCCTTTGGTCCCCCCTTTGCTATTTGGCCAAAAATGGCCATTTTCGATACTTTTAGAAAAAGTGTTATTTCTCGTCTAATAGGTCTTTTTTCACCCGGTTTCGTCCATAGTTCAAATCTACAACAAAGTAGCTTTCGATCCATACTAATTAGGCTATCGTACGACTTGTATTTCCTATTTTTTTAGCTTTCCGAAGTTCGACCAAAAAATTGGCGATTTTTGAAAATTTTCCTTTGGTCACCCCCTTGCTATTTGGCCAAAAATGGCCATTTTCGATACTTTTAGAAAAAGTGTTATTTCTGGTCTAATAGGTCTTTTTTCATCCGGTTTTTTGCATAGTTCAAATCTTCAATAGTTTAGCTTTCGATCCATATTAATTAGGCTATCGTACGACTTGTATTTCCTATTTTTTAGCTTTCCGAAGTTCGACCAAAAAATCGGCCATTTTTTGAAAATTTTCCTTTGGTCCCCCCTTTGCTATTTGGCCAAAAATGGCCATTTTCGATACTTTTAGAAAAAGTGTTATTTCTGGTCTAATAGGTCTTTTTTCATGCGGTTTTTGGCATAGTTCAAATCTTCAATAGTTTAGCTTTCGATCCATATTAATTAGGCTATCGTACGACTTGTATTTCCTATTTTTTAGCTTTCCGAAGTTCGACCAAAAAATCGGCGATTTTTGAAAATTTTCCTTTGGTCCCCCCTTTGCTATTTGGCCAAAAATGGCCATTTTCGATACTTTTAGAAAAAGTGTTATTTCTCGTCTAATAGGTCTTTTTTCATGCGGTTTTTTGCAAAGTTCAAATCTACAATAGTTTAGCTTTCGATCCATACTAATTAGGCTATCGTACGACTTGTATTTCCTATTTTTTTAGCTTTCCGAAGTTCGACCAAAAAATCGGCCATTTTTGAAAATTTTCCTTTGGTCCCCCCTTTGCTATTTGGCCAAAAATGGCCATTTTCGATACTTTTAGAAAAAGTGTTATTTCTCGTCTAATAGGTCTTTTTTCATGCGGTTTTTTGCATAGTTCAAATCTTCAATAGTTTAGCTTTCGATCCATACTAATTAGGCTATCGTACGACTTGTATTTCCTATTTTTTTAGCTTTCCGCAGTTGAACAAAAAAATTGGGGATTTTTGAAAATTTTCCTTTGGTCCCCCCTTTGCTATTTAGCCAAAAATGGCCATTTTCGATACTTTTAGAAAAAGTGTTATTTCTCGTCTAATAGGTCTTTTTTCATGCGGTTTTTTGCATAGTTCAAATCTACAATAGTTTAGCTTCCGATCCATACTAATTAGGCTATCGTACGACTTGTCTTTCCTATTTTTTTAGCTTTCCGAATTTCGACCAAAAAATCGGCGATTTTTGAAAATTTTCCTTTGGTCCCCCCTTTGCTATTTGGCCAAAAATGGCCATTTTCGATACTTTTAGAAAAAGTGTTATTTCTCGTCTAATAGGTCTTTTTTCATGCGGTTTTTTGCATAGTTCAAATCTACAATAGTTTAGCTTTCGATCCATACTAATTAGGCTATCGTACGACTTGTATTTCCTATTTTTTTAGCTTTCCGCAGTTCGATAAAAAAATTGGCGATTTTTGAAAATTTTCCTTTGGTCCCCCCTTTGCTATTTGGCCAAAAATGGCCATTTTCGATACTTTTAGAAAAAGTGTTATTTCTCGCCTAATAGGTCTTTTTTCATGCGGTTTTTTGCATAGTTCAAATCTACAATAGTTTAGCTTTCGATCCATACTAATTAGGCTATCGTACGACTTGTATTTCCTATTTTTTTAGCTTTCCGAATTTCGACCAAAAAATCGGCGATTTTTGAAAATTTTCCTTTGGTCCGCCCTTTGCTATTTTGGCCAAAAATGGCCATTTTCGATACTTCTAGAAAAAGTGTTATTTCTCGTCTAATAGGTCTTTTTTCATGCGGTTTTTTGCATAGTTCAAATCTACAATAGTTTAGCTCTCGATCCATACTAATTAGGCTATCGTACGACTTGTATTTCCTAGTTTTTTAGCTTTCCGAAGTTCGACCAAAAAATCGGCGATTTTTGAAAATTTTCCTTTGGTCCCCCCTTTGCTATTTGGCCAAAAATGGCCATTTTCGATACTTTTAGAAAAAGTGTTATTTCTCGTCTAATAGGTCTTTTTTCATGCGGTTTTTTGCATAGTGCAAATCTACAATAGTTTAGCTTTCGATCCATACTAATTAGGCTATCGTACGACTTGTATTTCCTAGTTTTTTAGCTTTCCGAAGTTCGACCAAAAAATGGGCGATTTTTGAAAATTTTCCTTTGGTCCCCCCTTTGCTATTTGGCCAAAAATGGCCATTTTCGATACTTTTAGAAAAAGTGTTATTTCTCGTCTAATAGGTCTTTTTTCATGCGGTTTTTTGCATAGTTCAAATCTACAATAGTTTAGCTTTCGATCCATACTAATTAGGCTATCGTACGACTTGTATTTCCTAGTTTTTTAGCTTTTCGAAATTCGACCAAAAAATCGGCGATTTTTGAAAATTTTCCTTTGGTCCCCCCTTTGCTATTTGGCCAAAAATGGCCATTTTCGATACTTTTAGAAAAAGTGTTATTTCTCGTCTAATAGGTCTTTTTTCATGCGGTTTTTTGCATAGTTCAAATCTTCAATAGTTTAGCTTTCCATCCATACTAATTAGGCTATCGTACGACTTGTATTTCCTATTTTTTTAGCTTTCCGCAGTTCGACAAAAAAATTGGCGATTTTTGAAAATTTTCCTTTGGTCCCCCCTTTGCTATTTGGCCAAAAATGGCCATTTTCGATACTTTTAGAAAAAGTGTTATTTCTCGTCTAATAGGTCTTTTTTCATGCGGTTTTTTGCATAGTTCAAATCTACAATAGTTTAGCTTTCGATCCATACTAATTAGGCTATCGTACGACTTGTATTTCCTAGTTTTTTAGCTTTCCGAAGTTCGACCAAAAAATGGGCGATTTTTGAAAATTTTCCTTTGGTCCCCCCTTTGCTATTTGGCCAAAAATGGCCATTTTCGATACTTTTAGAAAAAGTGTTATTTCTCGTCTAATAGGTCTTTTTTCATGCGGTTTTTTGCATAGTTCAAATCTACAATAGTTTAGCTTTCGATCCATACTAATTAGGCTATCGTACGACTTGTATTTCCTATTTTTTTAGCTTTCCCAAGTTCGACCAAAAAATCGGCGATTTTTGAAAATTTTCCTTTGGTCCCCCCTTTGCTATTTTGGCCAAAAATGGCCGTTTTCGATACTTTTAGAAAAAGTGTTATTTCTCGTCTAATAGGTCTTTTTTCATGCGGTTTTTTGCATAGTTCAAATCTACAATAGTTTAGCTCTCGATCCATACTAATTAGGCTATGGTACGACTTGTATTTCCTATTTTTTTAGCTTTCCGAAGTTCGACCAAAAAATCGGCGATTTTTGAAAATTTTCCTTTGGTCCCCCCTTTGCTATTTGGCCAAAAATGGCCATTTTCGATACTTTTAGAAAAAGTGTTATTTCTCGTCTAATATGTGTTTTTTCATGCGGTTTTTTGCATAGTTCAAATCTACAATAGTTTAGCTTTCGATCCATACTAATTAGGCTATCGTACGACTTGTATTTCCTATTTTTTTAGCTTTCCGAAGTTCGACCAAAAAATCGGCCATTTTTGAAAATTTTCCTTTGGTCCCCCCTTTGCTATTTCGCGAAAAATGGCCATTTTCGATACTTTTAGAAAAAGTGTTATTTCTCGTCTAATAGGTCTTTTTTCATGCGGTTTTTTGCATAGTTCAAATCTTCAATAGTTTAGCTTTCGATCCATACTAATTAGGCTATCGTACGACTTGTATTTCCTTTTTTTTTAGTTTTCCGAAGTTCGACCAAAAAATCGGCGATTTTTGAAAATTTTCCTTTGGTCCCCCTTTGCTATTTGGCCAAAAATGGCCATTTTCGATACTTTTAGAAAAAGTGTTATTTCTCGTCTAATAGGTCTTTTTTCATGCGGTTTTTTGCATAGTTCAAATCTACAATAGTTTAGCTTTCGATCCATACTAATTAGGCTATCGTACGACTTGTATTTCCTATTTTTTTAGCTTTCCCAAGTTCGACCAAAAAATCGGCGATTTTTGAAAATTTTCCTTTGGTCCCCCCTTTGCTATTTTGGCCAAAAATGGCCGTTTTCGATACTTTTAGAAAAAGTGTTATTTCTCGTCTAATAGGTCTTTTTTGATGCGGTTTTTTGCATAGTTCAAATCTACAATAGTTTAGCTCTCGATCCATTCTAATTAGGCTATGGTACGACTTGTATTTCCTATTTTTTTAGCTTTCCGAAGTTCGACCAAAAAATCGGCGATTTTTGAAAATTTTCCTTTGGTCCCCCCTTTGCTATTTGGGCAAAAATGGCCATTTTCGATACTTTTAGAAAAAGTGTTATTTCTCGTCTAATAGGTCTTTTTTCATGCGGTTTTTTGCATAGTTCAAATCTACAATAGTTTAGCTTTCGATCCATACTAATTAGGCGATCGTACGACTTGTATTTCCTAGTTTTTTAGCTTTCCGAAGTTCGACCAAAAAATGGGCGATTTTTGAAAATTTTCCTTTGGTCCCCCCTTTGCTATTTGGCCAAAAATGGCCATTTTCGATACTTTTAGAAAAAGTGTTATTTCTCGTCTAATAGGTCTTTTTTTATGCAGTTTTTTGCATAGTTCAAATCTACAATAGTTTAGCTTTCGATCCATACTAATTAGGCTATCGTACGACTTGTATTTCCTAGTTTTTTAGCTTTTCGAAGTTCGACCAAAAAATCGGCGATTTTTGAAAATTTTCCTTTCGTCCCCCCTTTGCTATTTGGCCAAAAATGGCCATTTTCGATACTTTTAGAAAAAGTGTTATTTCTCGTCTAATAGGTCTTTTTTCATGCGGTTTTTTGCATAGTTCAAATCTTCAATAGTTTAGCTTTCGATCCATACTAATTAGGCTATCGTACGACTTGTATTTCCTATTTTTTTAGCTTTCCGAAGTTCGACCAAAAAATCGGCGATTTTTGAAAATTTTCCTTTGGTCCCCCCTTTGCTATTTGGCCAAAAATGGCCATTTTCGATACTTTTAGAAAAAGTGTTATTTCTCGTCTAATAAGTCTTTTTTCATGCGGTTTTTTGCATAGTTCAAATCTACAATAGTTTAGCTTTCGATCCATACTAATTAGGCTATCGTACGACTTGTATTTCCTATTTTTTTAGCTTTCCGAACTTCGACAAAAAAATCGGCGATTTTTGAAAATTTTCCTTTGGTCCCCCCTTTGCTATTTTGCGAAAAATGGCCATTTTCGATACTTTTAGAAAAAGTGTTATTTCTCGTCTAATAGGTCTTTTTTCATGCGGTTTTTTGCATAGTTCAAATCTACAATAGTTTAGCTTTCGATCCATACTAATTAGGCTATCGTACGACTTGTATTTCCTATTTTTTTAGCTTTCCGAAGTTCGACCAAAAAATCGGCGATTTTTGAAAATTTTCCTTTGGTCCCCCCTTTGCTATTTGGCCAAAAATGGCCATTTTCGATACTTTTAGAAAAAGTGTTATTTCTCGTCTAATAGGTCTTTTTTCATGCGGTTTTTTGCATAGTTCAAATCTACAATAGTTTAGCTTTCGATCCATACTAATTAGGCTATCGTACGACTTGTATTTCCTATTTTTTTAGCTTTCCGAACTTCGACCAAAAAATCGGCGATTTTTGGAAATTTTCCTTTGGTCCCCCCTTTGCTATTTGGCCAAAAATGGCCATTTTCGATACTTTTAGAAAAAGTGTTATTTCTCGTCTAATAGGTCTTTTTTCATGCGGTTTTTTGCATAGTTCAAATCTACAATAGTTTAGCTTTCGATCCATACTAATTAGGCTATCGTACGACTTGTATTTCCTATTTTTTTAGCTTTCCGAAGTTCGACCAAAAAATCGGCGATTTTTGAAAATTTTCCTTTGGTCCCCCCTTTGCTATTTGGCCAAAAATGGCCATTTTCGATACTTTTAGAAAAAGTGTTATTTCTCGTCTAATAGGTCTTTTTTCATGCGGTTTTTTGCATAGTTCAAATCTACAATAGTTTAGCTTTCGATCCATACTAATTAGGCTATCGTACGACTTGTATTTCCTATTTTTTTAGCTTTCCGAACTTCGACCAAAAAATCGGCGATTTTTGGAAATTTTCCTTTGGTCCCCCCTTTGCTATTTGGCCAAAAATGGCCATTTTCGATACTTTTAGAAAAAGTGTTATTTCTCGTCTAATAGGTCTTTTTTCATGCGGTTTTTTGCATAGTTCAAATCTACAATAGTTTAGCTTTCGATCCATACTAATTAGACTATCGTACGACTTGTATTTCCTATTTTTTTAGCTTTCCGAACTTCGACCAAAAAATTGGCGATTTTTGAAAATTTTCCTTTGGTCCCCCCTTTGCTATTTGGCCAAAAATGGCCATTTTCGATACTTTTAGAAAAAGTGTTATTTCTCGTCTAATAGGTCGTTTTTCATGCGGTTTTTTGCATAGTTCAAATCTACAATAGTTTAGCTTTCGATCCATACTAATTAGGCTATCGTACGACTTGTATTTCCTTTTTTTTTAGTTTTCCGAAGTTCGACCAAAAAATCGGCGATTTTTGAAAATTTTCCTTTGGTCCCCCCTTTGCTATTTGGCCAAAAATGGCCATTTTCGATACTTTTAGAAAAAGTGTTATTTCTCGTCTAATAGGTCTTTTTTCATGCGGTTTTTTGCATAGTTCAAATCTACAATAGTTTAGCTTTCGATCCATACTAATTAGGCTATCGTACGACTTGTATTTCCTAGTTTTTTAGCTTTCCAAAGTTCGAC
This sequence comes from Montipora capitata, assembly GCA_949126865.1. Taxonomy (NCBI): domain Eukaryota; kingdom Metazoa; phylum Cnidaria; class Anthozoa; order Scleractinia; family Acroporidae; genus Montipora; species Montipora capitata. Next base: position 29,306,698 of record OX421455.1, on the reverse strand, counting down.
CAAAAAATCGGCGATTTTTGAAAATTTTCCTTTGGTCCCCCCTTTGCTATTTGGCCAAAAATGGCCATTTTCGATACTTTTAGAAAAAGTGTTATTTCTCGTCTAATAGGTGTTTTTTCATGCGGTTTTTTGCATAGTTCAAATCTACAATAGTTTAGCTTTCGATCCATACTAATTAGGCTATCGTAGGACTTGTATTTCCTATTTTTTTAGCTTTCCGAAGTTCGACCAAAAAATCGGCGATTTTTGAAAATTTTCCTTTGGTCCCCCCTTTGCTATTTTGGCGAAAAATGGCCGTTTTCGATACTTTTAGAAAAAGTGTTATTTCTCGTCTAATAGGTCTTTTTTGATGCGGTTTTTTGCATAGTTCAAATCTACAATAGTTTAGCTCTCGATCCATACTAATTAGGCTATGGTACGACTTGTATTTCCTATTTTTTTAGCTTTACGAAGTTCGACCAAAAAATCGGCGATTTTTGAAAATTTTCCTTTGGTCTCCCCTTTGCTATTTGGCCAAAAATGACCATTTTCAATACTTTTAGAAAAAGTGTTATTTCTCGTCTAATAGGTCTTTTTTCATGCGGTTTTTTGCATAGTTCAAATCTACAATAGTTTAGCTTTCGATCCATACTAATTAGGCTATCGTACGACTTGTATTTCCTAGTTTTTTAGCTTTTCGAAGTTCGACCAAAAAATCGGCGATTTTTGAAAATTTTCCTTTGGTCTCCCCTTTGCTATTTGGCCAAAAATGACCATTTTCAATACTTTTAGAAAAAGTGTTATTTCTTGTCTAATAGGTCTTTTTTCATGCAGTTTTTTGCATAGTTCAAATCTACAATAGTTTAGCTTTCGATCCATACTAATTAGGCTATCGTACGACTTGTATTTCCTAGTTTTTTAGCTTTTCGAAGTTCGACCAAAAAATCGGCGATTTTTGAAAATTTTCCTTTGGTCCCCCCTTTGCTATTTGGCCAAAAATGGCCATTTTCGATACTTTTAGAAAAAGTGTTATTTCTCGTCTAATAGGTCTTTTTTCATGCGGTTTTTTGCATAGTTCAAATCTTCAATAGTTTAGCTTTCGATCCATACTAATTAGGCTATCGTACGACTTGTATTTCCTATTTTTTTAGCTTTCCGAAGTTCGACCAAAAAATCGGCGATTTTTGAAAATTTTCCTTTGGTCCCCCCTTTGCTATTTGGCCAAAAATGGCCATTTTCGATACTTTTAGAAAAAGTGTTATTTCTCGTCTAATAGGTCTTTTTTCATGCGGTTTTTTGCATAGTTCAAATCTACAATAGTTTAGCTTTCGATCCATACTAATTAGGCTATCGTACGACTTGTATTTCCTATTTTTTTAGCTTTCCGAAGTTCGACCAAAAAATCGGCGATTTTTGAAAATTTTCCTTTGGTCCCCCCTTTGCTATTTGGCCAAAAATGGCCATTTTCGATACTTTTAGAAAAAGTGTTATTTCTCGTCTAATAGGTCTTTTTTCATGCGGTTTTTTGCATAGTTCAAATCTACAATAGTTTAGCTTTCGATCCATACTAATTAGGCTATCGTACGACTTGTATTTCCTATTTTTTTAGCTTTCCGAACTTCGACCAAAAAATCGGCGATTTTTGGAAATTTTCCTTTGGTCCCCCCTTTGCTATTTGGCCAAAAATGGCCATTTTCGATACTTTTAGAAAAAGTGTTATTTCTCGTCTAATAGGTCTTTTTTCATGCGGTTTTTTGCATAGTTCAAATCTACAATAGTTTAGCTTTCGATCCATACTAATTAGACTATCGTACGACTTGTATTTCCTATTTTTTTAGCTTTCCGAACTTCGACCAAAAAATTGGCGATTTTTGAAAATTTTCCTTTGGTCCCCCCTTTGCTATTTGGCCAAAAATGGCCATTTTCGATACTTTTAGAAAAAGTGTTATTTCTCGTCTAATAGGTCGTTTTTCATGCGGTTTTTTGCATAGTTCAAATCTACAATAGTTTAGCTTTCGATCCATACTAATTAGGCTATCGTACGACTTGTATTTCCTTTTTTTTTAGTTTTCCGAAGTTCGACCAAAAAATCGGCGATTTTTGAAAATTTTCCTTTGGTCCCCCCTTTGCTATTTGGCCAAAAATGGCCATTTTCGATACTTTTAGAAAAAGTGTTATTTCTCGTCTAATAGGTCTTTTTTCATGCGGTTTTTTGCATAGTTCAAATCTACAATAGTTTAGCTTTCGATCCATACTAATTAGGCTATCGTACGACTTGTATTTCCTAGTTTTTTAGCTTTCCAAAGTTCGACCAAAAAATCGGCGATTTTTGAAAATTTTCCTTTGGTCCCCCCTTTGCTATTTGGCCAAAAATGGCCATTTTCGATACTTTTAGAAAAAGTGTTATTTCTCGTCTAATAGGTGTTTTTTCATGCGGTTTTTTGCATAGTTCAAATCTACAATAGTTTAGCTTTCGATCCATACTAATTAGGCTATCGTAGGACTTGTATTTCCTATTTTTTTAGCTTTCCGAAGTTCGACCAAAAAATCGGCGATTTTTGAAAATTTTATTTTGGTCCCCCCTTTGCTATTTTGGCGAAAAATGGCCGTTTTCGATACTTTTAGAAAAAGTGTTATTTCTCGTCTAATAGGTCTTTTTTGATGCGGTTTTTTGCATAGTTCAAATCTACAATAGTTTAGCTCTCGATCCATACTAATTAGGCTATGGTACGACTTGTATTTCCTATTTTTTTAGCTTTACGAAGTTCGACCAAAAAATCGGCGATTTTTGAAAATTTTCCTTTGGTCTCCCCTTGCTATTTGGCCAAAAATGACCATTTTCAATACTTTTAGAAAAAGTGTTATTTCTCGTCTAATAGGTCTTTTTTCATGCGGTTTTTTGCATAGTTCAAATCTACAATAGTTTAGCTTTCGATCCATACTAATTAGGCTATCGTACGACTTGTATTTCCTAGTTTTTTAGCTTTTCGAAGTTCGACCAAAAAATCGGCGATTTTTGAAAATTTTCCTTTGGTCTCCCCTTTGCTATTTGGCCAAAAATGACCATTTTCAATACTTTTAGAAAAAGTGTTATTTCTTGTCTAATAGGTCTTTTTTCATGCAGTTTTTTGCATAGTTCAAATCTACAATAGTTTAGCTTTCGATCCATACTAATTAGGCTATCGTACGACTTGTATTTCCTAGTTTTTTAGCTTTTCGAAGTTCGACCAAAAAATCGGCGATTTTTGAAAATTTTCCTTTGGTCCCCCCTTTGCTATTTGGCCAAAAATGGCCATTTTCGATACTTTTAGAAAAAGTGTTATTTCTCGTCTAATAGGTCTTTTTTCATGCGGTTTTTTGCATAGTTCAAATCTTCAATAGTTTAGCTTTCGATCCATACTAATTAGGCTATCGTACGACTTGTATTTCCTATTTTTTTAGCTTTCCGAAGTTCGACCAAAAAATCGGCGATTTTTGAAAATTTTCCTTTGGTCCCCCCTTTGCTATTTGGCCAAAAATGGCCATTTTCGATACTTTTAGAAAAAGTGTTATTTCTCGTCTAATAGGTCTTTTTTCATGCGGTTTTTTGCATAGTTCAAATCTACAATAGTTTAGCTTTCGATCCATACTAATTAGGCTATCGTACGACTTGTATTTCCTATTTTTTTAGCTTTCCGAACTTCGACCAAAAAATCGGCGATTTTTGAAAATTTTCCTTTGGTCCCCCCTTTGCTATTTTGCGAAAAATGGCCATTTTCGATACTTTTAGAAAAAGTGTTATTTCTCGTCTAATAGGTCTTTTTTCATGCGGTTTTTTGCATAGTTCAAATGTACAATAGTTTAGCTTTCGATCCATACTAATTAGGCTATCGTACGACTTGTATTTCCTATTTTTTTAGCTTTCCGAACTTCGACCAAAAAAGCGGCGATTTTTGAAAATTTTCCTTTGGTCTCCCCTTTGCTATTTGGCCAAAAATGGCCATTTTCGATACTTTTAGAAAAAGTGTTATTTCTCGTCTAATAGGTCTTTTTTCATGCGGTTTTTTGCATAGTTCAATTCTACAATAGTTTAGCTTTCGATTCATACTAATTAGGCTATCGTACGACTTGTATTTCCTATTTTTTTAGCTTTCCGAAGTTCGACCAAAAAATCGGCGATTTTTGAAAATTTTCCTTTGGTCCCCCCTTTGCTATTTGGCCAAAAATGGCCATTTTCGATACTTTTAGAAAAAGTGTTATTTCTCGTCTAATAGGTCTTTTTTCATGCGGTTTTTTGCATAGTTCAAATCTACAATAGTTTAGCTTTCGATCCATACTAATTAGGCTATCGTACGACTTGTATTTCCTTTTTTTTTAGTTTTCCGAAGTTCGACCAAAAAATGGGCGATTTTTGAAAATTTTCCTTTGGTCCCCCCTTTGCTATTTGGCCAAAAATGGCCATTTTCGATACTTTTAGAAAAAGTGTTATTTCTCTTCTAATAGGTCTTTTTTCATGCGGTTTTTTGCATAGTTCAAATCTACAATAGTTTAGCTTTCGATTCATACTAATTAGGCTATCGTACGACTTGTATTTCCTAGTTTTTTAGCTTTCCAAAGTTCGACCAAAAAATCGGCGATTTTTAAAAATTTTCCTTTGGTCCCCCTTTTGCTATTTGGCTAAAAATGGCCATTTTCGATACTTTTAGAAAAAGTGTTATTTCTCGTCTAATAGGTCTTTTTTCATGCGGTTTTTTGCATAGTTCAAATCTACAATAGTTTAGCTTTCGATCCATACTAATTGGGCTATCGTATGACTTGTATTTCCTATTTTTTTAGCTTTCCGAACTTCGACCAAAAAATCGGCGATTTTTGAAAATTTTCCTTTGGTCCCCCCTTTGCTATTTGGCCAAAAATGGCCATTTTCGATACTTTTAGAAAAAGTGTTATTTCTCGTCTAATAGGTCTTTTTTCATGCGGTTTTTTGCATAGTTGAAATCTTCAATAGGTTAGCTTTCGATCTATACTAATTAGGCTATCGTACGACTTGTATTTCCTATTTTTTTAGCTTTCCGAAGTTCGACCAAAAAATCGGCGATTTTTGAAAATTTTCCTTTGGTCCCCCCTTTGCTATTTGGCCAAAAATGGCCATTTTCGATACTTTTAGAAAAAGTGTTATTTCTCGTCTAATAGGTCTTTTTTCACCCGGTTTCGTCCATAGTTCAAATCTACAATAAAGTAGCTTTCGATCCATACTAATTAGGCTATCGTACGACTTGTATTTCCTATTTTTTTAGCTTTCCGAAGTTCGACCAAAAAATTGGCGATTTTTGAAAATTTTCCCTTGGTCCCCCCTTTGCTATTTGGCCAAAAATGGCCATTTTCGATACTTTTAGAAAAAGTGTTATTTCTGGTCTAATAGGTCTTTTTTCATGCGGTTTTTTGCATAGTTCAAATCTTCAATAGTTTAGCTTTCGATCCATATTAATTAGGCTATCGTACGACTTGTATTTCCTATTTTTTAGCTTTCGTAAGTTCGATCAAAAAATCGGCCATTTTTGAAAATTTTCCTTTGGTCCCCCCTTTGCTATTTGGCCAAAAATGGCCATTTTCGATACTTTTAGAAAAAGTGTTATTTCTCGTCTAATAGGTCTTTTTTCATGCGGTTTTTTGCATAGTTGAAATCTTCAATAGTTTAGCTTTCGATCTATACTAATTAGGCTATCGTACGACTTGTATTTCCTATTTTTTTAGCTTTCCGAAGTTCGACCAAAAAATCGGCGATTTTTGAAAATTTTTCTTTGGTCCCCCCTTTGCTATTTGGCCAAAAATGGCCATTTTCGATACTTTTAGAAAAAGTGTTATTTCTCGTCTAATAGGTCTTTTTTCATGCGGTTTTTTGCATAGTTCAAATCTACAATAGTTTAGCTTTCGATCCATACTAATTAGGCTATCGTACGACTTGTATTTCCTATTTTTTTAGCTTTCCGAACTTCGACCAAAAAATCGGCGATTTTTGAAAATTTTCCTTTGGTCCCCCCTTTGCTATTTGGCCAAAAATGGCCATTTTCGATACTTTTAGAAAAAGTGTTATTTCTCGTCTAATAGGTCTTTTTTCATGCGGTTTTTTGCATAGTTCAAATCTACAATAGTTTAGCTTTCGATCCATACTAATTAGGCTATCGTACGACTTGTATTTCCTAGTTTTTTAGCTTTCCGAATTTCGACCAAAAAATCGGCGATTTTTGAAAATTTTCCTTTGGTCCCCCCTTTGCTATTTGGCCAAAAATGGCCATTTTCGATACTTTTAGAAAAAGTGTTATTTCTCGTCTAATAGGTCTTTTTTCATGCGGTTTTTTGCATAGTTCAAATCTTCAATAGTTTAGCTTTCGATCCATACTAATTAGGCTATCGTACGACTTGTATTTCCTATTTGTTTAGCTTTCCGAAGTTCGACCAAAAAATCGGCGATTTTTGAAAATTTTCCTTTGGTCCCCCCTTTGCTATTTGGCGAAAAATGGCCATTTTCGATACTTTTAGAAAAAGTGTTATTTCTCGTCTAATAGGTCTTTTTTGATGCGGTTTTTTGCATAGTTCAAATCTACAATAGTTTAGCTTTCGATCCATACTAATTAGGCTATCGTACGACTTGTATTTCCTATTCTTTTAGCTTTCCGAAGTTCCACCAAAAAATCAGCGATTTTTGAAAATTTTCCTTTGGTCCCCCCTTTGCTATTTGGCGAAAAATGGCCATTTTCGATACTTTTAGAAAAAGTGTTATTTCTCGTCTAATAGATCTTTTTTCATGCGGTTTTTTGCATAGTTAGAATCTACAATAGTTTAGCTTTCGATCCATACTAATTAGGCTATCGTACGACTTGTATTTCCTATTTTTTTAGCTTTCTGAAGTTCGACCAAAAAATCGGCGATTTTTGAAAATTTTCCTTGTGTCCCCCCTTTGCTATTTGGCGAAAAATGGCCATCTTCGATACTTTTAGAAAAAGTGTTATTTCTCGTGTAATAGGTCTTTTTTGATGCGGTTTTTTGCATAGTTCAAATCTACAATAGTTTAGCTTTCGATCCATACTAATTAGGCTATCGTACGACTTGTATTTCCTATTTTTTTAGCTTTCCAGACTTCGACCAAAAAATCGGCGATTTTTGAAAATTTTCCTTTGGTCCCCCCTTTGCTATTTGGCCAAAAATGGCCATTTTCGATACTTTTAGAAAAAGTGTTATTTCTCGTCTAATAGGTCTTTTTTCATGCGGTTTTTTGCATAGTTCAAATCTTCAATAGTTTAGCTTTCGATCCATACTAATTAGGCTATCGTACGACTTGTATTTCCTATTTGTTTAGCTTTCCGAAGTTCGACCAAAAAATCGGCGATTTTTGAAAATTTTCCTTTGGTCCCCCCTTTGCTATTTGGCGAAAAATGGCCATTTTCGATACTTTTAGAAAAAGTGTTATTTCTCGTCTAATAGGTCTTTTTTGATGCGGTTTTTTGCATAGTTCAAATTTACAATAGTTTAGCTTTTGATCCATACTAATTAGGCTATTGTACGACTTGTAATTCCAATATTTTTAGCTTTCCAAACTTCGACCAAAAAATCGGCGATTTTTTAAAATTTTCCTTTGGTCCCCCCTTTGCTATTTGGCCAAAAATGGTCATTTTCGATACTTTTAGAAAAAGTGTTACTTCTCGTCTAATAGGTCTTTTTTCATGCGGTTGTTTGCATAGGTCAAATCTACAATAGTTTAGCTTTCGATCCATACTAATTAGGCTATCGTACGACTTGTATTTCCTATTCTTTTAGCTTTCCGAAGTTCCACCAAAAAATCAGCGATTTTTGAAAATTTTCCTTTGGTCCCCCCTTTGCTATTTGGCGAAAAATGGCCATTTTCGATACTTTTAGAAAAAGTGTTATTTCTCGTCTAATAGATCTTTTTTCATGCGGTTTTTTGCATAGTTAGAATCTACAATAGTTTAGCTTTCGATCCATACTAATTAGGCTATCGTACGACTTGTATTTCCTATTTTTTTAGCTTTCTGAAGTTCGACCAAAAAATCGGCGATTTTTGAAAATTTTCCTTGTGTCCCCCCTTTGCTATTTGGCGAAAAATGGCCATCTTCGATACTTTTAGAAAAAGTGTTATTTCTCGTGTAATAGGTCTTTTTTGATGCGGTTTTTTGCATAGTTCAAATCTACAATAGTTTAGCTTTCGATCCATACTAATTAGGCTATCTTACGACTTGTATTTCCTATTTTTTTAGCTTTCCAGACTTCGACCAAAAAATCGGCGATTTTTGAAAATTTTCCTTTGGTCCCCCCTTTGCTATTTGGCCAAAAATGGCCATTTTCGATACTTTTAGAAAAAGTGTTATTTCTCGTCTAATAGGTCCTTTTTCATGCGGTTTTTTGCATAGTTCAAATCTACAATAGTTTAGCTTTCGATCCATACTAATTAGGCTATCGTACGACTTGTATTTCCTATTTTTTTAGCTTTCCGAAGTTCGACCAAAAAATCGGCGATTTTTGAAAATTTTCCTTTGGTCCCTTCTTTGCTATTTGGCCAAAAATGGGCATTTTCCATACTTTTAGAAAAAGTGTTATTTCTCGTCTAATAGGTCTTTTTTCATGCGGTTTTTTGCATAGTTCAAATCTACAATAGTTTAGCTTTCGATCCATACTAATTAGGCTATCGTACGACTTGTATTTCCTATTCTTTTAGCTTTCCGAAGTTCGACCAAAAAATGGGCGATTTTTCAAAATTTTCCTTTGGTCCCCCCTTTGCTATTTGGCCAAAAATGGCCATTTTCGATACTTTTAGAAAAAGTGTTATTTCTCGTCTAATAGGTCTTTTTTCATGCGGTTTTTTGCATAGTTCAAATCTTCAATAGTTTAGCTTTCGATCCATACTAATTAGGCTATCGTACGACTTGTATTTCCTAGTTTTTTGGCTTTCCGAAGTTCCACCAAAAAATCGGCGATTTTTGCAAATTTTCCTTTGGTCCCCCCTTTGCTATTTGGCCAAAAATGGCCATTTTCGATACTTTTAGAAAAAGTGTTATTTCTCGTCTAATAGGTCTTTTTTTCATGCCGTTTTTTGCATAGTTTAAATCTACAATAGTTTAGCTTTCGATCCATACTAATTAGGCTATCGTACGACTTGTATTTCCTATTTTTTTAGCTTTCCGAACTTCGACCAAAAAATCGGGGATTTTTGAAAATTTTCCTTTGGTCCCCCCTTTGCTATTTGGCCAAAAATGGCCATTTTCGATACTTTTAGAAAAAGTGTTATTTCTCGTCTAATAGGTCTTTTTTCATGCGGTTTTTTGCATAGTTCAAATCTTCAATAGTTTAGCTTTCGATCCATACTAATTAGACTATCGTACGACTTGTATTTCCTATTTTTTTAGCTTTCCGAAGTTCGACCAAAAAATGGGCGATTTTTGAAAATTTTCCTTTGGTCCCCCCTTTGCTATTTGGCCAAAAATGGCCATTTTCGATACTTTTAGAAAAAGTGTTATTTCTCGCCTAATAGGTCTTTTTTCATGCGGTTTTTTGCATAGTTCAAATCTACAATAGTTAAGCTTTCGATCCATACTAATTAGGCTATCGTACGACTTGTATTTCCTATTTTTTTAGCTTTCCGAATTTCGACCAAAAAATCGGCGATTTTTGAAAATTTTCCTTTGGTCCGCCCTTTGCTATTTTGGCCAAAAATGGCCATTTTCGATACTTTTAGAAAAAGTGTTATTTCTCGTCTAATAGGTATTTTTTCATTTGGTTTTTTGCATAGTTCAAATCTACAATAGTTTAGCTCTCGATCCATACTAATTAGACTATCGTACGACTTGTATTTCCTAGTTTTTTAGCTTTCCGAAGTTCGACCAAAAAATGGGCGATTTTTGAAAATTTTCCTTTGGTCCCCCCTTTGCTATTTGGCCAAAAATGGCCATTTTCGATACTTTTAGAAAAAGTGTTATTTCTCGTCTAATAGGTCTTTTTTCATGCGGTTTTTTGCGTAGTTCAAATCTACAATAGTTTAGCTTTCGATCCATACTAATTAGGCTATCGTACGACTTGTATTTCCTAGTTTTTTAGCTTTCCGAAGTTCGACCAAAAAATGGGCGAGTTTTGAAAATTTTCCTTTGGTCCCCCCTTTGCTATTTGGCCAAAAATGGCCATTTTCGATACTTTTAGAAAAAGTGTTATTTCTCGTCTAATAGGTCTTTTTTCATGCGGTTTTTTGCATAGTTCAAATCTACAATAGTTTAGCTTTCGATCCATACTACTTAGGCTATCGTACGACTTGTATTTCCTATTTTTTTAGCTTTCCGAACTTCCACCAAAGAATCGGCGATTTTTGAAAATTTTCCTTTGGTCCCCCCTTTGCTATTTGGCCAAAAATGGCCATTTTCGATACTTTTAGAAAAAGTGCTATTTCTCGTCTAATAGGTCTTTTTTCATGCGGTTTTTTGCATAGTTCAAATCTTCAATAGTTTAGCTTTCGATCCATACTAATTAGGCTATCGTACGACTTGTATTTCCTAGTTTTTTAGCTTTCCGAAATTCGACCAAAAAATGGGCGATTTTTGAAAATTTTCCTTTGGTCCCCCCTTTGCTATTTGGCCAAAAATGGCCATTTTCGATACTTTTAGAAAAAGTGTTATTTCTCGTCTAATAGGTCTTTTTTCATGCGGTTTTTTGCATAGTTCAAATCTACAATAGTTTAGCTTTCGATCCATACTAATTAGGCTAACGTACGACTTGTATTTCCTATTTTTTTAGCTTTCCGAACTTCAACCAAAGAATCGGCGATTTTTGAAAATTTTCCTTTGGTCCCCCCTTTGCTATTTGGCCAAAAATGGCCATTTTCGATACTTTTAGAAAAAGTGTTATTTCTCGTCTAATAGGTCTTTTTTCATGCGGTTTTTTGCATAGTTCAAATCTTCAATAGTTTAGCTTTCGATCCATACTAATTAGGCTATCGTACGACTTGTATTTCCTATTTTTTTAGCTTTCCGCAGTTCGACAAAAAAATTGGCGATTTTTGAAAATTTTCCTTTGGTCCCCCCTTCGCTATTTGGCCAAAAATGGCCATTTTCGATACTTTTAGAAAAAGTGTTATTTCTCGTCTAATAGGTCTTTTTTCATGCGGTTTTTTGCATAGTTCAAATCTACAATAGAATAGTTTAGCTTTCGATCCATACTAATTAGGCTATCGTACGACTTGTATTTCCTATTTTTTTAGCTTTCCGAATTTCGACCAAAAAATCGGCGATTTTTGAAAATTTTCCTTTGGTCCCCCCTTTGCTATTTGGCCAAAAATGGCCATTTTCGATACTTTTAGAAAAAGTGTTATTTCTCGTCTAATAGGTCTTTTTTCATGCGGTTTTTTGCATAGTTCAAATCTACAATAGTTTAGCTTTCGATCCATACTAATTAGGCTATCGTACGACTTGTATTTCCTATTTTTTTAGCTTTCCGAAGTTCGACCAAAAAATCGGCGATTTTTGAAAATTTTCCTTTGGTCCCCCCTTTGCTATTTGGCCAAAAATGGCCATTTTCGATACTTTTAGAAAAAGTGTTATTTCTCGTCTAATAGGTATTTTTTCATTTGGTTTTTTGCATAGTTCAAATCTACAATAGTTTAGCTCTCGATCCATACTAATTAGGCTATCGTACGACTTGTATTTCCTAGTTTTTTAGCTTTCCGAAGTTCGACCAAAAAATCGGCGATTTTTGAAAATTTTCCTTTGGTCCCCCCTTTGCTATTTGGCCAAAAATGGCCATTTTCGATACTTTTAGAAAAAGTGTTATTTCTCGTCTAATAGGTCTTTTTTCATGCGGTTTTTTGCGTAGTTCAAATCTACAATAGTTTAGCTTTCGATCCATACTAATTAGGCTATCGTACGACTTGTATTTCCTAGTTTTTTAGCTTTCCGAAGTGCGACCAAAAAATGGGCGATTTTTGAAAATTTTCCTTTGGTCCCCCCTTTGCTATTTGGCCAAAAATGGCCATTTTCGATACTTTTAGAAAAAGTGTTATTTCTCGTCTAATAGGTCTTTTTTGATGCGGTTTTTTGCATAGTTCAAATCTACAATAGTTTAGCTTTCGATCCATACTAATTAGGCTATCGTACGACTTGTATTTCCTAGTTTTTTAGCTTTTCGAAGTTCGACCAAAAAATCGGCGATTTTTGAAAATTTTCCTTTGGTCCCCCCTTTGCTATTTGGCCAAAAATGGCCATTTTCGATACTTTTAGAAAAAGTGTTATTTCTCGTCTAATAGGTCTTTTTTCATGCGGTTTTTTGCATAGTTCAAATCTTCAATAGTTTAGCTTTCGATCCATACTAATTAGGCTATCGTACGACTTGTATTTCCTATTTTTTTAGCTTTCCGCAGTTCGACAAAAAAATTGGCGATTTTTGAAAATTTTCCCTTGGTCCCCCCTTTGCTATTTGGCCAAAAATGGCCATTTTCGATACTTTTAGAAAAAGTGTTATTTCTCGTCTAATAGGTCTTTTTTCATGCGGTTTTTTGCATAGTTCAAATCTACAATAGTTTAGCTTTCGATCCATACTAATTAGGCTATCGTACGACTTGTATTTCCTATTTTTTTAGCTTTCCCAAGTTCGACCAAAAAATCGGCGATTTTTGAAAATTTTCCTTTGGTCCCCCCTTTGCTATTTTGGCCAAAAATGGCCGTTTTCGATACTTTTAGAAAAAGAGTTATTTCTCGTCTAATAGGTCTTTTTTCATGCGGTTTTTTGCATAGTTCAAATCTACAATAGTTTAGCTCTCGATCCATACTAATTAGGCTATGGTACGACTTGTATTTCCTATTTTCTTAGCTTTCCGAAGTTCGACCAAAAAATCGGCGATTTTTGAAAATTTTCCTTTGGTCCCCCCTTTGCTATTTGGCCAAAAATGGCCATTTTCGATACTTTTAGAAAAAGTGTTATTTCTCGTCTAATAGGTCTTTTTTCATGCGGTTTTTTGCATAGTTCAAATCTACAATAGTTTAGCTTTCGATCCATACTAATTAGGCTATCGTACGACTTGTATTTCCTATTTTTTTAGCTTTCCGAACTTCGACCAAAAAATCGGCGATTTTTGAAAATTTTCCTTTGGTCCCCCCTTTGCTATTTGGCCAAAAATGGCCATTTTCGATACTTTTAGAAAAAGTGTTATTTCTCGTCTAATAGGTCTTTTTTCATGCGGTTTTTTGCATAGTTCAAATCTACAATAGTTTAGCTTTCGATCCATACTAATTAGGCTATCGTACGACTTTTATTTCCTATTTTTTTAGCTTTCCGAACTTCGACCAAAAAATCGGCGATTTTTGAAAATTTTCCTTTGGTCCCCCCTTTGCTATTTGGCCAAAAATGGCCATTTTCGATACTTTTAGAAAAAGTGTTATTTCTCGTCTAATAGGTCTTTTTTCATGCGGTTTTTTGCATAGTTCAAATCTACAATAGTTTAGCTTTCGATCCATACTAATTAGGCTATCGTACGACTTGTATTTCCTATTTTTTTAGCTTTCCGAACTTCGACCAAAAAATCGGCGATTTTTGAAAATTTTCCTTTGGTCCCCCCTTTGCTATTTGGCCAAAAATGGCCATTTTCGATACTTTTAGAAAAAGTGTTATTTCTCGTCTAATAGGTCATTTTTCATGCGGTTTTTTGCATAGTTCAAATCTACAATAGTTTAGCTTTCGATCCATAATAATTATGCTATCGTACGACTTGTATTTCCTATTTTTTTAGCTTTCCGAAGTTCGACAAAAAAATCGGCGATTTTTGACAATTTTCCTTTGGTCCCCCCTTTGCTATTTGGCCAAAAATGGCCATTTTCGATACTTTTAGAAAAAGTGTTATTTCTCGTCTAATAGGTCTTTTTTCATGCGGTTTTTTGCATAGTTCAAATCTACAATAGTTTAGCTTTCGATCCATACTAATTAGGCTATCGTACGACTTGTATTTCCTATTTTTTTAGCTTTCCGAAGTTCGACCAAAAAATGGGCGATTTTTGAAAACTTTCCTTTGGTCCCCCCTTTGCTATTTGGCCAAAAATGGCCATTTTCGATACTTTTAGAAAAAGTGTTATTTCTCGTCTAATAGGTCTTTTTTCATGCGGTTTTTTGCATAGTTCAAATCTACAATAGTTTAGCTTTCGATCCATACTAATTAGGCTATCGTACGACTTGTATTTCCTATTTTTTTAGCTTTCCGAACTTCGACCAAAAAATCGGCGATTTTTGAAAATTTTCCTTTGGTCCCCCCTTTGCTATTTGGCCAAAAATGGCCATTTTCGATACTTTTAGAAAAAGTGTTATTTCTCGTCTAATATGTCTTTTTTCATGCGGTTTTTTGCATAGTTCAAATCTACAATAGTTTAGCTTTCGATCCATACTAATTAGGCTATCGTACGACTTGTATTTCCTATTTTTTTAGCTTTCCGAAGTTCGACCAAAAAATGGGCGATTTTTGAAAATTTTCCTTTGGTCCCCCCTTTGCTATTTGGCCAAAAATGGCCATTTTCGACACTTTTAGAAAAAGTGTTATTTCTCGTCTAATAAGTCTTTTTTCATGCGGTTTTTTGCATAGTTCAAATCTACAATAGTTTAGCTTTCGATCCATACTAATTAGGCTATCCTACGACTTTTATTTCCTATTTTTTTAGCTTTCCGAACTTCGACCAAAAAATCGGCGATTTTTGAAAATTTTCCTTTGGTCCCCCCTTTGCTATTTGGCCAAAAATGGCCATTTTCGATACTTTTAGAAAAAGTGTTATTTCTCGTCTAATAGATCTTTTTTCATGCGGTTTTTTGCATAGTTCAAATCTACAATAGTTTAGCTTTCGATCCATACTAATTAGGCTATCGTACGACTTTTATTTCCTATTTTTTTAGCTTTCCGAAGTTCGACCAAAAAATCGGCGATTTTTGAAAATTTTCCTTTGGTCCCCCCTTTGCTATTTGGCCAAAAATGGCCATTTTCGATACTTTTAGAAAAAGTGTTATTTCTCGTCTAATAGGTCTTTTTTCATGCGGTTTTTTGCATAGTTCAAATCTACAATAGTTTAGCTTTCGATCCATACTAATTAGGCTATCGTACGACTTGTATTTCCTAGTTTTTTAGCTTTTCGAAGTTCGACCAAAAAATCGGCGATTTTTGAAAATTTTCCTTTGGTCCCCCCTTTGCTATTTGGCCAAAAATGGCCATTTTCGATACTTTTAGAAAAAGTGTTATTTCTCGTCTAATAGGTCTTTTTTCATGCGGTTTTTTGCATAGTTCAAATCTTCAATAGTTTAGCTTTCGATCCATACTAATTAGGCTATCGTACGACTTGTATTTCCTATTTTTTTAGCTTTCCGCAGTTCGACAAAAAAATTGGCGATTTTTGAAAATTTTCCCTTGGTCCCCCCTTTGCTATTTGGCCAAAAATGGCCATTTTCGATACTTTTAGAAAAAGTGTTATTTCTCGTCTAATAGGTCTTTTTTCATGCGGTTTTTTGCATAGTTCAAATCTACAATAGTTTAGCTTTCGATCCATACTAATTAGGCTATCGTACGACTTGTATTTCCTATTTTTTTAGCTTTCCCAAGTTCGACCAAAAAATCGGCGATTTTTGAAAATTTTCCTTTGGTCCCCCCTTTGCTATTTTGGCCAAAAATGGCCGTTTTCGATACTTTTAGAAAAAGAGTTATTTCTCGTCTAATAGGTCTTTTTTCATGCGGTTTTTTGCATAGTTCAAATCTACAATAGTTTAGCTCTCGATCCATACTAATTAGGCTATGGTACGACTTGTATTTCCTATTTTCTTAGCTTTCCGAAGTTCGACCAAAAAATCGGCGATTTTTGAAAATTTTCCTTTGGTCCCCCCTTTGCTATTTGGCCAAAAATGGCCATTTTCGATACTTTTAGAAAAAGTGTTATTTCTCGTCTAATAGGTCTTTTTTCATGCGGTTTTTTGCATAGTTCAAATCTACAATAGTTTAGCTTTCGATCCATACTAATTAGGCTATCGTACGACTTGTATTTCCTATTTTTTTAGCTTTCCGAACTTCGACCAAAAAATCGGCGATTTTTGAAAATTTTCCTTTGGTCCCCCCTTTGCTATTTGGCCAAAAATGGCCATTTTCGATACTTTTAGAAAAAGTGTTATTTCTCGTCTAATAGGTCTTTTTTCATGCGGTTTTTTGCATAGTTCAAATCTACAATAGTTTAGCTTTCGATCCATACTAATTAGGCTATCGTACGACTTTTATTTCCTATTTTTTTAGCTTTCCGAACTTCGACCAAAAAATCGGCGATTTTTGAAAATTTTCCTTTGGTCCCCCCTTTGCTATTTGGCCAAAAATGGCCATTTTCGATACTTTTAGAAAAAGTGTTATTTCTCGTCTAATAGGTCTTTTTTCATGCGGTTTTTTGCATAGTTCAAATCTACAATAGTTTAGCTTTCGATCCATACTAATTAGGCTATCGTACGACTTGTATTTCCTATTTTTTTAGCTTTCCGAACTTCGACCAAAAAATCGGCGATTTTTGAAAATTTTCCTTTGGTCCCCCCTTTGCTATTTGGCCAAAAATGGCCATTTTCGATACTTTTAGAAAAAGTGTTATTTCTCGTCTAATAGGTCATTTTTCATGCGGTTTTTTGCATAGTTCAAATCTACAATAGTTTAGCTTTCGATCCATAATAATTATGCTATCGTACGACTTGTATTTCCTATTTTTTTAGCTTTCCGAAGTTCGACAAAAAAATCGGCGATTTTTGACAATTTTCCTTTGGTCCCCCCTTTGCTATTTGGCCAAAAATGGCCATTTTCGATACTTTTAGAAAAAGTGTTATTTCTCGTCTAATAGGTCTTTTTTCATGCGGTTTTTTGCATAGTTCAAATCTACAATAGTTTAGCTTTCGATCCATACTAATTAGGCTATCGTACGACTTGTATTTCCTATTTTTTTAGCTTTCCGAAGTTCGACCAAAAAATGGGCGATTTTTGAAAATTTTCCTTTGGTCCCCCCTTTGCTATTTGGCCAAAAATGGCCATTTTCGATACTTTTAGAAAAAGTGTTATTTCTCGTCTAATAGGTCTTTTTTCATGCGGTTTTTTGCATAGTTCAAATCTACAATAGTTTAGCTTTCGATCCATACTAATTAGGCTATCGTACGACTTGTATTTCCTATTTTTTTAGCTTTCCGAACTTCGACCAAAAAATCGGCGATTTTTGAAAATTTTCCTTTGGTCCCCCCTTTGCTATTTGGCCAAAAATGGCCATTTTCGATACTTTTAGAAAAAGTGTTATTTCTCGTCTAATATGTCTTTTTTCATGCGGTTTTTTGCATAGTTCAAATCTACAATAGTTTAGCTTTCGATCCATACTAATTAGGCTATCGTACGACTTGTATTTCCTATTTTTTTAGCTTTCCGAAGTTCGACCAAAAAATGGGCGATTTTTGAAAATTTTCCTTTGGTCCCCCCTTTGCTATTTGGCCAAAAATGGCCATTTTCGACACTTTTAGAAAAAGTGTTATTTCTCGTCTAATAAGTCTTTTTTCATGCGGTTTTTTGCATAGTTCAAATCTACAATAGTTTAGCTTTCGATCCATACTAATTAGGCTATCCTACGACTTTTATTTCCTATTTTTTTAGCTTTCCGAACTTCGACCAAAAAATCGGCGATTTTTGAAAATTTTCCTTTGGTCCCCCCTTTGCTATTTGGCCAAAAATGGCCATTTTCGATACTTTTAGAAAAAGTGTTATTTCTCGTCTAATAGATCTTTTTTCATGCGGTTTTTTGCATAGTTCAAATCTACAATAGTTTAGCTTTCGATCCATACTAATTAGGCTATCGTACGACTTTTATTTCCTATTTTTTTAGCTTTCCGAAGTTCGACCAAAAAATCGGCGATTTTTGAAAATTTTCCTTTGGTCCCCCCTTTGCTATTTGGCCAAAAATGGCCATTTTCGATACTTTTAGAAAAAGTGTTATTTCTCGTCTAATAGGTCTTTTTTCATGCGGTTTTTTGCATAGTTCAAATCTACAATAGTTTAGCTTTCGATCCATACTAATTAGGCTATCGTACGACTTTTATTTCCTATTTTTTTAGCTTTCCGAACTTCGACCAAAAAATCGGCGATTTTTGAAAATTTTCCTTTGGTCCCCCCTTTGCTATTTGGCCAAAAATGGCCATTTTCGATACTTTTAGAAAAAGTGTTATTTCTCGTCTAATAGGTCTTTTTTCATGCGGTTTTTTGCATAGTTCAAATCTACGATAGTTTAGCTTTCGATCCATACTAATTAGGCTATCGTACGACTTGTATTTCCTATTTTTTTAGCTTTCCGAACTTCGACCAAAAAATCGGCGATTTTTGAAAATTTTCCTTTGGTCCCCCCTTTGCTATTTGGCCAAAAATGGCCATTTTCGATACTTTTAGAAAAAGTGTTATTTCTCGTCTAATAGGTCATTTTTCATGCGGTTTTTTGCATAGTTCAAATCTACAATAGTTTAGCTTTCGATCCATAATAATTATGCTATCGTACGACTTGTATTTCCTATTTTTTTAGCTTTCCGAAGTTCGACAAAAAAATCGGCGATTTTTGACAATTTTCCTTTGGTCCCCCCTTTGCTATTTGGCCAAAAATGGCCATTTTCGATACTTTTAGAAAAAGTGTTATTTCTCGTCTAATAGGTCTTTTTTCATGCGGTTTTTTGCATAGTTCAAATCTACAATAGTTTAGCTTTCGATCCATACTAATTAGGCTATCGTACGACTTTTATTTCCTATTTTTTTAGCTTTCCGAACTTCGACCAAAAAATGGGCGATTTTTGAAAATTTTCCTTTGGTCCCCCCTTTGCTATTTGGCCAAAAATGGCCATTTTCGATACTTTTAGAAAAAGTGTTATTTCTCGTCTAATAGGTCTTTTTTCATGCGGTTTTTTGCATAGTTCAAATCTACAATAGTTTAGCTTTCGATCCATACTAATTAGGCTATCGTACGACTTGTATTTCCTATTTTTTTAGCTTTCCGAACTTCGACCAAAAAATCGGCGATTTTTGAAAATTTTCCTTTGGTCCCCCCTTTGCTATTTGGCCAAAAATGGCCATTTTCGATACTTTTAGAAAAAGTGTTATTTCTCGTCTAATAGGTCTTTTTTCATGCGGTTTTTTGCATAGTTCAAATCTACAATAGTTTAGCTTTCGATCCATACTAATTAGGCTATCGTACGACTTGTATTTCCTATTTTTTTAGCTTTCCGAAGTTCGACCAAAAAATGGGCGATTTTTGAAAATTTTCCTTTGGTCCCCCCTTTGCTATTTGGCCAAAAATGGCCATTTTCGACACTTTTAGAAAAAGTGTTATTTCTCGTCTAATAAGTCTTTTTTCATGCGGTTTTTTGCATAGTTCAAATCTACAATAGTTTAGCTTTCGATCCATACTAATTAGGCTATCCTACGACTTTTATTTCCTATTTTTTTAGCTTTCCGAACTTCGACCAAAAAATCGGCGATTTTTGAAAATTTTCCTTTGGTCCCCCCTTTGCTATTTGGCCAAAAATGGCCATTTTCGATACTTTTAGAAAAAGTGTTATTTCTCGTCTAATAGGTCTTTTTTCATGCGGTTTTTTGCATAGTTCAAATCTACAATAGTTTAGCTTTCGATCCATACTAATTAGGCTATCGTACGACTTGTATTTCCTATTTTTTTAGCTTTCCGAAGTTCGACCAAAAAATGGGCGATTTTTGAAAATTTTCCTTTGGTCCCCCCTTTGCTATTTGGCCAAAAATGGCCATTTTCGATACTTTTAGAAAAAGTGTTATTTCTCGTCTAATAGATCGTTTTTCATGCGGTTTTTTGCATAGTTCAAATCTACAATAGTTTAGCTTTCGATCCATACTAATTAGGCTATCGTACGACTTGTATTTCCTATTTTTTTAGCTTTCCGAACTTCGACCAAAAATTCGGCGATTTTTGAAAATTTTCCTTTGGTCCCCCCTTTGCTATTTGGCCAAAAATGGCCATTTTCGATACTTTTAGAAAAAGTGTTATTTCTCGTCTAATAGGTCTTTTTTCATGCGGGTTTTTGCATATTTCAAATCTACAATAGTTTAGCTTTCGATCCATACTAATTAGGCTATCGTACGACTTTTATTTCCTATTTTTTTAGCTTTCCGAAGTTCGACCAAAAAATCGGCGATTTTTGAAAATTTTCCTTTGGTCCCCCCTTTGCTATTTGGCCAAAAATGGCCATTTTCGATACTTTTAGAAAAAGTGTTATTTCTCGTCTAATAGGTCTTTTTTCATGCGGTTTTTTGCATAGTTCAAATCTACAATAGTTTAGCTTTCGATCCATACTAATTAGGCTATCGTACGACTTGTATTTCCTAGTTTTTTAGCTTTCCGAAGTTCGACCAAAAAATCGGCGATTTTTGAAAATTTTCCTTTGGTCCCCCCTTTGCTATTTTGCCAAAAATGGCCATTTTCGATACTTTTAGAAAAAGTATTATTTCTCGTCTAATAAGTCTTTTTTCATGCGGTTTTTTGCATAGTTCAAATCTACAATAGTTTAGCTTTCGATCCATACTAATTAGGCTATCGTACGACTTGTATTTCCTATTTTTTTAGCTTTCCGAACTTCGACCAAAAAATCGGCGATTTTTGAAAATTTTCCTTTGGTCCCCCCTTTGCTATTTGGCCAAAAATGGCCATTTTCGATACTTTTAGAAAAAGTGTTATTTCTCGTCTAATAGGTCTTTTTTCATGCGGTTTTTTGCATAGTTCAAATCTACAATAGTTTAGCTTTCGATCCATACTAATTAGGCTATCGTACGACTTGTATTTCCTATTTTTTTAGCTTTCCGAAGTTCGACCAAAAAATGGGCGATTTTTGAAAATTTTCCTTTGGTCCCCCCTTTGCTATTTGGCCAAAAATGGCCATTTTCGATACTTTTAGAAAAAGTGTTATTTCTCGTCTAATAGGTCTTTTTTCATGCGGTTTTTTGCATAGTTCAAATCTACAATAGTTTAGCTTTTGATCCATACTAATTAGGCTATCGTACGACTTGTATTTCCTATTTTTTTAGCTTTCCGAACTTCGACCAAAAAATCGGCGATTTTTGAAAATTTTCCTTTGGTCCCCCCTTTGCTATTTGGCCAAAAATGGCCATTTTCGATACTTTTAGAAAAAGTGTTATTTCTCGTCTAATAGATCTTTTTTCATGCGGTTTTTTGCATAGTTCAAATCTACAATAGTTTAGCTTTCGATCCATACTAATTAGGCTATCGTACGACTTGTATTTCCTATTTTTTTAGCTTTCCGAACTTCGACCAAAAAATCGGCGATTTTTGAAAATTTTCCTTTGGTCCCCCCTTTGCTATTTGGCCAAAAATGGCCATTTTCGATACTTTTAGAAAAAGTGTTATTTCTCGTCTAATAGGTCTTTTTTCATGCGGTTTTTTGCATAGTTCAAATCTACAATAGTTTAGCTTTCGATCCATACTAATTAGGCTATCGTACGACTTGTATTTCCTATTTTTTTAGCTTTCCGAACTTCGACCAAAAATTAAGCGATTTTTGAAAATTTTCCTTTGGTCCCCCCTTTGCTATTTGGCCAAAAATGGCCATTTTCGATACTTTTAGAAAAAGTGTTATTTCTCGTCTAATAGGTCTTTTTTCATGCGGTTTTTTGCATAGTTCAAATCTACAATAGTTTAGCTTTCGATCCATACTAATTAGGCTATCGTACGACTTGTATTTCCTATTTTTTTAGCTTTCCGAACTTCGACCAAAAAATCGGCGATTTTTGAAAATTTTCCTTTGGTCCCCCCTTTGCTATTTGGCCAAAAATGGCCATTTTCGATACTTTTAGAAAAAGTGTTATTTCTCGTCTAATAGGTCTTTTTTCATGCGGGTTTTTGCATATTTCAAATCTACAATAGTTTAGCTTTCGATCCATACTAATTAGGCTATCGTACGACTTGTATTTCCTATTTTTTTAGCTTTCCGAACTTCGACCAAAAATTCGGCGATTTTTGAAAATTTTCCTTTGGTCCACCCTTTGCTATTTGGCCAAAAATGGCCATTTTCGATACTTTTAGAAAAAGTGTTATTTCTCGTCTAATAGGTCTTTTTTCATGCGGTTTTTTGCATAGTTCAAATCTACAATAGTTTAGCTTTCGATCCATACTAATTAGGCTATCGTACGACTTGTATTTCCTATTTTTTTAGCTTTCCGAACTTCGACCAAAAATTCGGCGATTTTTGAAAATTTTCCTTTGGTCCCCCCTTTGCTATTTGGCCAAAAATGTCCATTTTCGATACTTTTAGAAAAAGTGTTATTTCTCGTCTAATAGGTCTTTTTTCATGCGGTTTTTTGCATAGTTCAAATCTACAATAGTTTAGCTTTCGATCCATACGAATTAGGCTATCGTACGACTTGTATTTCCTATTTTTTTAGCTTTCCGAACTTCGACCAAAAAATCGGCGATTTTTGAAAATTTTCCTTTGGTCCCCCGTTTGCTATTTGGCCAAAAATGGCCATTTTCGATACTTTTAGAAAAAGTGTTATTTCTCGTCTAATAGGTCTTTTTTCATGCGGTTTTTTGCATAGTTCAAATCTACAATAGTTTAGCTTTCGATCCATACTAATTAGGCTATCGTACGACTTGTATTTCCTATTTTTTTAGCTTTCCGAACTTCGACTAAAAAATCGGCGATTTTTGAAAATTTTCCTTTGGTCCCCCCTTTGCTATTTGGCCAAAAATGGCCATTTTCGATACTTTTAGAAAAAGTGTTATTTCTCGTCTAATAGGTCTTTTTTCATGCGGTTTTTTGCATAGTTCAAATCTACAATAGTTTAGCTTTCGATCCATACTAATTAGGCTATCGTACGACTTTTATTTCCTATTTTTTTAGCTTTCCGAAGTTCGACCAAAAAATCGGCGATTTTTGAAAATTTTCCTTTGGTCCCCCCTTTGCTATTTGGCCAAAAATGGCCATTTTCGATACTTTTAGAAAAAGTGTTATTTCTCGTCTAATAGGTCTTTTTTCATGCGGTTTTTTGCATAGTTCAAATCTACAATAGTTTAGCTTTCGATCCATACTAATTAGGCTATCGTACGACTTGTATTTCCTATTTTTTTAGCTTTCCGAACTTCGACCAAAAAATCGGCGATTTTTGAAAATTTTCCTTTGGTCCCCCCTTTGCTATTTTGCCAAAAATGGCCATTTTCGATACTTTTAGAAAAAGTGTTATTTCTCGTCTAATAGGTCTTTTTTCATGCGGTTTTTTGCATAGTTCAAATCTACAATAGTTTAGCTTTCGATCCATACTAATTAGGCTATCGTACGACTTGTATTTCCTATTTTTTTAGCTTTCCGAACTTCGACCAAAAAATCGGCGATTTTTGGAAATTTTCCTTTGGTCCCCCCTTTGCTATTTGGCCAAAAATGGCCATTTTCGATACTTTTAGAAAAAGTGTTATTTCTCGTCTAATAGGTCTTTTTTCATGCGGGTTTTTGCATAGTTCAAATCTACAATAGTTTAGCTTTCGATCCATACTAATTAGGCTATCGTACGACTTGTATTTCCTATTTTTTTAGCTTTCCGAACTTCGACCAAAAAATCGGCGATTTTTGAAAATTTTCCTTTGGTCCCCCCTTTGCTATTTGGCCAAAAATGGCCATTTTCGATACTTTTAGAAAAAGTGTTATTTCTCGTCTAATAGGTCTTTTTTCATGCGGTTTTTTGCATAGTTCAAATCTACAATAGTTTAGCTTTCGATCCATACTAATTAGGCTATCGTACGACTTGTATTTCCTATTTTTTTAGCTTTCCGAACTTCGACCAAAAATTCGGCGATTTTTGAAAATTTTCCTTTGGTCCCCCCTTTGCTATTTGGCCAAAAATGTCCATTTTCGATACTTTTAGAAAAAGTGTTATTTCTCGTCTAATAGGTCTTTTTTCATGCGGTTTTTTGCATAGTTCAAATCTACAATAGTTTAGCTTTCGATCCATACTAATTAGGCTATCGTACGACTTGTATTTCCTATTTTTTTAGCTTTCCGAACTTCGACCAAAAAATCGGCGATTTTTGAAAATTTTCCTTTGGTCCCCCCTTTGCTATTTGGCCAAAAATGGCCATTTTCGATACTTTTAGAAAAAGTGTTATTTCTCGTCTAATAGGTCTTTTTTCATGCGGTTTTTTGCATAGTTCAAATCTACAATAGTTTAGCTTTCGATCCATACTAATTAGGCTATCGTACGACTTGTATTTCCTATTTTTTTAGCTTTCCGAACTTCGACCAAAAAATCGGCGATTTTTGAAAATTTTCCTTTGGTCCCCCCTTTGCTATTTGGCCAAAAATGGCCATTTTCGATACTTTTAGAAAAAGTGTTATTTCTCGTCTAATAGATCTTTTTTCATGCGGTTTTTTGCATAGTTCAAATCTACAATAGTTTAGCTTTCGATCCATACTAATTAGGCTATCGTACGACTTGTATTTCCTATTTTTTTAGCTTTCCGAACTTCGACCAAAAAATCGGCGATTTTTGAAAATTTTCCTTTGGTCCCCCCTTTGCTATTTGGCCAAAAATGGCCATTTTCGATACTTTTAGAAAAAGTGTTATTTCTCGTCTAATAGGTCTTTTTTCATGCGGTTTTTTGCATAGTTCAAATCTACAATAGTTTAGCTTTCGATCCATACTAATTAGGCTATCGTACGACTTTTATTTCCTATTTTTTTAGCTTTCCGAACTTCGACCAAAAAATCGGCGATTTTTGAAAATTTTCCTTTGGTCCCCCCTTTGCTATTTGGCCAAAAATGGCCATTTTCGATACTTTTAGAAAAAGTGTTATTTCTCGTCTAATAGGTCTTTTTTCATGCGGTTTTTTGCATAGTTCAAATCTACAATAGTTTAGCTTTCGATCCATACTAATTAGGCTATCGTACGACTTGTAGTTCCTAGTTTTTTAGCTTTCCGAAGTTCGACCAAAAAATCGGCGATTTTTGAAAATTTTCCTTTGGTCCCCCCTTTGCTATTTTGCCAAAAATGGCCATTTTCGATACTTTTAGAAAAAGTGTTATTTCTCGTCTAATAGGTCTTTTTTCATGCGGTTTTTTGCATAGTTCAAATCTACAATAGTTTAGCTTTCGATCCATACTAATTAGGCTATCGTACGACTTGTATTTCCTATTTTTTTAGCTTTCCGAACTTCGACCAAAAAATCGGCGATTTTTGAAAATTTTCCTTTGGTCCCCCCTTTGCTATTTGGCCAAAAATGGCCATTTTCGATACTTTTAGAAAAAGTGTTATTTCTCGTCTAATAGGTCTTTTTTCATGCGGTTTTTTGCATAGTTCAAATCTACAATAGTTTAGCTTTCGATCCATACTAATTAGGCTATCTTACGACTTGTATTTCCTATTTTTTTAGCTTTCCGAACTTCGACCAAAAAATCGGCGATTTTTGAAAATTTTCCTTTGGTCCCCCCTTTGCTATTTGGCCAAAAATGGCCATTTTCGATACTTTTAGAAAAAGTGTTATTTCTCGTCTAATAGGTCTTTTTTCATGCGGTTTTTTGCATAGTTCAAATCTACAATAGTTTAGCTTTCGATCCATACTAATTAGGCTATCGTACGACTTGTATTTCCTAGTTTTTTAGCTTTCCGAACTTCGACCAAAAAATGGGCGATTTTTGAAAATTTTCCTTTGGTCCCCCCTTTGCTATTTTGCCAAAAATGGCCATTTTCGATACTTTTAGAAAAAGTGTTATTTCTCGTCTAATAGGTCTTTTTTCATGCGGTTTTTTGCATAGTTCAAATCTACAATAGTTTAGCTTTCGATCCATACTAATTAGGCTATCGTACGACTTGTATTTCCTATTTTTTTAGCTTTCCGAACTTCGACCAAAAAATCGGCGATTTTTGAAAATTTTCCTTTGGTCCCCCCTTTGCTATTTGGCCAAAAATGGCCATTTTCGATACTTTTAGAAAAAGTGTTATTTCTCGTCTAATAGGTCTTTTCTCATGCGGTTTTTTGCATAGTTCAAATCTACAATAGTTTAGCTTTCGATCCATACTAATTAGGCTATCGTACGACTTGTATTTCCTAGTTTTTTAGCTTTCCGAAGTTCGACCAAAAAATCGGCGATTTTTGAAAATTTTCCTTTGGTCCCCCCTTTGCTATTTTGCCAAAAATGGCCATTTTCGATACTTTTAGAAAAAGTGTTATTTCTCGTCTAATACGTCTTTTTTCATGCGGTTTTTTGCATAGTTCAAATCTACAATAGTTTAGCTTTCGATCCATACTAATTAGGCTATCGTACGACTTTTATTTCCTATTTTTTTAGCTTTCCGAACTTCGACCAAAAAATCGGCGATTTTTGAAAATTTTCCTTTGGTCCCCCCTTTGCTATTTGGCCAAAAATGGCCATTTTCGATACTTTTAGAAAAAGTGTTATTTCTCGTCTAATAGGTCTTTTTTCATGCGGTTTTTTGCATAGTTCAAATCTACAATAGTTTAGCTTTCGATCCATACTAATTAGGCTATCGTACGACTTGTATTTCCTAGTTTTTTAGCTTTCCGAAGTTCGACCAAAAAATCGGCGATTTTTGAAAATTTTCCTTTGGTCCCCCCTTTGCTATTTTGCCAAAAATGGCCATTTTCGATACTTTTAGAAAAAGTGTTATTTCTCGTCTAATAGGTCTTTTTTCATGCGGTTTTTTGCATAGTTCAAATCTACAATAGTTTAGCTTTCGATCCATACTAATTAGGCTATCGTACGACTTGTATTTCCTATTTTTTTAGCTTTCCGAACTTCGACCAAAAAATCGGCGATTTTTGAAAATTTTCCTTTGGTCCCCCCTTTGCTATTTGGCCAAAAATGGCCATTTTCGATACTTTTAGAAAAAGTGTTATTTCTCGTCTAATAGGTCTTTTTTCATGCGGTTTTTTGCATAGTTCAAATCTACAATAGTTTAGCTTTCGATCCATACTAATTAGGCTATCTTACGACTTGTATTTCCTATTTTTTTAGCTTTCCGAACTTCGACCAAAAAATCGGCGATTTTTGAAAATTTTCCTTTGGTCCCCCCTTTGCTATTTGGCCAAAAATGGCCATTTTCGATACTTTTAGAAAAAGTGTTATTTCTCGTCTAATAGGTCTTTTTTCATGCGGTTTTTTGCATAGTTCAAATCTACAATAGTTTAGCTTTCGATCCATACTAATTAGGCTATCGTACGACTTGTATTTCCTATTTTGTTAGCGTTCCGAACTTCGAGCAAAAAATCGGCGATTTTTGAAAATTTTCCTTTGGTCCCCCCTTTGCTATTTGGCCAAAAATGGCCATTTTCGATACTTTTAGAAAAAGTGTTATTTCTCGTCTAATAGGTCTTTTTTCATGCGGTTTTTTGCATAGTTCAAATCTAAAATAGTTTAGCTTTCGATGCATACTTATTAGGCTATCGTACGACTTGTATTTCCTAATTTTTTAGCTTTCCGAACTTCGACCAAAAATTCGGCGATTTTTGGAAATTTTCCTTTGGTCCCCCCTTTGCTATTTGGCCAAAAATGGCCATTTTCGATACTTTTAGAAAAAGTGTTATTTCTCGTCTAATAGGTCTTTTTTCATGCGGTTTTTTGCATAGTTCAAATCTACAATAGTTTAGCTTTCGATCCATACTAATTAGGCTATCGTACGACTTGTATTTCCTATTTTTTTAGCTTTCCGAACTTCGACCAAAAAATCGGCGATTTTTGAAAATTTTCCTTTGGTCCCCCCTTTGCTATTTGGCCAAAAATGGCCATTTTCGATACTTTTAGAAAAAGTGTTATTTCTCGTCTAATAGGTCTTTTTTCATGCGGTTTTTTGCATAGTTCAAATCTAAAATAGTTTAGCTTTCGATGCATACTTATTAGGCTATCGTACGACTTGTATTTCCTAATTTTTTAGCTTTCCGAACTTCGACCAAAAATTCGGCGATTTTTGGAAATTTTCCTTTGGTCCCCCCTTTGCTATTTGGCCAAAAATGGCCATTTTCGATACTTTTAGAAAAAGTGTTATTTCTCGTCTAATAGGTCTTTTTTCATGCGGTTTTTTGCATAGTTCAAATCTACAATAGTTTAGCTTTCGATCCATACTAATTAGGCTATCGTACGACTTGTATTTCCTATTTTTTTAGCTTTCCGAACTTCGACCAAAAAATCGGCGATTTTTGAAAATTTTCCTTTGGTCCCCCCTTTGCTATTTGGCCAAAAATGGCCATTTTCGATACTTTTAGAAACAGTGTTATTTCTCGTCTAATAGGTCTTTTTTCATGCGGTTTTTTGCATAGTTCAAATCTAAAATAGTTTAGCTTTCGATGCATACTTATTAGGCTATCGTACGACTTGTATTTCCTAATTTTTTAGCTTTCCGAACTTCGACCAAAAAATCGGCGATTTTTGGAAATTTTCCTTTGGTCCCCCCTTTGCTATTTGGCCAAAAATGGCCATTTTCGATACTTTTAGAAAAAGTGTTATTTCTCGTCTAATAGGTCTTTTTTCATGCGGTTTTTTGCATAGTTCAAATCTACAATAGTTTAGCTTTCGATCCATACTAATTAGGCTATCGTACGACTTGCATTTCCTATTTTTTTAGCTTTCCGAACTTCGACCAAAAAATCGGCGATTTTTGAAAATTTTCCTTTGGTCCCCCCTTTGCTATTTGGCCAAAAATGGCCATTTTCGATACTTTTAGAAAAAGTGTTATTTCTCGTCTAATAGGTCTTTTTTCATGCGGTTTTTTGCATAGTTCAAATCTACAAGAGTTTAGCTTTCGATCCATACTAATTAGGCTATCGTACGACTTTTATTTCCTATTTTTTTAGCTTTCCGAACTTCGACCAAAAAATCGGCGATTTTTGAAAATTTTCCTTTGGTCCCCCCTTTGCTATTTGGCCAAAAATGGCCATTTTCGATACTTTTAGAAAAAGTGTTATTTCTCGTCTAATAGGTCTTTTTTCATGCGGTTTTTTGCATAGTTCAAATCTACAATAGTTTAGCTTTCGATTCATACTAATTAGGCTATCGTACGACTTTTATTTCCTATTTTTTTAGCTTTCCGAACTTCGACCAAAAATTAAGCGATTTTTGAAAATTTTCCTTTGGTCCCCCCTTTGCTATTTGGCCAAAAATGGCCATTTTCGATACTTTTAGAAAAAGTGTTATTTCTCGTCTAATAGGTCTTTTTTCATGCGGTTTTTTGCATAGTTCAAATCTACAATAGTTTAGCTTTCGATCCATACTAATTAGGCTATCGTACGACTTGTATTTCCTATTTTTTTAGCTTTCCGAACTTCGACCAAAAAATCGGCGATTTTTGAAAATTTTCCTTTGGTCCCCCCTTTGCTATTTGGCCAAAAATGGCCATTTTCGATACTTTTAGAAAAAGTGTTATTTCTCGTCTAATAGGTGTTTTTTCATGCGGTTTTTTGCATAGTTCAAATCTACAATAGTTTAGCTTTCGATCCATACTAATTAGGCTATTGTACGACTTTTATTTCCTATTTTTTTAGCTTTCCGAACTTCGACCAAAAAATCGGCGATTTTTGAAAATTTTCCTTTGGTCCCCCCTTTGCTATTTGGCCAAAAATGGCCATTTTCGATACTTTTAGAAAAAGTGTTATTTCTCGTCTAATAGGTCTTTTTTCATGCGGTTTTTTGCATAGTTCAAATCTACAATAGTTTAGCTTTCGATCCATACTAATTAGGCTATCGTACGACTTGTATTTCCTATTTTTTTAGCTTTCCGAACTTCGACCAAAAAATCGGCGATTTTTGAAAATTTTCCTTTGGTCCCCCCTTTGCTATTTGGCCAAAAATGGCCATTTTCGATACTTTTAGAAAAAGTGTTATTTCTCGTCTAATAGGTCTTTTTTCATGCGGTTTTTTGCATAGTTCAAATCTACAATAGTTTAGCTTTCGATCCATACTAATTAGGCTATCGTACGACTTTTATTTCCTATTTTTTTAGCTTTCCGAACTTCGACCAAAAAATCGGCGATTTTTGAAAATTTTCCTTTGGTCCCCCCTTTGCTATTTGGCCAAAAATGGCCATTTTCGATACTTTTAGAAAAAATGTTATTTCTCGTCTAATAGGTCTTTTTTCATGCGGTTTTTTGCATAGTTCAAATCTACAATAGTTTAGCTTTCGATCCATACTAATTAGGCTATCGTACGACTTGTATTTCCTATTTTTTTAGCTTTCCGAACTTCGACCAAAAAATCGGCGATTTTTGAAAATTTTCCTTTGGTCCCCCCTTTGCTATTTGGCCAAAAATGGCCATTTTCGATACTTTTAGAAAAAGTGTTATTTCTCGTCTAATAGGTCTTTTTTCATGCGGTTTTTTGCATAGTTCAAATCTACAATAGTTTAGCTTTCGATCCATACTAATTAGGCTATCGTACGACTTTTATTTCCTATTTTTTTAGCTTTCCGAACTTCGACCAAAAAATCGGCGATTTTTGAAAATTTTCCTTTGGTCCCCCCTTTGCTATTTGGCCAAAAATGGCCATTTTCGATACTTTTAGAAAAAGTGTTATTTCTCGTCTAATAGGTCTTTTTTCATGCGGTTTTTTGCATAGTTCAAATCTACAATAGTTTAGCTTTCGATCCATACTAATTAGGCTATCGTACGACTTGTATTTCCTATTTTTTTAGCTTTCCGAACTTCGACCAAAAAATCGGCGATTTTTGAAAATTTTCCTTTGGTCCCCCCTTTGCTATTTGGCCAAAAATGGCCATTTTCGATACTTTTAGAAAAAGTGTTATTTCTCGTCTAATAGGTCTTTTTTCATGCGTTTTTTTGCATAGTTCAAATCTACAATAGTTTAGCTTTCGATCCATACTAATTAGGCTATCGTACGACTTGTATTTCCTATTTTTTTAGCTTTCCGAACTTCGACCAAAAAATCGGCGATTTTTGAAAATTTTGCTTTGGTCCCCCCTTTGCTATTTGGCCAAAAATGGCCATTTTCGATACTTTTAGAAAAATTGTTATTTCTCGTCTAATAGGTCTTTTTTCATGCGGTTTTTTGCATAGTTCAAATCTACAATAGTTTAGCTTTCGATCCATACTAATTAGGCTATCGTACGACTTTTATTTCCTATTTTTTTAGCTTTCCGAACTTCGACCAAAAAATCGGCGATTTTTGAAAATTTTCCTTTGGTCCCCCCTTTGCTATTTGGCCAAAAATGGCCATTTTCGATACTTTTAGAAAAAGTGTTATTTCTCGTCTAATAGGTCTTTTTTCATGCGGTTTTTTGCATAGTTCAAATCTACAATAGTTTAGCTTTCGATCCATACTAATTAGGCTATCGTACGACTTTTATTTCCTATTTTTTTAGCTTTCCGAACTTCGACCAAAAAATCGGCGATTTTTGAAAATTTTCCTTTGGTCCCCCCTTTGCTATTTGGCCAAAAATGGCCATTTTCGATACTTTTAGAAAAAGTGTTATTTCTCGTCTAATAGGTCTTTTTTCATGCGGTTTTTTGCATAGTTCAAATCTACAATAGTTTAGCTTTCGATCCATACTAATTAGGCTATCGTACGACTTGTATTTCCTATTTTTTTAGCTTTCCGAACTTCGACCAAAAAATCGGCGATTTTTGAAAATTTTCCTTTGGTCCCCCCTTTGCTATTTGGCCAAAAATGGCCATTTTCGATACTTTTAGAAAAAGTGTTATTTCTCGTCTAATAGGTCTTTTTTCATGCGGTTTTTTGCATAGTTCAAATCTACAATAGTTTAGCTTTCGATCCATACTAATTAAGCTATCGTACGACTTGTATTTCCTATTTTTTTAGCTTTCCGAACTTCGACCAAAAAATCGGCGATTTTTGAAAATTTTCCTTTGGTCCCCCCTTTGCTATTTGGCCAAAAATGGCCATTTTCGATACTTTTAGAAAAAGTGTTATTTCTCGTCTAATAGGTCTTTTTTCATGCGGTTTTTTGCATAGTTCAAATCTACAATAGTTTAGCTTTCGATCCATACTAATTAGGCTATCGTACGACTTGTATTTCCTATTTTTTTAGCTTTCCGAACTTCGACCAAAAAATCGGCGATTTTTGAAAATTTTCCTTTGGTCCCCCCTTTGCTATTTGGCCAAAAATGGCCATTTTCGATACTTTTAGAAAAAGTGTTATTTCTCGTCTAATAGGTCTTTTTTCATGCGGTTTTTTGCATAGTTCAAATCTACAATAGTTTAGCTTTCGATCCATACTAATTAAGCTATCGTACGACTTGTATTTCCTATTTTTTTAGCTTTCCGAACTTCGAGCAAAAAATCGGCGATTTTTGAAAATTTTCCTTTGGTCCCCCCTTTGCTATTTGGCCAAAAATGGCCATTTTCGATACTTTTAGAAAAAGTGTTATTTCTCGTCTAATAGGTCTTTTTTCATGCGGTTTTTTGCATAGTTCAAATCTACAATAGTTTAGCTTTCGATCCATACTAATTAGGCTATCGTACGACTTTTATTTCCTATTTTTTTAGCTTTCCGAACTTCGACCAAAAAATCGGCGATTTTTGAAAATTTTCCTTTGGTCCCCCCTTTGCTATTTGGCCAAAAATGGCCATTTTCGATACTTTTAGAAAAAGTGTTATTTCTCGTCTAATAGGTCTTTTTTCATGCGGTTTTTTGCATAGTTCAAATCTACAATAGTTTAGCTTTCGATCCATACTAATTAGGCTATCGTACGACTTGTATTTCCTATTTTTTTAGCTTTCCGAACTTCGACCAAAAAATCGGCGATTTTTGAAAATTTTGCTTTGGTCCCCCCTTTGCTATTTGGCCAAAAATGGCCATTTTCGATACTTTTAGAAAAAGTGTTATTTCTCGTCTAATAGGTCTTTTTTCATGCGGTTTTTTGCATAGTTCAAATCTACAATAGTTTAGCTTTCGATCCATACTAATTAGGCTATCGTACGACTTGTATTTCCTATTTTTTTAGCTTTCCGAACTTCGACCAAAAAATCGGCGATTTTTGAAAATTTTCCTTTGGTCCCCCCTTTGCTATTTGGCCAAAAATGGCCATTTTCGATACTTTTAGAAAAAGTGTTATTTCTCGTCTAATAGGTCTTTTTTCATGCGGTTTTTTGCATAGTTCAAATCTACAATAGTTTAGCTTTCGATCCATACTAATTAGGCTATCGTACGACTTGTATTTCCTATTTTTTTAGCTTTCCGAACTTCGACCAAAAAATCGGCGATTTTTGAAAATTTTCCTTTGGTCCCCCCTTTGCTATTTGGCCAAAAATGGCCATTTTCGATACTTTTAGAAAAAGTGTTATTTCTCGTCTAATAGGTCTTTTTTCATGCGGTTTTTTGCATAGTTCAAATCTACAATAGTTTAGCTTTCGATCCATACTAATTAGGCTATCGTACGACTTTTATTTCCTATTTTTTTAGCTTTCCGAACTTCGACCAAAAAATCGGCGATTTTTGAAAATTTTCCTTTGGTCCCCCCTTTGCTATTTGGCCAAAAATGGCCATTTTCGATACTTTTAGAAAAAGTGTCATTTCTCGTCTAATAGGTCTTTTTTCATGCGGTTTTTTGCATAGTTCAAATCTACAATAGTTTAGCTTTCGATCCATACTAATTAGGCTATCGTACGACTTTTATTTCCTATTTTTTTAGCTTTCCGAACTTCGACCAAAAAATCGGCGATTTTTGAAAATTTTCCTTTGGTCCCCCCTTTGCTATTTGGCCAAAAATGGCCATTTTCGATACTTTTAGAAAAAGTGTTATTTCTCGTCTAATAGGTCTTTTTTCATGCGGTTTTTTGCATAGTTCAAATCTACAATAGTTTAGCTTTCGATCCATACTAATTAGGCTATCGTACGACTTTTATTTCCTATTTTTTTAGCTTTCCGAACTTCGACCAAAAAATCGGCGATTTTTGAAAATTTTCCTTTGGTCCCCCCTTTGCTATTTGGCCAAAAATGGCCATTTTCGATACTTTTAGAAAAAGTGTTATTTCTCGTCTAATAGGTCTTTTTTCATGCGGTTTTTTGCATAGTTCAAATCTACAATAGTTTAGCTTTCGATCCATACTAATTAGGCTATCGTACGACTTTTATTTCCTATTTTTTTAGCTTTCCGAACTTCGACCAAAAAATCGGCGATTTTTGAAAATTTTCCTTTGGTCCCCCCTTTGCTATTTGGCCAAAAATGGCCATTTTCGATACTTTTAGAAAAAGTGTTATTTCTCGTCTAATAGGTCTTTTTTCATGCGGTTTTTTGCATAGTTCAAATCTACAATAGTTTAGCTTTCGATCCATACTAATTAGGCTATCGTACGACTTTTATTTCCTATTTTTTTAGCTTTCCGAACTTCGACCAAAAAATCGGCGATTTTTGAAAATTTTCCTTTGGTCCCCCCTTTGCTATTTGGCCAAAAATGGCCATTTTCGATACTTTTAGAAAAAGTGTTATTTCTCGTCTAATAGGTCTTTTTTCATGCGGTTTTTTGCATAGTTCAAATCTACAATAGTTTAGCTTTCGATCCATACTAATTAGGCTATCGTACGACTTGTATTTCCTATTTTTTTAGCTTTCCGAACTTCGACCAAAAAATCGGCGATTTTTGAAAATTTTCCTTTGGTCCCCCCTTTGCTATTTGGCCAAAAATGGCCATTTTCGATACTTTTAGAAAAAGTGTTATTTCTCGTCTAATAGGTCTTTTTTCATGCGGTTTTTTGCATAGTTCAAATCTACAATAGTTTAGCTTTCGATCCATACTAATTAGGCTATCGTACGACTTGTATTTCCTATTTTTTTAGCTTTCCGAACTTCGAGCAAAAAATCGGCGATTTTTGAAAATTTTCCTTTGGTCCCCCCTTTGCTATTTGGCCAAAAATGGCCATTTTCGATACTTTTAGAAAAAGTGTTATTTCTCGTCTAATAGGTCTTTTTTCATGCGGTTTTTTGCATAGTTCAAATCTACAATAGTTTAGCTTTCGATCCATACTAATTAGGCTATCGTACGACTTGTATTTCCTATTTTTTTAGCTTTCCGAACTTCGACCAAAAAATCGGCGATTTTTGAAAATTTTCCTTTGGTCCCCCCTTTGCTATTTGGCCAAAAATGGCCATTTTCGATACTTTTAGAAAAAGTGTTATTTCTCGTCTAATAGGTCTTTTTTCATGCGGTTTTTTGCATAGTTCAAATCTACAATAGTTTAGCTTTCGATCCATACTAATTAGGCTATCGTACGACTTGTATTTCCTATTTTTTTGGCTTTCCGAACTTCGACCAAAAAATCGGCGATTTTTGAAAATTTTCCTTTGGTCCCCCCTTTGCTATTTGGCCAAAAATGGCCATTTTCGATACTTTTAGAAAAAGTGTTATTTCTCGTCTAATAGGTCTTTTTTCATGCGGTTTTTTGCATAGTTCAAATCTACAATAGTTTAGCTTTCGATCCATACTAATTAGGCTATCGTACGACTTGTATTTCCTATTTTTTTAGCTTTCCGAACTTCGACCAAAAAATCGGCGATTTTTGAAAATTTTCCTTTGGTCCCCCCTTTGCTATTTGGCCAAAAATGGCCATTTTCGATACTTTTAGAAAAAGTGTTATTTCTCGTCTAATAGGTCTTTTTTCATGCGGTTTTTTGCATAGTTCAAATCTACAATAGTTTAGCTTTCGATCCATACTAATTAGGCTATCGTACGACTTGTATTTCCTATTTTTTTAGCTTTCCGAACTTCGACCAAAAAATCGGCGATTTTTGAAAATTTTCCTTTGGTCCCCCCTTTGCTATTTGGCCAAAAATGGCCATTTTCGATACTTTTAGAAAAAGTGTTATTTCTCGTCTAATAGGTCTTTTTTCATGCGGTTTTTTGCATAGTTCAAATCTACAATAGTTTAGCTTTCGATCCATACTAATTAGGCTATCGTACGACTTGTATTTCCTATTTTTTTAGCTTTCCGAACTTCGACCAAAAAATCGGCGATTTTTGAAAATTTTCCTTTGGTCCCCCCTTTGCTATTTGGCCAAAAATGGCCATTTTCGATACTTTTAGAAAAAGTGTTATTTCTCGTCTAATAGGTCTTTTTTCATGCGGTTTTTTGCATAGTTCAAATCTACAATAGTTTAGCTTTCGATCCATACTAATTAGGCTATCGTACGACTTGTATTTCCTATTTTTTTAGCTTTCCGAACTTCGACCAAAAAATCGGCGATTTTTGAAAATTTTCCTTTGGTCCCCCCTTTGCTATTTGGCCAAAAATGGCCATTTTCGATACTTTTAGAAAAAGTGTTATTTCTCGTCTAATAGGTCTTTTTTCATGCGGTTTTTTGCATAGTTCAAATCTACAATAGTTTAGCTTTCGATCCATACTAATTAGGCTATCGTACGACTTTTATTTCCTATTTTTTTAGCTTTCCGAACTTCGACCAAAAAATCGGCGATTTTTGAAAATTTTCCTTTGGTCCCCCCTTTGCTATTTGGCCAAAAATGGCCATTTTCGATACTTTTAGAAAAAGTGTTATTTCTCGTCTAATAGGTCTTTTTTCATGCGGTTTTTTGCATAGTTCAAATCTACAATAGTTTAGCTTTCGATCCATACTAATTAGGCTATCGTACGACTTTTATTTCCTATTTTTTTAGCTTTCCGAACTTCGACCAAAAAATCGGCGATTTTTGAAAATTTTCCTTTGGTCCCCCCTTTGCTATTTGGCCAAAAATGGCCATTTTCGATACTTTTAGAAAAAGTGTTATTTCTCGTCTAATAGGTCTTTTTTCATGCGGTTTTTTGCATAGTTCAAATCTACAATAGTTTAGCTTTCGATCCATACTAATTAGGCTATCGTACGACTTTTATTTCCTATTTTTTTAGCTTTCCGAACTTCGACCAAAAAATCGGCGATTTTTGAAAATTTTCCTTTGGTCCCCCCTTTGCTATTTGGCCAAAAATGGCCATTTTCGATACTTTTAGAAAAAGTGTTATTTCTCGTCTAATAGGTCTTTTTTCATGCGGTTTTTTGCATAGTTCAAATCTACAAGAGTTTAGCTTTCGATCCATACTAATTAGGCTATCGTACGACTTTTATTTCCTATTTTTTTAGCTTTCCGAACTTCGAGCAAAAAATCGGCGATTTTTGAAAATTTTCCTTTGGTCCCCCCTTTGCTATTTGGCCAAAAATGGCCATTTTCGATACTTTTAGAAAAAGTGTTATTTCTCGTCTAATAGGTCTTTTTTCATGCGGTTTTTTGCATAGTTCAAATCTACAATAGTTTAGCTTTCGATCCATACTAATTAGGCTATCGTACGACTTGTATTTCCTATTTTTTTAGCTTTCCGAACTTCGACCAAAAAATCGGCGATTTTTGAAAATTTTCCTTTGGTCCCCCCTTTGCTATTTGGCCAAAAATGGCCATTTTCGATACTTTTAGAAAAAGTGTTATTTCTCGTCTAATAGGTCTTTTTTCATGCGGTTTTTTGCATAGTTCAAATCTACAATAGTTTAGCTTTCGATCCATACTAATTAGGCTATCGTACGACTTGTATTTCCTATTTTTTTAGCTTTCCGAACTTCGACCAAAAAATCGGCGATTTTTGAAAATTTTCCTTTGGTCCCCCCTTTGCTATTTGGCCAAAAATGGCCATTTTCGATACTTTTAGAAAAAGTGTTATTTCTCGTCTAATAGGTCTTTTTTCATGCGGTTTTTTGCATAGTTCAAATCTACAATAGTTTAGCTTTCGATCCATACTAATTAGGCTATCGTACGACTTGTATTTCCTATTTTTTTAGCTTTCCGAACTTCGACCAAAAAATCGGCGATTTTTGAAAATTTTCCTTTGGTCCCCCCTTTGCTATTTGGCCAAAAATGGCCATTTTCGATACTTTTAGAAAAAGTGTTATTTCTCGTCTAATAGGTCTTTTTTCATGCGGTTTTTTGCATAGTTCAAATCTACAATAGTTTAGCTTTCGATCCATACTAATTAGGCTATCGTACGACTTGTATTTCCTATTTTTTTAGCTTTCCGAACTTCGACCAAAAAATCGGCGATTTTTGAAAATTTTCCTTTGGTCCCCCCTTTGCTATTTGGCCAAAAATGGCCATTTTCGATACTTTTAGAAAAAGTGTTATTTCTCGTCTAATAGGTCTTTTTTCATGCGGTTTTTTGCATAGTTCAAATCTACAAGAGTTTAGCTTTCGATCCATACTAATTAGGCTATCGTACGACTTTTATTTCCTATTTTTTTAGCTGTCCGAACTTCGACCAAAAAATCGGCGATTTTTGAAAATTTTCCTTTGGTCCCCCCTTTGCTATTTGGCCAAAAATGGCCATTTTCGATACTTTTAGAAAAAGTGTTATTTCTCGTCTAATAGGTCTTTTTTCATGCGGTTTTTTGCATAGTTCAAATCTACAATAGTTTAGCTTTCGATCCATACTAATTAGGCTATCGTACGACTTGTATTTCCTATTTTTTTAGCTTTCCGAACTTCGACCAAAAAATCGGCGATTTTTGAAAATTTTCCTTTGGTCCCCCCTTTGCTATTTGGCCAAAAATGGCCATTTTCGATACTTTTAGAAAAAGTGTTATTTCTCGTCTAATAGGTCTTTTTTCATGCGGTTTTTTGCATAGTTCAAATCTACAATAGTTTAGCTTTCGATCCATACTAATTAGGCTATCGTACGACTTGTATTTCCTATTTTTTTAGCTTTCCGAACTTCGACCAAAAAATCGGCGATTTTTGAAAATTTTGCTTTAGTCCCCCCTTTGCTATTTGGCCAAAAATGGCCATTTTCGATACTTTTAGAAAAAGTGTTATTTCTCGTCTAATAGGTCTTTTTTCATGCGGTTTTTTGCATAGTTCAAATCTACAATAGTTTAGCTTTCGATCCATACTAATTAGGCTATCGTACGACTTGTATTTCCTATTTTTTTAGCTTTCCGAACTTCGACCAAAAAATCGGCGATTTTTGAAAATTTTCCTTTGGTCCCCCCTTTGCTATTTGGCCAAAAATGGCCATTTTCGATACTTTTAGAAAAAGTGTTATTTCTCGTCTAATAGGCCTTTTTTCATGCGGTTTTTTGCATAGTTCAAATCTACAATAGTTTAGCTTTCGATCCATACTAATTAGGCTATCGTACGACTTGTATTTCCTATTTTTTTAGCTTTCCAAACTTCGACCAAAAAATCGGCGATTTTTGAAAATTTTCCTTTGGTCCCCCCTTTGCTATTTGGCCAAAAATGGCCATTTTCGATACTTTTAGAAAAAGTGTTATTTCTCGTCTAATAGGTCTTTTTTCATGCGGTTTTTTGCATAGTTCAAATCTACAAGAGTTTAGCTTTCGATCCATACTAATTAGGCTATCGTACGACTTGTATTTCCTATTTTTTTAGCTTTCCGAACTTCGACCAAAAAATCGGCGATTTTTGAAAATTTTCCTTTGGTCCCCCCTTTGCTATTTGGCCAAAAATGGCCATTTTCGATACTTTTAGAAAAAGTGTTATTTCTCGTCTAATAGGTCTTTTTTCATGCGGTTTTTTGCATAGTTCAAATCTACAATAGTTTAGCTTTCGATCCATACTAATTAGGCTATCGTACGACTTTTATTTCCTATTTTTTTAGCTTTCCGAACTTCGACCAAAAAATCGGCGATTTTTGAAAATTTTCCTTTGGTCCCCCCTTTGCTATTTGGCCAAAAATGGCCATTTTCGATACTTTTAGAAAAAGTGTTATTTCTCGTCTAATAGGCCTTTTTTCATGCGGTTTTTTGCATAGTTCAAATCTACAATAGTTTAGCTTTCGATCCATACTAATTAGGCTATCGTACGACTTGTATTTCCTATTTTTTTAGCTTTCCGAACTTCGACCAAAAAATCGGCGATTTTTGAAAATTTTCCTTTGGTCCCCCCTTTGCTATTTGGCCAAAAATGGCCATTTTCGATACTTTTAGAAAAAGTGTTATTTCTCGTCTAATAGGTCTTTTTTCATGCGGTTTTTTGCATAGTTCAAATCTACAAGAGTTTAGCTTTCGATCCATGCTAATTAGGCTATCGTACGACTTTTATTTCCTATTTTTTTAGCTTTCCGAACTTCGACCAAAAAATCGGCGATTTTTGAAAATTTTCCTTTGGTCCCCCCTTTGCTATTTGGCCAAAAATGGCCATTTTCGATACTTTTAGAAAAAGTGTTATTTCTCGTCTAATAGGTCTTTTTTCATGCGGTTTTTTGCATAGTTCAAATCTACAA
>OX421455.1:29240189-29266264 GCA_949126865.1 Montipora capitata | reverse complement strand
CTTTGCTATTTGGCCAAAAATGGCCATTTTCGATACTTTTAGAAAAAGTGTTATTTCTCGTCTAATAGGTCTTTTTTCATGCGGTTTTTTGCATAGTTCAAATCTACAATAGTTTAGCTTTCGATCCATACTAATTAGGCTATCGTACGACTTGTATTTCCTATTTTTTTAGCTTTCCGAACTTCGACCAAAAAATCGGCGATTTTTGAAAATTTTCCTTTGGTCCCCCCTTTGCTATTTGGCCAAAAATGGCCATTTTCGATACTTTTAGAAAAAGTGTTATTTCTCGTCTAATAGGTCTTTTTTCATGCGGTTTTTTGCATAGTTCAAATCTACAATAGTTTAGCTTTCGATCCATACTAATTAGGCTATCGTACGACTTTTATTTCCTATTTTTTTAGCTTTCCGAACTTCGACCAAAAAATCGGCGATTTTTGAAAATTTTCCTTTGGTCCCCCCTTTGCTATTTGGCCAAAAATGGCCATTTTCGATACTTTTAGAAAAAGTGTTATTTCTCGTCTAATAGGTCTTTTTTCATGCGGTTTTTTGCATAGTTCAAATCTACAATAGTTTAGCTTTCGATCCATACTAATTAGGCTATCGTACGACTTGTATTTCCTATTTTTTTAGCTTTCCGAACTTCGACCAAAAAATCGGCGATTTTTGAAAATTTTCCTTTGGTCCCCCCTTTGCTATTTGGCCAAAAATGGCCATTTTCGATACTTTTAGAAAAAGTGTTATTTCTCGTCTAATAGGTCTTTTTTCATGCGGTTTTTTGCATAGTTCAAATCTACAATAGTTTAGCTTTCGATCCATACTAATTAGGCTATCGTACGACTTTTATTTCCTATTTTTTTAGCTTTCCGAACTTCGACCAAAAAATCGGCGATTTTTGAAAATTTTCCTTTGGTCCCCCCTTTGCTATTTGGCCAAAAATGGCCATTTTCGATACTTTTAGAAAAAGTGTTATTTCTCGTCTAATAGGTCTTTTTTCATGCGGTTTTTTGCATAGTTCAAATCTACAATAGTTTAGCTTTCGATCCATACTAATTAGGCTATCGTACGACTTGTATTTCCTATTTTTTTAGCTTTCCGAACTTCGACCAAAAAATCGGCGATTTTTGAAAATTTTCCTTTGGTCCCCCCTTTGCTATTTGGCCAAAAATGGCCATTTTCGATACTTTTAGAAAAAGTGTTATTTCTCGTCTAATAGGTCTTTTTTCATGCGGTTTTTTGCATAGTTCAAATCTACAATAGTTTAGCTTTCGATCCATACTAATTAGGCTATCGTACGACTTTTATTTCCTATTTTTTTAGCTTTCCGAACTTCGACCAAAAAATCGGCGATTTTTGAAAATTTTCCTTTGGTCCCCCCTTTGCTATTTGGCCAAAAATGGCCATTTTCGATACTTTTAGAAAAAGTGTTATTTCTCGTCTAATAGGTCTTTTTTCATGCGGTTTTTTGCATAGTTCAAATCTACAATAGTTTAGCTTTCGATCCATACTAATTAGGCTATCGTACGACTTGTATTTCCTATTTTTTTAGCTTTCCGAACTTCGACCAAAAAATCGGCGATTTTTGAAAATTTTCCTTTGGTCCCCCCTTTGCTATTTGGCCAAAAATGGCCATTTTCGATACTTTTAGAAAAAGTGTTATTTCTCGTCTAATAGGTCTTTTTTCATGCGGTTTTTTGCATAGTTCAAATCTACAATAGTTTAGCTTTCGATCCATACTAATTAGGCTATCGTACGACTTTTATTTCCTATTTTTTTAGCTTTCCGAACTTCGACCAAAAAATCGGCGATTTTTGAAAATTTTCCTTTGGTCCCCCCTTTGCTATTTGGCCAAAAATGGCCATTTTCGATACTTTTAGAAAAAGTGTTATTTCTCGTCTAATAGGTCTTTTTTCATGCGGTTTTTTGCATAGTTCAAATCTACAATAGTTTAGCTTTCGATCCATACTAATTAGGCTATCGTACGACTTGTATTTCCTATTTTTTTAGCTTTCCGAACTTCGACCAAAAAATCGGCGATTTTTGAAAATTTTCCTTTGGTCCCCCCTTTGCTATTTGGCCAAAAATGGCCATTTTCGATACTTTTAGAAAAAGTGTTATTTCTCGTCTAATAGGTCTTTTTTCATGCGGTTTTTTGCATAGTTCAAATCTACAATAGTTTAGCTTTCGATCCATACTAATTAGGCTATCGTACGACTTGTAT
Organism: Montipora capitata; assembly: GCA_949126865.1. Lineage (NCBI taxonomy): Eukaryota > Metazoa > Cnidaria > Anthozoa > Scleractinia > Acroporidae > Montipora > Montipora capitata. Next base: position 29,264,046 of record OX421455.1, on the reverse strand, counting down.
TTCCTATTTTTTTAGCTTTCCGAACTTCGACCAAAAAATCGGCGATTTTTGAAAATTTTCCTTTGGTCCCCCCTTTGCTATTTGGCCAAAAATGGCCATTTTCGATACTTTTAGAAAAAGTGTTATTTCTCGTCTAATAGGTCTTTTTTCATGCGGTTTTTTGCATAGTTCAAATCTACAATAGTTTAGCTTTCGATCCATACTAATTAGGCTATCGTACGACTTTTATTTCCTATTTTTTTAGCTTTCCGAACTTCGACCAAAAAATCGGCGATTTTTGAAAATTTTCCTTTGGTCCCCCCTTTGCTATTTGGCCAAAAATGGCCATTTTCGATACTTTTAGAAAAAGTGTTATTTCTCGTCTAATAGGTCTTTTTTCATGCGGTTTTTTGCATAGTTCAAATCTACAATAGTTTAGCTTTCGATCCATACTAATTAGGCTATCGTACGACTTGTATTTCCTATTTTTTTAGCTTTCCGAACTTTGACCAAAAAATCGGCGATTTTTGAAAATTTTCCTTTGGTCCCCCCTTTGCTATTTGGCCAAAAATGGCCATTTTCGATACTTTTAGAAAAAGTGTTATTTCTCGTCTAATAGGTCTTTTTTCATGCGGTTTTTTGCATAGTTCAAATCTACAATAGTTTAGCTTTCGATCCATACTAATTAGGCTATCGTACGACTTTTATTTCCTATTTTTTTAGCTTTCCGAACTTCGACCAAAAAATCGGCGATTTTTGAAAATTTTCCTTTGGTCCCCCCTTTGCTATTTGGCCAAAAATGGCCATTTTCGATACTTTTAGAAAAAGTGTTATTTCTCGTCTAATAGGTCTTTTTTCATGCGGTTTTTTGCATAGTTCAAATCTACAATAGTTTAGCTTTCGATCCATACTAATTAGGCTATCGTACGACTTGTATTTCCTATTTTTTTAGCTTTCCGAACTTCGACCAAAAAATCGGCGATTTTTGAAAATTTTCCTTTGGTCCCCCCTTTGCTATTTGGCCAAAAATGGCCATTTTCGATACTTTTAGAAAAAGTGTTATTTCTCGTCTAATAGGTCTTTTTTCATGCGGTTTTTTGCATAGTTCAAATCTACAATAGTTTAGCTTTCGATCCATACTAATTAGGCTATCGTACGACTTTTATTTCCTATTTTTTTAGCTTTCCGAACTTCGACCAAAAAATCGGCGATTTTTGAAAATTTTCCTTTGGTCCCCCCTTTGCTATTTGGCCAAAAATGGCCATTTTCGATACTTTTAGAAAAAGTGTTATTTCTCGTCTAATAGGTCTTTTTTCATGCGGTTTTTTGCATAGTTCAAATCTACAATAGTTTAGCTTTCGATCCATACTAATTAGGCTATCGTACGACTTGTATTTCCTATTTTTTTAGCTTTCCGAACTTCGACCAAAAAATCGGCGATTTTTGAAAATTTTCCTTTGGTCCCCCCTTTGCTATTTGGCCAAAAATGGCCATTTTCGATACTTTTAGAAAAAGTGTTATTTCTCGTCTAATAGGTCTTTTTTCATGCGGTTTTTTGCATAGTTCAAATCTACAATAGTTTAGCTTTCGATCCATACTAATTAGGCTATCGTACGACTTGTATTTCCTATTTTTTTAGCTTTCCGAACTTCGACCAAAAAATCGGCGATTTTTGAAAATTTTCCTTTGGTCCCCCCTTTGCTATTTGGCCAAAAATGGCCATTTTCGATACTTTTAGAAAAAGTGTTATTTCTCGTCTAATAGGTCTTTTTTCATGCGGTTTTTTGCATAGTTCAAATCTACAATAGTTTAGCTTTCGATCCATACTAATTAGGCTATCGTACGACTTGTATTTCCTATTTTTTTAGCTTTCCGAACTTCGACCAAAAAATCGGCGATTTTTGAAAATTTTCCTTTGGTCCCCCCTTTGCTATTTGGCCAAAAATGGCCATTTTCGATACTTTTAGAAAAAGTGTTATTTCTCGTCTAATAGGTCTTTTTTCATGCGGTTTTTTGCATAGTTCAAATCTACAATAGTTTAGCTTTCGATCCATACTAATTAGGCTATCGTACGACTTGTATTTCCTATTTTTTTAGCTTTCCGAACTTCGACCAAAAAATCGGCGATTTTTGAAAATTTTCCTTTGGTCCCCCCTTTGCTATTTGGCCAAAAATGGCCATTTTCGATACTTTTAGAAAAAGTGTTATTTCTCGTCTAATAGGTCTTTTTTCATGCGGTTTTTTGCATAGTTCAAATCTACAATAGTTTAGCTTTCGATCCATACTAATTAGGCTATCGTACGACTTTTATTTCCTATTTTTTTAGCTTTCCGAACTTCGACCAAAAAATCGGCGATTTTTGAAAATTTTCCTTTGGTCCCCCCTTTGCTATTTGGCCAAAAATGGCCATTTTCGATACTTTTAGAAAAAGTGTTATTTCTCGTCTAATAGGTCTTTTTTCATGCGGTTTTTTGCATAGTTCAAATCTACAATAGTTTAGCTTTCGATCCATACTAATTAGGCTATCGTACGACTTGTATTTCCTATTTTTTTAGCTTTCCGAACTTCGACCAAAAAATCGGCGATTTTTGAAAATTTTCCTTTGGTCCCCCCTTTGCTATTTGGCCAAAAATGGCCATTTTCGATACTTTTAGAAAAAGTGTTATTTCTCGTCTAATAGGTCTTTTTTCATGCGGTTTTTTGCATAGTTCAAATCTACAATAGTTTAGCTTTCGATCCATACTAATTAGGCTATCGTACGACTTTTATTTCCTATTTTTTTAGCTTTCCGAACTTCGACCAAAAAATCGGCGATTTTTGAAAATTTTCCTTTGGTCCCCCCTTTGCTATTTGGCCAAAAATGGCCATTTTCGATACTTTTAGAAAAAGTGTTATTTCTCGTCTAATAGGTCTTTTTTCATGCGGTTTTTTGCATAGTTCAAATCTACAATAGTTTAGCTTTCGATCCATACTAATTAGGCTATCGTACGACTTGTATTTCCTATTTTTTTAGCTTTCCGAACTTCGACCAAAAAATCGGCGATTTTTGAAAATTTTCCTTTGGTCCCCCCTTTGCTATTTGGCCAAAAATGGCCATTTTCGATACTTTTAGAAAAAGTGTTATTTCTCGTCTAATAGGTCTTTTTTCATGCGGTTTTTTGCATAGTTCAAATCTACAATAGTTTAGCTTTCGATCCATACTAATTAGGCTATCGTACGACTTTTATTTCCTATTTTTTTAGCTTTCCGAACTTCGACCAAAAAATCGGCGATTTTTGAAAATTTTCCTTTGGTCCCCCCTTTGCTATTTGGCCAAAAATGGCCATTTTCGATACTTTTAGAAAAAGTGTTATTTCTCGTCTAATAGGTCTTTTTTCATGCGGTTTTTTGCATAGTTCAAATCTACAATAGTTTAGCTTTCGATCCATACTAATTAGGCTATCGTACGACTTGTATTTCCTATTTTTTTAGCTTTCCGAACTTCGACCAAAAAATCGGCGATTTTTGAAAATTTTCCTTTGGTCCCCCCTTTGCTATTTGGCCAAAAATGGCCATTTTCGATACTTTTAGAAAAAGTGTTATTTCTCGTCTAATAGGTCTTTTTTCATGCGGTTTTTTGCATAGTTCAAATCTACAATAGTTTAGCTTTCGATCCATACTAATTAGGCTATCGTACGACTTTTATTTCCTATTTTTTTAGCTTTCCGAACTTCGACCAAAAAATCGGCGATTTTTGAAAATTTTCCTTTGGTCCCCCCTTTGCTATTTGGCCAAAAATGGCCATTTTCGATACTTTTAGAAAAAGTGTTATTTCTCGTCTAATAGGTCTTTTTTCATGCGGTTTTTTGCATAGTTCAAATCTACAATAGTTTAGCTTTCGATCCATACTAATTAGGCTATCGTACGACTTGTATTTCCTATTTTTTTAGCTTTCCGAACTTCGACCAAAAAATCGGCGATTTTTGAAAATTTTCCTTTGGTCCCCCCTTTGCTATTTGGCCAAAAATGGCCATTTTCGATACTTTTAGAAAAAGTGTTATTTCTCGTCTAATAGGTCTTTTTTCATGCGGTTTTTTGCATAGTTCAAATCTACAATAGTTTAGCTTTCGATCCATACTAATTAGGCTATCGTACGACTTGTATTTCCTATTTTTTTAGCTTTCCGAACTTCGACCAAAAAATCGGCGATTTTTGAAAATTTTCCTTTGGTCCCCCCTTTGCTATTTGGCCAAAAATGGCCATTTTCGATACTTTTAGAAAAAGTGTTATTTCTCGTCTAATAGGTCTTTTTTCATGCGGTTTTTTGCATAGTTCAAATCTACAATAGTTTAGCTTTCGATCCATACTAATTAGGCTATCGTACGACTTGTATTTCCTATTTTTTTAGCTTTCCGAACTTCGACCAAAAAATCGGCGATTTTTGAAAATTTTCCTTTGGTCCCCCCTTTGCTATTTGGCCAAAAATGGCCATTTTCGATACTTTTAGAAAAAGTGTTATTTCTCGTCTAATAGGTCTTTTTTCATGCGGTTTTTTGCATAGTTCAAATCTACAATAGTTTAGCTTTCGATCCATACTAATTAGGCTATCGTACGACTTGTATTTCCTATTTTTTTAGCTTTCCGAACTTCGACCAAAAAATCGGCGATTTTTGAAAATTTTCCTTTGGTCCCCCCTTTGCTATTTGGCCAAAAATGGCCATTTTCGATACTTTTAGAAAAAGTGTTATTTCTCGTCTAATAGGTCTTTTTTCATGCGGTTTTTTGCATAGTTCAAATCTACAATAGTTTAGCTTTCGATCCATACTAATTAGGCTATCGTACGACTTGTATTTCCTATTTTTTTAGCTTTCCGAACTTCGACCAAAAAATCGGCGATTTTTGAAAATTTTCCTTTGGTCCCCCCTTTGCTATTTGGCCAAAAATGGCCATTTTCGATACTTTTAGAAAAAGTGTTATTTCTCGTCTAATAGGTCTTTTTTCATGCGGTTTTTTGCATAGTTCAAATCTACAATAGTTTAGCTTTCGATCCATACTAATTAGGCTATCGTACGACTTGTATTTCCTATTTTTTTAGCTTTCCGAACTTCGACCAAAAAATCGGCGATTTTTGAAAATTTTCCTTTGGTCCCCCCTTTGCTATTTGGCCAAAAATGGCCATTTTCGATACTTTTAGAAAAAGTGTTATTTCTCGTCTAATAGGTCTTTTTTCATGCGGTTTTTTGCATAGTTCAAATCTACAATAGTTTAGCTTTCGATCCATACTAATTAGGCTATCGTACGACTTTTATTTCCTATTTTTTTAGCTTTCCGAACTTCGACCAAAAAATCGGCGATTTTTGAAAATTTTCCTTTGGTCCCCCCTTTGCTATTTGGCCAAAAATGGCCATTTTCGATACTTTTAGAAAAAGTGTTATTTCTCGTCTAATAGGTCTTTTTTCATGCGGTTTTTTGCATAGTTCAAATCTACAATAGTTTAGCTTTCGATCCATACTAATTAGGCTATCGTACGACTTTTATTTCCTATTTTTTTAGCTTTCCGAACTTCGACCAAAAAATCGGCGATTTTTGAAAATTTTCCTTTGGTCCCCCCTTTGCTATTTGGCCAAAAATGGCCATTTTCGATACTTTTAGAAAAAGTGTTATTTCTCGTCTAATAGGTCTTTTTTCATGCGGTTTTTTGCATAGTTCAAATCTACAATAGTTTAGCTTTCGATCCATACTAATTAGGCTATCGTACGACTTGTATTTCCTATTTTTTTAGCTTTCCGAACTTCGACCAAAAAATCGGCGATTTTTGAAAATTTTCCTTTGGTCCCCCCTTTGCTATTTGGCCAAAAATGGCCATTTTCGATACTTTTAGAAAAAGTGTTATTTCTCGTCTAATAGGTCTTTTTTCATGCGGTTTTTTGCATAGTTCAAATCTACAATAGTTTAGCTTTCGATCCATACTAATTAGGCTATCGTACGACTTTTATTTCCTATTTTTTTAGCTTTCCGAACTTCGACCAAAAAATCGGCGATTTTTGAAAATTTTCCTTTGGTCCCCCCTTTGCTATTTGGCCAAAAATGGCCATTTTCGATACTTTTAGAAAAAGTGTTATTTCTCGTCTAATAGGTCTTTTTTCATGCGGTTTTTTGCATAGTTCAAATCTACAATAGTTTAGCTTTCGATCCATACTAATTAGGCTATCGTACGACTTGTATTTCCTATTTTTTTAGCTTTCCGAACTTCGACCAAAAAATCGGCGATTTTTGAAAATTTTCCTTTGGTCCCCCCTTTGCTATTTGGCCAAAAATGGCCATTTTCGATACTTTTAGAAAAAGTGTTATTTCTCGTCTAATAGGTCTTTTTTCATGCGGTTTTTTGCATAGTTCAAATCTACAATAGTTTAGCTTTCGATCCATACTAATTAGGCTATCGTACGACTTTTATTTCCTATTTTTTTAGCTTTCCGAACTTCGACCAAAAAATCGGCGATTTTTGAAAATTTTCCTTTGGTCCCCCCTTTGCTATTTGGCCAAAAATGGCCATTTTCGATACTTTTAGAAAAAGTGTTATTTCTCGTCTAATAGGTCTTTTTTCATGCGGTGTTTTGCATAGTTCAAATCTACAATAGTTTAGCTTTCGATCCATACTAATTAGGCTATCGTACGACTTGTATTTCCTATTTTTTTAGCTTTCCGAACTTCGACCAAAAAATCGGCGATTTTTGAAAATTTTCCTTTGGTCCCCCCTTTGCTATTTGGCCAAAAATGGCCATTTTCGATACTTTTAGAAAAAGTGTTATTTCTCGTCTAATAGGTCTTTTTTCATGCGGTTTTTTGCATAGTTCAAATCTACAATAGTTTAGCTTTCGATCCATACTAATTAGGCTATCGTACGACTTTTATTTCCTATTTTTTTAGCTTTCCGAACTTCGACCAAAAAATCGGCGATTTTTGAAAATTTTCCTTTGGTCCCCCCTTTGCTATTTGGCCAAAAATGGCCATTTTCGATACTTTTAGAAAAAGTGTTATTTCTCGTCTAATAGGTCTTTTTTCATGCGGTTTTTTGCATAGTTCAAATCTACAATAGTTTAGCTTTCGATCCATACTAATTAGGCTATCGTACGACTTGTATTTCCTATTTTTTTAGCTTTCCGAACTTCGACCAAAAAATCGGCGATTTTTGAAAATTTTCCTTTGGTCCCCCCTTTGCTATTTGGCCAAAAATGGCCATTTTCGATACTTTTAGAAAAAGTGTTATTTCTCGTCTAATAGGTCTTTTTTCATGCGGTTTTTTGCATAGTTCAAATCTACAATAGTTTAGCTTTCGATCCATACTAATTAGGCTATCGTACGACTTTTATTTCCTATTTTTTTAGCTTTCCGAACTTCGACCAAAAAATCGGCGATTTTTGAAAATTTTCCTTTGGTCAGGTGTGGAGTGGAGGCTGTCGCTTGCCCGTCGTCCAAGTACCCCGGTCCACAAATCATGGCGTGTTAAAGCTCAGGGCCCGGTTGTTCGAAAGCCGATTAACTTAATCCAGGATTAGCTTAAACTTTTGTTTCATTTTTTCAACTTTTTGGGGAAAGTTTCTTTTCTTTATGTTTGTTTTTCAAGATTTACTGCTTCTAATGTAAAATTTTGCCAAATGTCAGCTTTGAAAAGCATTTGGGAGTAGAGAAATAAACTCTTCGGTTAATTTTTAATCTGGGATTAGCGTTAATCGGCTTTTGAACAACCGGGCCCAGGGGCCCGTTTCTCAAAAGTCCCGAAACTTTACGGGCCGTTTTCGGGTGTCACAATTCCCTTTGTATCTCAAGAACGGAGAGAATTTAATACCTCAAACTTCACAGTTATTTTTCTTTTTGTTGCCTTGAAAACATGTTAAAAGATCGGCTTTCCAAGACAAGCGGTTGGCAATTTCACAAATGGCTTTTCGGGCCCGAAAAGTTTTCGGGACTTTCGAGAAACGGGCCCCTGATCTCTAATTCCGCCCGCCTGCATCCCCTTTTATCTAAGGTGGCTTTTTACAGTTACAGTGGCATTATGGGTAATCGTTTACTGCCCGTGGCACGGTTTCCTCGCAAAAAAACAAGATAAAGTTATAGTTGAGTCTCCAAGCAGGGCATGGAATCCATTCCAAATTTAGCACAACACAAGGCAAATGAGCCCTGATTCCTACTGGTGTGCTTTTGTCGCAAAGGTCTAAACAATTTAAACCGGGAGCCGCTTGGAAAGTCTTAACCATAACTTGACTCCGTCTGGCTCAAGAGGCGTGCAATTCAAGCATTGCCGACCTCGTAACACCCCTTTGTTCTTCAAGGGGTGCAGGTGACTTGCGAGCTTTGAGACTTAATGATGTCTCTCCACCACCAGACGGAGAAAACGCTCTTTAACAGCCAAACAAACGCCGTCTTCTCCACCATCCCCATCGATCGATCGATCGATCGATCGGTCGTTACGGTCAGAGATCGAGTATGCCTGGGGCAGCAATTTCACCTTGCAAGTCTCTCTGGGATTACAACGCACTGTTTTAAACAGTTTTAGATCTAGAGTTGGCAAGGCAGGCTATTTCTGACTAGAGTGTGGGCCATTTGTATCACAAACTAACCCCGTCTTTGGCTGTTGAAAGGAAGTAACTTTGTGTGGACTGGAATGGACTTTCTGTTTCCCGCGCGAAATGGGTTCGGCAAAACGGTATGTGCATTTTACTGTGAACCTGGCAAGTTCTGCTGTGTGTTATTGGCTTTTGTTCTGCTACTTTGACCAGTTAGAGTCTCTTTTTGGCCAATCAACCAAAGGAAACAGTAGTCAGTAGTGTAGGCGTACGTCTATCGATAGAATCAGGCTTCTGATACACGTAAAAACATCATCTTGCCGTTAAACAATACAAGTTTCAATCTCTTTGAGTCCTCGATCAAATTGTTTCACTGTCCACCTTCATATCGATTGCTTTCATCAATCCACTAGTCATCATGGTAAAAATAGGTGCAATTAATGTCAATGAAAATAATTCATTGCTCCAAATGCAATTACAAGTGTCATTCCTTCATTGCATTCACAATCAGCACTTTACGTGTGGCCGTTCCATTTAATATCCACACCCGCTCCCCTATGGATGAGGTCCCTGAGAATTCAACCGCCAAGAAAAAGAAAATCAAAGTGGTGACACAAAACACCCCTCTGAAATAGGCCAAGTGTTCTACTCCCCCTCAAAAAAAGGGCTATTTTGTGCCTTACCCTTCAGAAAAATATGGCAAGATCAAAGGATGCCAACTGACTTACCCCCTAGGAAATGACTTTGGTGACCCCCATCAGAAAGTTTCATCCATTGGGGGGGACTGGATATTAAATGGATGGCCCCATGCTTCATAAATGAATATGTACATCAAATTACTGATTCTTTTACTGATTTTGTGCAGTAACTTTACATTTTATCCAGACACTATTCGCGATACCTGCGGTGTGGTTCCAATCTGTGATGATCAGATTATGTACTTTAGTGGCAGTTCTTGAACAGATTTCAGCAGTATTAAATGTAAAAATTCACTTCCATAGTTTCATAATTTTGCAACATTTTGTATTTATAACTAGTTTTTCGTGAAAGACCAGATAGTCCAAAATAGTGTATTTGTATCGTAAAGCTGAGCTCAGAGGCTGCTTGTAATACTTAGCTTTTAACTCGCTTCGCAACCGAAAACCCTAAAATGATATATTACGATAAAATAAAGAAATGTAATGAAATGTCTTTCGACTTTATTTTTTGAACCTTTTTGTATCAGTTCATTCATAAAAAAACAAGCCCTTTTAGATTAATAAGTATAATGTAATCAGTTTCTTTTAGGTTATGATAAATATTTTATCTCAGAGTCTTACAAAATTCCAAAATCGAAACTTTCAGCTGTATCACATAGTCTTTACTCTATGTTGTCACTTGGCTTCACTCAACCTTGACGATGGGGCCTAATAAGGCAATTGTCAGGTTTGGTCAGCGCACTCACCTAATTAGATGCACGCACAGTTCTCAATGGGTGGTTTTCACGTTACATCATCGCCGCCATGTTGGTGGACGAAAACAAAAGATCTCTCATTCGCTCCTTTTGTTCGTCCACCAGCAATTGCACATTTCAGCATTGTTATCTGCGTCTCTCCAGATTGGTTGCAAACCACCTATAAGCGTCTCGCCAACTTCAACATCACTCGTGTCTCGGAATACAGACAATTATTGAATTTTCAACCTCGGTTAATGCATTTCTCATGCTCTGATTGGTTCACACTGAAGAAGGGTTCTACACCCGAAGTGTCTGATTTTTAAAAAACTACTGACACTTTTTCATAATTATTTTATATCACTCTACATGTTTATTCATTTTAAAGTGTCACGCATCTCCTACAAATAGTTTTTGTTATTGAAATCAGCTCAAGTACCTTACTTTGACCTTGTATGGCGCTAAGCATTACTAAGCTAAATTTCTTTCGTCGGAAAGCGAAATTTCTCTCTGAATAAAGCAAAAAACCTTTTTGTGGAAAGTTTAGATCAATATTCCGACTTTTAGGAGCATGCGAAAGGCAAGAAATGTAATGAGCCTGCGTCTGTCTGACCACAAGGTATTACACAACATCGCATCTTCATCAAGTTTTTCGATTTCGCTCGGATTTTCTCGCTCGTATTTCATACTTCTAAACTTTTGGAACGCTTGTTGGATATGACACTGGTTATAGCTAACTTGGCGCTATGCACCTCGTAGGCTATTTACCATCTCATATCCAACGCGCGCTCATGGAACCAAATCCCGCGCTGTTATTGGCTACCCGAGCGGGCAAGATGGAGCTGCCCGCTCGGGATTTCTCGCGTGATCCCGCAATATCAAAGATCATTTTTGGGGGGTTTTATCCCCAATAATAAATCCTTTATTGACCAAGCTTGTTCGGTCAAGATGGCTGGCTATTGGCCTCATTCTTTTTTGCGTGTTTATGAACCTCAACTTCGTCTTGGTCCATGAACGCGCAATCTTCACATCTTCACCTCATGCTTGGTCAATAAGCTCATGCACGTGACGTTTTATCGGTGTTTTGATAGGCTCATGAATTATTACTGAGTTTTCGAAGTCAGTGTTCCTTTGCAGCTGCTTTAAGTGACTCACAACTGTGACGATCGCTCTTAAAAGAAAGAATGAAATTAAGGCCTGGTAGGGGGAGAGAAGGATATTGCCAAATCGACAGCTTATTTGTGAGCTGAAAGCGTTGTTTCAGCATCGTAAAATGACATATCTCTCAAAGATAGAGCACAAAAAGGAGTGGATAGTTCTCAGAGCTCTACCTCTGCACTGTGCTAGCCAAATCTCTAGCATTGGAGTGTAACTGTGTTGTTGCGGTGACAGGGAAGGAGGATTATGTGACCAATGGATCAAGAGTAATTACTGTATCTAGCAGTGATCCAATTCTTCAAAAGATCACTGCAGATGGGTGTTCTCTATTAGCAGTAGTGGCAGCACGTGCGCAACGAGATTGATTTTAGTAAATTCAAAATTTTACTGAAGACTCACCTTTTTAATTTATCTTTTAATTAGGATTTAATTGTGCAGGGTTTGAATAGTTTTTTACAACTTAGATAAGGTTTTATGATTTTTTGTATATTTAAATAAGGGTTCTACTGTAATTTATTAGCTGATGTAATTTTTATATTTTATAATTGTTATGCGCATTTGATCATATGACAGGGATGGCACTAGGATTTTTCAATCTGGGTCCTGGAAAAGGAAAGGAAAGGAAAGGAAAGGAACTTTATTTAAGTGTCTAGTCGTTCTAGCGCTGGAGCGCTAATTGGGGACACTGTAAACTGAAATTAACAATGAAAGTAAATCAAATCAAACCCACATGTTCGGCCAAATTGGGGTCTCAAGCATTTTTTGGGGGTCCCAAAATCTTGGTGACCCTCTGCGAGAAAAAGAGTATGTTTTAAATTATGAGAAAAAGAGAGTAACCAACTTGGAATTAATATTGACACATATGCATAGGACCGACCGACAAAGGCTTTTTCTAGAGCTGTTACATTCATTCCCGGACAAGAACTCTGTTAATGAAAGAGCACCCTTTCCAAGGGTTTACGCATCACTGGTTTCCTCCCTTAGGAGCAACGAACAGTGACGTCTTTTGCTATATATTTGCATTCAGTGACTTGCAGAGTACATTCCTCTTAAGAAGACCTCAGAAGGCGGTCGAAAATTTAGTTTTAACCTTTTTAGATGTTTTAAACCCCATTTCTTAGAACTTCAATTATGATCACAGATCACTCCAACAGTTTTACAAACAACAGAATATACTGACAAATCAAAGCAAGTTGTGTGAGTTATTTAAGTCAGTGCCTTGCGTCCTGGGACGCATTAAAATTTCGATGATACATTTTTTGGATTTTATTTGCGTAAAAATGCACGATTTCTGCGTTAATGCGATCCCTGATATGTATATGGAATTTGCGCACTACAAGTATTAAACTATTATTATTTGTTTCAATGAGAGATGCAAGAGATGTCAGTCAAGTCATGAACAGTTGTGCGTATGCATTGAGCCATTTTGGAATCAATTGCAGCTGAAATTGGCAAGGAAAGATCGATCAGTTAAAGGTCCTGGCAGTGCAAGAATGCACATGCTGTATGCATATAGCACCATCGATCTCAAAACCTTGAAAGCAATGGCCGAGCATTTCAAGTTTTTCCTCCATGGGACTCCCCATTTTATTGTTAAAATTTGTAAAGCAGGGTTTTTCTGCTTTTTTTTTTTGTTTAAATGTTTCAAGTTCCACGCCTTTTAATCAAAATAATCATCCGTAGATTATTGTCCAATCGCAAACCAAATTTCAGGGGATAAGCAGTAACTTACACACGTAAATGAAGAAAATAGAGAGAATTTTTATTGAACCTGTACCATATTAAAATTTCAATTGATATGCCACATTTAACTCCTAGAAATTTCGCTTTGTTCAGAGAAAAGAACAAAAATGAGAAAATTCACTTCCAATCAATGTAGTTCTTTCAATAATTATAAAAATTAGTGTAAAAATTAGTGATAATAATTTTGAATGACGTTTCGATGATTCGTTCATCATTTTCAAATTCGTAAAAACTAAAAACTAAAAGTCAGATTCTTTTACGTTCCACATTGCAGTGTTTTTAATTACATGCAACGAGATTTCCACACACATTCTTAGTATTTAAAGAACCTGACTTTTAGTTTTTACGAATTTCAAAAATGATGAACGAATCATCGAAACGTCATTCAAAATTATTACTAATTTTTACTCTCAATTATGACTTGTTCTTCACTTGTGCAAACCTTGGTTTTGTTATAACTTTACTCCCTCTTTTATGCGGGCAGGTACAAAACACAGGTAACAAGCCACAGGTCATTGTTTTACCGATACAGAAACAACTCTAAACGTTAACAAATGCTAACATTTGGGCCAAAATGTTTGTTTAGGCCTATGTTAAAGAGTTGTTTAGTTACCGTTACATGCTGCGTTACTCAGGCTCTTGTTTAATATAGAGAATATTTGTCATTACATTGCATTTTAAGTAGCTATTCAAGACGATCGTAATTTGACCTGTCAATCAAATCATAAAAAAATTGTGTGGTAATATTCAGGCATCATGATAGAAGAATATTAAAGTTTGGAACATTCAGTTACTTTGTCGCATCGTTTATTTTATAAAATCGAACACAACTGCCTAATGAGGCCTAAGGTTAACTTAAAAGAATGTTTAGGATTCTTTGTGAATTGGTAGTGACCTGTCTTTTGTTCCTGCCAGTTTTATGCTACATTGCACCTTCAGTCCACAGTCCATAATCCAACTATTGGACAAATTGCAATTTTTTGGAACATGAGAAAAACTACGGGAACAAAGTCTATGCATTGTTAACCAAGATACCAACACAAGTTTATTAAAACCAATAAAACACAAGATTACTACACTTTTATAAGAATTACTCAAATTGTAATTGACAGTATCTGAGGAAACTGGTTTTATTATTATTTTTTTTCCATAATGTAAATTTTATTACAGTAAAAAAAGATCCTAAACTTCTTTTCATTACAGTCAATAGGACAAAAAATCTGAAATCGACTCATGAAATGAAAATATATTTACAAATGCTGGACACTGTGTTTTCTTGATCAAACTCTTCATGGTTTCAATTATTTGTCCTACAGATGTGATTCATATCTCACGGCAGTGGTCACTAAAGCCTGGTTTCCATATGATCGTCCCAATCGCCCCAGTCGTTTCAAATAATGTTCACGCAATTAGGCCGATTATATGGAAACACTACCCAGATGATCGCTAACGACCCGGGCGACTGCGACGACCTCGATTATGCGGATAGAACTCAGTTCCGATTGCCCGAACCCTTGTTAGCGCCCCCGGGTGGGGGGGATTCCCATATGAAACAGACGGGGATGCTCGTCGTCTCGCTTAGGGGTGTAAATTTTGGATTTTGGTCTCGCTTAGGGTGTTCCGGGCAAAGCGCCAATATTTTAAGCCGCCAAGGTCTCGTTTAGGGTTCCGCGAAGAAACACTGAATTACGCGAAGAGAAACAGAATTCAAATTTTCTTTTTTACTTGTTTTTAGGGGTCAAAATTTGCTTAAGTCACGCCCAGATTAGTCTCCTTTAGGGGTCACAAAAAGCTTCAGCCACGCCCAGATGGTCTCCTTTAGGGGTTTAATTAAAAAATTCCGACGAGCATCCCCATCTGTTCCATATGAGAGTCCCCCCCCCCCCCCCTGGGGTTAGCGCTAACAGTTGGTTAAGATTTATCAAAACTTTTAGGTTTTCATGGTATTTAACGTTGGTTAGCGTTGACCATGTTTCAAGCAACCCCGGCCAGGTCGTTATTATAGGAAGCTTAAGCACGCGCATTTTTGAGACGCGAACGGCAACCGGAAGTCAGCCGTTTCCCCTCTTAACTTGTCACCACACAACCACTTTTATATTGCTAAGAATATTTTCTCCATTAGAGATGATATGTATGTAAGTATGTAGATTGTATGTATGATTAGTATAAAAATCTGGGGGACAACACTGTCCTGGCACGCGAAATGTTCTCTTCCGGTTGGCGTCCGCGTCTTAAACGCGCGTGCTTAAGTTCGCTATTGATCGTCTGCAGGAACACATGACCCGGAGCATACAACTCTACTGTGTTCGTGTCACGGCGCTTTCACAGACCGATTTATTTTTAGATTAAATTTCCCGCTAATGAGACTCCCACAGCAGCCCGATGACCAATTACAAGAAATTAAGCTGACGTCATAGGGTCACCGAACCGGAACTGCCTTTGTTTTTTCCGGAAAAGATAGTCTAAAAATAGATCGGTCTGTAAAAATGCCGTTACATAGGCCCAGTATGGGAGCTGTAGGCTCCGGGTCATGGGTCCTGTCGTCTGTGGGTAGTGTTTCCATATTATAATCGTCCCCATCGCTTGAACATTATTTGAAATGACTGGGGCGCTCAGGACGATCATATGGAAACGAGGCTTAAAAAGAAGTAAACAATCTTATTTGCTGACTCGTTAAGAGTCTGGTTTTGATTAAATGGTGCCATACATGTTTTTAAGTGTTTTTTTTTTCACGCTGGATCATGAACAATGCTACTAATGATGCATAGAAAATAGTTTACTCAAGGGCACTGCTTTCTAATAAAGCTTAAGATTTTTGAGGGATATGTTTATCTAGTACCAGTAAAAGGTGGTATGACTGCCTAGTGATAGAATCTACGTAATGCACAAAATGCAGTTTACGTTCGCTTCAAAGTCTGAATGAAAGCCTTGTTAAATAGAGCTCAGGACGTTTTCCTCTTTTTGGCAGGAAGGGTAATCATCTTTCACAAGTTCATGTTCCTACTGCATTTTGAAATTGGAAAGAAGTGATGACTATCAAGCTCTCCATTTTGCAAGATTCCAGGCAAATGGTTAAAAAGAAATGGGGATCTGAAATGGATCTCGAGCTTGCACAAACTGAAGATGACATAGCACTCAACCCTGATCTCTTTTCATTCCAGTGTTTAAAGTATTTTCAAGTCCATGTGGTGCCTGGATAATTGAGCAACATTATCTTGAAATAGGCTGATCCAACACTCACGGTTTTTTATGGATACTGGTGACATGACAAGTTTCTTTTTAAGCTGTTGCAAATATTTAAAGAAAAAAATTAAAGTGATAACGTAAGAAACCTTACAGATCAAATGAACAGCAGCCTCACTTGTGTATGCAAAAAATAGGACACCCTCACATCACTGAAAAGCTAGAGAATGTTATAACAACAATTCAGTTAGGGAAAAGGAGGAGAATGTTATACCAAAAATTCAGTTAAGGAAAAGGAGGAGAATGTTCAACACTGGTTGGCATGGAAAATAACTACATCTTGGAGAAATTTGGGCCATGAGTATAATCCAAGGTCACGGTGATGTCGCAGTATCAACCAGAATGGGTTTTCTTCTCCTTCCAGCAGTTGCTGGCTTAGCCTTGACACTTTTCGTTTCCGCATTTCTTCTCTTCACTGGGCTGTTTTTGGACAGTTTCTTAACGGGCGATGAACTTTTCTCTTCAAGGTCCTTGGACTTCCTTTTCTGTGATTTAAAGCACAAGATCATAGCACTTGGAGGACATCATTTCGCATTACACTATTGTTCTTTGATGGCAAGACTACCGGTGTTAGTCAAATGATCAAGTAGGCTACTTGGACAAAGTCAGCAACCCCATGTATCCATAAAAATTACGGTAGAGTGAATTACGTGTACCTGCAGCTAGATCCAAATTTAATAAGATACAGAACCTCAAATTCGCCAAATTTTAAGGGGAAAAATTATATCAACTAGTGTTGACGAGAGAACAAGCATGCTTTTCTCTGCAAAATTGGGCCACAATAATACAAAGGATTGCAATAATATTGTGACCCCAGGATTCCTTTCTATACATAGTCCACAAGCTTGAAGCTCCACCATAATAATTATACTGTATATTTGTTTACTTGTTTACTTTTAAATAATAATTATTACCTTAACAGCTGGCCTTCGCCAAGCAGATTTATCGCGAGTTTCCTCAATATCATGACCATTGCATTCCTCCCCAGAGGCAGCAGCAGCAGCAGAAGCAACAGGTGAACCCACTCTTGATGATGTAAATTTGACACTCTTTCCATCATCTGTACAACCTCTCTTTTTTAGGCCATCTTTGAAGATTTTCCTAACATGTTCATAGTCTGGTTCTTGCTGGTATTTCAGTAAGTTGATGTACTCAAAATATTTCTGGATTTCCACTACAACAAAAAGGAATAACCTCCTTACAATTTAGCAAACAGCAATTTTTTTTAAAGGAAGTGTTAGTGCAAGACAACGGCCACCCCACAAACCATATACCTTTATTTAATAATAATTAAAAATTATTGGACGAGGTTGAGCAAAATATCGTGATTTGTCAGTGGTGAGCAGATCAATTATTTGCCGAAGCCGAAGGCTGAGGCAAATAATTGATCAATAATTTTATCATTCGATGACCGAGTTTGTTTTTTGTTTCAGGGAAGCCGTAAGCGTGCGCTGCCTTGCAGAGTTCAGTAATGGCACCAATCAATTGGTTTCTTTCTCAGCGTAATTATATTTGTAGACTTCAAATTGTACTTACAGTAAAACGTTCAATAACACTAGGCATCAACAAAGCTGAAGAATTTCACAGTTTTCAAAGCATATCCCGACAAGTGAAGCTTTCACAGTGGTGTAGAGCTCGCCAACTTGTCCTTTGTGTCAATGACACGAGTGACTCTTTGTCTACCTTTCTTTCCTTGAGATACTCTCGAAATACGTTGAGTGCAACTTTTGTTCTTTTCTTAGTATTCTCACTGTTCTTTCGATCAACTAAAGATGTTGAATCATTCTCTGACAGCTTGGGGAACCGATCTGCTGTTTTCTCACATGAGTGTGATGTCAACTGCGCATGAGCAGAATATTATTTGCAGCAAAACACTTATTTGTAGGCAGTTATTTGCAGGTCACGTGGTGGGCTCTCGGCCAATGAAAAGGAAGGACAAAATACATCCAATTATAATAATAATAATAATTATTATCATTCAATGTATTTTGCCATTATTATTATTATTGTTATTATTATTATTAGTAGTAGTATTATAATTCAATACTCTGAGGAATACTGTACCACATCCTAATACAAATTCTTGAAAATGAACTTTCCATATGATTTGTCCCTGCGTTGTTATGGAAGAAGTTACCAGCCTCTGAAACCAAAACTTACCAGGATGGTTTCCATGGAAACAATCTGCCATTAGCTTTCGTATGTCACTCATGTACCTTAAAAACAAAGAAAAAGTTCTTTTTACAACATGTTGCTATAGCTAGAGGCATTGAATCCTATTTTACTTATGAATCTAATGAGGGCCTTACCCTTTCAATCCTGAGATTGAGAATTATCGATTTTTCGCTGTCTAATGCCGGATGATTTTACATGTCAATGCAGGTCGCTTCAGGTATGAAAGGGTTATTATCATATGGCCCGTACGGCCCCGCGCGCGCTTTCATTGCAAAACTATTGGGAAAATCCCCGTATGAGGGCCGTACGCATTAGCGCGAGCAGGGCCGGAAAATGCCGTACGGCCCTACTAGGAACACGTACTGATCCGTGCGATGCAGATTTCGTCACTTTTAAACATCCAAGTAATTTACAGCCAGAAAAGCAAATGCAAACAGCATATTAGATAAATTTTCTGTGCAGATTTTTGTTTTTTATTTTGTCCTAACTTCATCTTCTGAGTGCTAATAAATAGTGTAAAGAGCCCATATGATAAAATGCTTATTGACTGAGTTTAAGTCGGGCCGGACGGGAAAATATTTGGCCCTCGGTCATGGCGCACAGTCCGTACGCCATGACCTTGGGCCAAATATTTTCCCGTCTGGCCCTCCCACTCAGTCAATAAGTACATAACAACAGCCACTGGTCCTTTCAAAGACTATGTCCTCTTTAGCCCTTTTAATCCTGAGAGTGAGACTAAAAGATTTTACTCTGTCTAATGCCAGAGGATTTTACTTCAGAGCTGCTTCAGGGACGAATGGGTTAACAACATCTAGGTCTACTAACAGCGATGCAAAGTAATTTGTAAGGTCAACCCTGTATCAAACCCATTCTCGTTCATTGCTCGCGCAGTCATGGACCAAACCATGACCACTTTTCCTGTCTTTCAAGGTGAATAGTGAATAGTGAATTTTCAATTAAATGGTTCTTTAAAAAAACACAACACATTTGGGACGATTTCAGGGAATAAATAAACTGTGGAAAAGTTTGTTTAGGTGATAGGCACTTTAAGTCCTTTTCTAAACTGCTACAGTGCATGAACATGAAATTCTACAGCAAAAACATTATTCATATACCTTGTCTTTTGGTCCTTCACATATTCCTTATTCTCAAGGTTACTTTCCCATGGAAGTCTGCTGCACAACCACTGGAGCATAACATAGCCTAAGATTTCTAAGTCACCTCGTCGAGATGTAACTGTAAAAGAAAAAAAAAAAAAAGCTATAATGTTTGCTTGTGAGAAACAACCTGTAACAAGCAAGTGACAGTTCTGTTTCTGCTTTCTCCCTATGCTACATTTTGTTATTTTAATTATTGCATGTACTTACATTGTAAATCAAGAGACGTTATTTTAAACCTTACCACATTCAAGTATGAACTAAAGCCAGTGCTCTATGAGAGTTGTACTGTATTTATTCCAGTTACTCTCCTTATTCAAAGGTAAATTAAATATTTCTTTCAGTATTTTAGATGTGGTTCACAACACATCATCATCATCATCATCAATTTTTGTTGAATAGTTCATTTCCTATAAATTGTACCTTTCTAGCTATGAAAAAAACACTCATGACAGTTCCTGCTACAAGTCTCACCAACACCATTGTGTGCATCGCGGCTTGTGAATTCTACTGTTCCATCGTGTTTTCGTTTTGGGTCTTCTTTGTATTCTTTGTGATTTCCATCAGGGCTAAAGCGACAAACGAGTCCATAATCCATTAAATACACCTGCAGAAAAGAATGGTCAATGCACTCTCTTGATTTACAAAAAAATACATGTATGCCATGCTATGTAACTGTCAAAAGTGTTTACGAAAGTTAAGGAGGAGTAGTGGTCAGATATCTAAGGATAACCTTTTAGGCATGGTACCACTTTAAAGCTACAAGCTGAAGTTATGCATCACTACCTTATAATGACAAACGATTATTTGCCTAAGGCGAGATGAATATCACCGAACAAAAACCGATGCAAAGTGGAGGTTGTTATTCACCGATATTCACTTACAGTATGTATACTAAAAGCAAACAGTGGACATGTGAAAAAGTTCTAACAATGATGATGATGATGATAAAATTAAGTAAAGTATGATCATCCAGGTGAGTGTAGTCCTGAGGACTGTTTGAGATGACATTGACTGACGTTTCGACAACACACGCATGTCCAATTTATACATGAACTGACTCACTCCGACTCACCGCATGTCGGGTCGAGAAGTTTAAAAAGGAAGTAAGCTTTACATCCAGAAGTGAAACTGCCCGGGGCAGCTTCAAATATCTCAACGCATCGTGACGATCCAATCAGGTCATGACAACCCGTCATTTTGAAAAGTCGACCCGACTATTGAAAGTGTCAGGTGGTGAGAGAAAGATAAAAACTTTGATGAACACAGGAGGACGTGATGCTCAAAAATGTTGCATGCTTTGTTCCAAAAGAGTAGTGACTAAAATATCGATATATGCATAGACAATAAGTATTATAAACATTGACTTGAATAGCATTCACAAATGTTGCGAATGTGTCCTTAATACCCAGATAACATGCTGCTCAGAAACAGAAAGCGAAATGAATACCCTGATAACATGCTGCTCAGGAATGTTGTATGCCTCGTTCTTAAAGGGTGGTGGCTTAAATATCGATACATGCATGTAGCATTCTGAAATGTTGAATGCTTTGTTCTCCAAGCGTAGCGAAATTGCTGCACACTTCCTAAAAGCATCCAAGCATAGCGAAATCGCCACAAGCTTCCTAAGAGCATCCAAAAATGGTGAATGTTTCGTTCGTTCCTAGCCAAATTAATACCCTGACAATATAGAAATGTTGTATGCCTCGATGGTCTCTCAGCCTCCAGTGTTCTTCTTATCAAGGTTTTTTTCTAACTCTCACCACCTGACATGTCAAAAAGTCAGGTCGACTTTTCACATGATGGCTCGTCACAAACTAGCCGCAAGTCAGAGAAGTCAATCCAGAAACTATACCCTTATGGATCGTTGGAACTATTAGACACTCTGGGAAAATTAAAGGCAGTGGTGAGTGTAGCTGGAAAGGAAATTACAGCTGAATTTGTTGTCATTTGCAATGAAGGCAGGACAATACTGGGCAGAAAGTTAGCTACAGAGTTGCAGGTACTCAGATTGGGACTTCACGTCAATGTTGTATAAATATCAAGCATGTTTTGAAGGGGTTGGCAAGTTGAATTATTATCAAGTTCAGATTCATGTGGACAGTGACATTAAGCCAGTAGCAAAGCATACTAAAAAAGTGCCATTCAGAACCAAAAATTGCAGAAGAGATTAAACTGAAGGCAACGGATAAAGAAAATAAGAAAAGCAAAAGAAAAGACAAAAAGGCAAAAACAGACAGCAATTAAGCAGGAGAAACTATGGTTCCTCTGGCTGTAGAGGGTGAAGAGGAAGAACCTGAAAAAGGTGACGAAAAGAATGAAGACAAGATAGTGGAAAAGAAGAGTAAAAGAAAACTTAAGATAAAAACAGGAAAAGTGGAAGAGTAAAAAATGGCATTGAGGAAAAAAAAGCAGAGGCCAAAGGCTCAAAAGAAGAAAAAAAAAGAAAGAAAGATAGGAGAAACTCGAAGGGAGATGTAGAGGGAGATGACGTCCCGGAAGGGAAGCAGAGAAAGAGAGAAAAGAGACTGAAAACAAAAGAGGATAATGACAAGGAAGAAGATAAGGAGACGAGAACTGCGGAGGAGAAGGAAGTGAGTAAAGAAGGAAAGAGGAGTAAAAGAGAAAGAAAGAGAGCAATAGAGGGGAATGAGGAGGGAAAATATCAGAAACCTAATACTGAAGATGAAGCAATGAAATGTGATGAAAAAGGAAGAGGAAGCTGAACTGAAACGGCCATTAAAAGAAAGGAAGAAACGGAAGAGAATGTTAAGGAAGAAGACCAAAAGGGATCTTATGTTGGAAAACGAAAACCGCTGAGGTCAAATGTCAAGAGGAGAAGCAGGAACCTTTGCGGCATCACTATTAACCATGTACAAGGCTCCTGGCTAAGAAAATTTTTCCAGAATTTACATATTCTCAAGAGCCCAGAATTAATTGAAAGTGAGGATGAATCACCTTGTGATAAGTTAGGCGCCCGTTCAGACTAGTCATTCAGAAATTTGGTCGCCTGCGCTCGCAAGTGAGGCACCCCAAGTGACCGGGCGACTGTTAGGCAGCAGCCTTGGTGTACCTTAAACATTTCAAGGACTATAAATGTGACTGAGACTTCTCTTTATTTACGTTTTGAAGTTATCTTATTTGTCATGCAAGTTGTAGTTTTTTTGACGACATTTAAACTTTAATGATATTTTGCCACTTATATTTCAAGTCTAGGTGTCATGAGATACATTAATTTTTCTCAGCAGTACTATTTTGTGACAAATGAACAGTGAACATTTCATAGAAGGGGGAGATTGTAGTGCCTGTGACGTATGTTCAGCAAAAGCGCCAAGTGTATTATGGGTAGGAGCACATGGAATATTAAATGAGCAGTTCATGTTGTGGTTCGATGCGAGTTAAATCTGTTGTTTCAAGGGTTAAATCCGTTTACTACATGGACTGCAGTTCGTGTTGGGATGGTCAGTCTGAGTGGTTTCAGTATCGTAGTGAGGTATTTTGACAGTTCATAATAATAATAATATTATCATTATTATTATTAGTGTTGTTTTCCACTGGCTGAGGCACGAAAAAAGCGGAAAACGTTTTTCTCACGCACATGTAGGAGTCTGGGTGCTAGTGTGCAGGGGGTATAGGTCACATGGCTTATGAGATTTCCCACTTTTCTTGTTGCCGTTCGCCATTGCCTGACCTCCTGCCCACCCACCCTTCTAGTTTTTTGGAGTTTTTTCCTGGAAGATAGATTTTCCATTTCCTGTTTGTTGTGGGGAGATTCATTTGCATTCAGTCTTTGAGTTACTGCAGATTTCAAATTATTTTTCCTGAATAGTTTGTTCGTCCTGTTATAAATGTACTCTTTCAAATTTGTTCTTTTATTGAGGTAATCGGTGATTAATAAAGGTGACGCTGCATGGTTCGGCTTGGCATGGCTACCAGTTGTGTGTGAGAACTATTATTATTATTTGTCTGAAAAGGTGGCTGAATAAAGCAAAGGAAATAACAATAAGAATAATGATTAGGGAGGTGGCTGAGAGTGATGCTCTAAAACACAGAACATTTACAGTGAAACAATTGCATGTATTGTCAACAGAAAGCAGAGTCATGAGGAAAGTTCTGTACACCTGGGAACAAAAAAAGAATGCAGGAGATCCTAAGCAATGGGTGTGACTTGTGTTTCTTTCATGAGCAACAACTAAATGACAACAATAATGATAATAAAAACACTGTTCAAAGGAAAAAAGAAACAACTATCATTTTCTTCATGCTTCTGAAGCCAGGATAGCCTCTGAAAGCAGCAGGTTTAAAACACAGGTCACATTCTACAGGTCACTCGTTACAGATCATTGTTTTAAGGCCTAATGAGGTCTAATGAGGTCCAAGTTTAGAATATTAGAGTAAAGGTTTTGTAACAAGTGGCATGTGAAAAG
>OX421455.1:29200189-29235189 GCA_949126865.1 Montipora capitata | reverse complement strand
ATATCTGCGATATAATCAATGCGTGATACTGGGGCACTTGGTGGTTTGTAGAAAGAGCACAAATGCAGGAGTTTGTTTCCACGTAGTTTGATTGAGGCCCATACACTTTTGTTACTATCATCAGTACAGAACTCTGGATGGCCTATAGAAGTTAAATTATTTGCAACAGCAAGGAAAACACCGCCACCGCTTCCAAATTCTCGTTCCTTCCGATAAATTGTATAACCTTGGGGGAAGCAGGCACCGGTTGGCGTATCAGGTGATAGTTTAGATTCACACCCAAAAATAATATCAGGAGAATGATGCTCGACTGTAGCCTTGAAGATTGCCGCTCTTTCTGGGCTCAGAATACTATTACAGTTTATTTCCATGCACTTGAGCCTGTTTTTAGGTTTCAATTTTGGCCTTATAGGTGTAGAATAGTGTGGAGGCGAGGAAGATGGTAAGACTGCAGGGAGGCTAGGTGACTCCGATACATGAACTTCTGTACCAAGAGGTGAGTAATGGTTTGGCGACTGTAGGTCCGATGCTGAGCTTAAAAGAGAGGTAGAATAGTTTGGCAAACCACACTCTGGACATCCCCAAACACATGATGTATTTGCAAGAGCATTGTAAGTTATACTGTCAATATTTAAACAGCGAGTATGAAACCAATAATCGCAGAAGTCACATTGTATTCCTTTCTGATTTGAATTTACGGCTTTGGAGCATTTGCCACATGGATATTTTACAGGTCCAGGGTTCAGCTTAATATCGCCACATAGAAATAGTAGGGTAATAAAGGATCGTGCTAATTTCTTGCTTCTGCTTTCGTGGGAAGTATTGAGTACCGAACTGAAGCAGCGCGTTTTGAGGAGGCCCACAAATCCAGCACTTATCGGTCGATTTGGAGCAAAACTCAAGCCATAATAGCATCCAGCTGGTAAATGATCACTTAAGGGAACATCCATATGCATTGTTGATGAAAGATAGGCAAAAAATAAGCCAAGAAGAAAGATTTGGAACGGAGCTATAAATTTCACGTCCACCATCTTGGCCGACTGCTGGCCAAGTCCCGACCGCTGGCCAAGTCGGCCAAGGAAAAGAGTTGCAAGTTACAATTCTTAAAAAAAACCCTGGACAGTATGTAACATAATTTTAGTGTGACTGTACTTACCACCTTGACAACATGCTCAGCATTTTCACCAACAGCACATCCATTTTCTGGGGAAGCTGTCAAACAACAACAACAACAACAACAAACAAAAACAAAATAAGCAAGTACAATAATATAAACACTTTTGTCTGAAATCTCCGGAACCTCCAAAAATAGGCCAGAAAACTTGTGTGTTCTTGGTTTTAAACTGTCCCCAACAGTTCCCAGCTGAAAATACAAAACTGAATGCAACCTGGAGTTCCAGATTTGATATGTTGAAGAGTGCATGAACTTTCGCCAATTAGGTTAACTATTGTGGGTTAGGATTTTCACCATCTTTATGGGAGTATGAATAAAAACCGTTATTAAAACAAGAGAATTCCACTGTCCACCATTGGCAAGTGTCCCCACTGTCTATCAGTGACAAGAATGCATGAAGAGGAAGTGAATTTTCTTTATCTTCTACAACCTGTACTTCATGAATCATCCTCAGTCTGGTAGGATTTTTTAATAAGGCCTTACTACAAAATGTATTTTAAAAACAGCTATTACCCAGATACAACGCTCCAAAACCGCCCCAACCAATCAATCTTCCTATCCTCCACTTCTTCTTGGTCAAATCTGTCAACACGAGGCCTTCGGGCAGTTCGACCATACCGCGCGGTTTCCGAGCCTTCTTTGTTGGTACAGGTGCTTTGGAAGCGGCTGTTTTTCTTTTCCTACGAGCAATCTTTGGGGAGCTCATATTTTTGGCGGAAATGAAAAGTGAATCACAAATTCAAAATTACCTAAAGTGGTTTCCATATTACCTAAGGAGTGGTCACCAAGGCTTTCAATTTCCCGCCAATTTACAGTACCAAATATGGTTAAGTTAGCCTTATATGGTGTTTACCCTGAGCGAGTTGTTCAAACAGGTAAAAACCGCCCGTGCGTTTCACTTTATGCTTGGAAACTTACATCAGAGTTAACTCTGCTTACATCGATCACTGTTTCTTCCTAAAGAACTTTGGTTGATCTACAACGTTTACGACGAAATCTGAGGTAAAATTGCTTTTCCTTATTGTAATCTGCCTTCAAGATAGTTCACTGTGAGTTAATTCCATGAACTACGAATGGGCGCAATATTTATTTTTCATCTTTTTAAGCTTATAGCACTTTCTCTCTTTGTAGAATCAATCATGAGCTCTACATCGCAGAAGCACCGTAATTTTGTCAGCGAACCCATGGGAGAGAAGAAAGTCACGGAGCTAGCGGGGATCGGTGAGACGTTGGGGAAGAGACTAGAAGAAAAAGGGTTTGACAAGGCCTACGTCGTACTTGGGCAGTTCCTTGTCCTCAAGAAAGACGAAGAAATGTTTTTGGATTGGATTAAAGACGAGTGCGGTGCCAACAAGAAGCAAGGAGGAGATTGTTACAATTGTTTGAAGGAGTGGTGTGACGCTTTCTTGTGATCGCAAACTTTAATAGCATTGAATTGGTCATCAGATTTTCAATTTGAGTTCTCATTATGGCAAGTAGTTTATCGTTCCTTTAGCATGGACACAACCGTATTACAAGACATGTAAAAATTGTTTTTATGGAGGATAAACTGGATAAAAGGAAAAAAATTGTTGTTGGGAAGGTGCTTCCAATCAACCCTGAAATTCATTTATACTTGAATTTTTTAGTAAATTGTTATAAATGTAACCTTTGAGTTTAATAATTATATATAAATATATTGTACACGTTCTTTCCACTCATGCAGAAAATGCAAATAAACATTTCCGTTTAATTTGCGGCGTGACTTTTGACATCACACTTCTCTACAAGCACTAATAACTGGCTTCTTGAAAAAACTATTTGTCACTTACAGTCTGTGTAAGCAATATGGCACCTGTTCACTCTCATGATGGAAATGACAGGAAATATTTGCAAATAAAGTTTTATTCTGAGAGTATCGTTCTCTTTGTATGAGGTGATTCATTTGGTGTTTACAAATCAGCACCTGAGGGTGTGCAGCACCACTAAAATAATTATTGTTCTTGTTGCACACCATGAGGGACAGGAGTGTAGCCTGTGCAGCTGTTGGGACATTTTATTGCAGGATCATTCAAACACTTGCGAGTGCCATGGTTTTGGCTGCGCGTGGGCCGTGACCTGCATGGAGACTATAAATTTTGAAATTTGACGTTTGGATTTCACTCGCAGCCAAAACACAACAAAGCTACAATCTATTTACTCCCTCCTGTTTAAATAGTCCTGGAATAAAATATCCCGCCAGCTACGCAGACAAACAGGGCTGCAGGAGGATTAATATGAGAAAAAATATGGCCTCTTATTCTGTGTCCCTTACAGGGACAGGTCATTGCTTTGTCTCCTTGATAACCTTTGGCCTAATTTACATCTGCCAATCTCAATAATTTTATTTACATCTCCCTGGTTGATCTGCCTCAGTCCTCAAGAGAGGATGTGGGCCATTCCTTGAATCTACAAAACAACAAGGACAATTTTAAAACTCAGTTGTTCAAAAAGAACCCTTCTCATCTAAAGATTCACTCAAGTAATTTCAAACTAACATTTATGTTGAAATGAGAAGAAAAACAATGAGCATGCCCAAGTTACTCTCTCTGCCCAGGTCAAAAAAGTAGTAATGACCTGAATTTTACTGAATAAGGGATTTTTTGAGAATACTAAGATGGAAATTTTGTAGTAAGCAGCCCTACAGCAAAAGTTGGTACAATATCAGGGAAATGCATGCAAGCCCTACAATGGAAAAATGTCCAGTGTGCTAATGACTGAATTCTCTCAAATTTGGTATGACCCAACTAAAGTCAGTCTCCAGTTCCTTGTTCCTACAGACATTCCGGTGCGCTTCGAAAACTCTTCTAGAATGCGCATGACAAAATGACTACTTGCGCCTGCGTTTGTATTGAATGTTTGTTGGTGTCGGTCGAGCTGGGAGTTTTTGAATTTTTTTCGACAAAAACGAAAATGCCGTCGGTCGATGGTGAAGAAAATGGCGAGGAGGAAGTGGAGAGAAGTGCCAACGAAGACGAAAACATGAGTGAAGATGAGGAGGAGGAAAGCAGCTTGAGTTCGGACGAGTCATCTTCCGAGTCCAGCAGTATGGAGACTTCTCTTCCTTTTATCGTCGCTAATATTCCGCGCTTTTTACTTAACGTATGACTTCTCTGGCTATGACAGTTCAAACAAGCTAAACTGAAGTTTTTTGTTTCTTTTAGTTGACGAGACGGAGAATGAGAGAAGGAGAAATGAGTGTCTGAATGACATGGCGGACTTAGAAAGACAGTTCAGCGACCTCAAAGAACAGTTAGTTCTACTGTAAATTCGCTGTTACGAATTTCTGTATTTATCTACAGTATTTATTAACCTATCATATTTCCTTTTTTCCAGGCTTTATCGAGAGCGCATTAGTCAAGTGGAAAAGAAACTCGAGGAAGTGACTGCAGGTAACTTCATACGGTGGGGTGGGGAGCTGGTTAACTGGTTTTGGTTCCTCGTCCGAGGGTGGGACGGGAAGCTTTTAGTAATTTTGTCAAATGGCTCATTTTGTTTGCTTTTGTTCTTTAGTTAGGTTCTTCTAACATGATAAATGGGCAACTTTCATCCGTGTAGGAATTCAACCCCTTATTGCTCCTTATCTGATGTATACAAATGTATATCTCCAAAAATAGAAATTGTCCTACCTCAATGATGGTTAGTAGTGCTGAGGCCTAGATATATATCCACTACTTGGAACTTGAAGAGGTCTGAATGCAATGTTAAATTTGTTTGAACCTACAATCAGCGACAAAATGGTAGACACATTGACCTTTTCAACCCCCTATTCCATCATTCTTACTGTAACTATTTTGTCCTAGCTAGGCTACCAAATTCCCCCCTCCCCCCAACCAATGTTGTGTCCTAATTCCTGTGATCTTTGGCTACAAACAGACAACATTGAATGGGGGAGGGGGTCTTTTGGAAAATTTATACATGTAGCATGGTACAAATGGCCCTATTATTTTACGCATAAAAAATGCTATGCAGACACAATGTGTCAACTCATTTTGACGCTGATTGCAGGTGTCCTATCATAACTAAGTGAAGTAGGATCATCCAGTTGAGTGTAGTCCTAGAGAAAGACTGTTGCTGGTGATATTGACTGACGTTTACTAGGTAATCTGAGTGGAAGTCGTCCTCAGACTCTGAAGCTGACTTCCACTCGGGTTGTTGACCACACTTCTTTGAATTTTAAATATAATGTTTTAGCTGTGCAGACTTGCAGCTGGGTGTGTCTTTTACGTATGGGTATAGGAATGGGTCCACTCCATTCAAAGCAAAGGGGTGGACTTAAACAAATTTTCTGCTGAACTTTTTTGTTGCAGCCTCATACACATGTATAATAAATTATGTAGCATCCACATATTATGTATTATAAAGAGCACATGTGTGAATTTTTTTTGCAAGCAATGTACAGGTATAGTCTGTATAGAAAGGTTGTAAAGTATCAAAAAATATATAGTACCATTACTTAGATATTTGAAACAGCAAAAATTTTGATTTGGCATGAAAAAAAATGTCTCTCAGATTCAAGTGTTACATTGAAATAGTTGTTATCAGAGAGTGTTTATTTACTTTATAAGTGTCGATGGAGTGGTAATGAAATAATTTACTTCCATTTTAATCATCCCCTACTAGAATGTGCTGTAGAGTATACAGGACCAGTAAATGAACTGAAAGAGATGTGTGAAATAAGGATAGAGGTGGCTGGAATCTTGCGTGATTGTAGGGTAAGTCTGACCGGGGCAAAAGCTTGCAGCGGTGTACAACATTCTAGTCTGGTAGGGGTATTTTTCTTTGCACTAAATTAATGCGGTATGCACTGTACTAAACACCAAACATTTTAGAAGTTAATAGTAACTGAAACTTAACTGTAGGTATGCATCAATCCATTCATCCCTGAAGCAGCACCCATTGACAAGTAAAATCATCTGGCTTTAGACAGGGTAAAATCTGTAAGTCTCGCTCTCAGGACTGGTATACCTCTTACTAACCAAGTTTGAGGGCCATACTGTAAATTACGTCCCATGTTTTTCCCCTTAGATTTACATGTACATGAATGGCCCAAGCACCAAGCATGCTGGCCATAAAACAAAGGCGAAAAACACGGGGCCATAATTTACAGAATAATCGAGTTTAGTAAGATATTTACCGGTAGTATCATTGTCTGTGGTAAGCAGCCGTGCACAAAAGGAAACTACTGTAGTTGAAGTCAAGAGGAAGAATCAGCCGCCTTAAAGATCTGAAAATTATTGATAAAGCTTCTTGGCTTTTTTAAATATTTGCTAGCATTAGATTCAAACAGTTTTACAAGTTTATGCAAGTTACAGGAAACACATGATAAACTTTCTAGAGAATGTTCTATCCGCAGTTCCATATGTGATCCATTTCATATATATCATGTCATCATTTATTTTATTTGTACATGTACTTATTGTATTTTTAGCTCTCTTTTCCAAAATAATGATTTCTTCTAGATGGGAAACGTGAAAAATAAATATGATGCAGACGAACAAGCTGCTGTCCAGCATTTCGAGGTGAGTAACATGCTTAAGTTTCAACAAAAATTTGGTTTTATCAACAGAGTTGATAATGTAAATTGGCCACCGTACAGAGATTCTAAAAGCTGACGTTTCGAGCGTTAGCCCTTCGTCAGAGCAAATCGAGGGATTATGGGTTACGTGTAGTTTTTATAGTAGAGTAGGAGCTACGCTATTGGTGGTAACATGGCAACGTGAAAAATAGGAATATATTAGTTAAATGAAAAGCGTTCGTTAATACCGTGAGGATTAAGGGTGCCGATTTGAAAGATGAATTTTTGTTCCAGATTCTTGCGGCTTTCCGTCGTACCTAGATGTAGGGAAAGGCCGCAGATAGCCATGTGTTTTTTGGAGTGGTTAGGCAGATTAAAATGGCGAGCGACTGGCTTAGATGCATCCTTGTCATTCTTCTCAACATCGCGAAGGTGTTCGCGGAATCGGTCACCTAGTCGTCTACCTGTCTCACCAATGTATAATTTATTGCATAACGTACAGGTTATGCAATAAATGACATTTGCGGAGGTACATGTGAAACGATCGGTGATCTTAACAGATCGCTTAGGTCCCGATATCTTGCTAGTGTTAACAATGAAAAGACAAGTTTTCCATCGTGAGGACGCGCATTTGAAAGTGTCGGGTTGCTCATTAGTTTTGAGCGCGCTTCTAACTAAAAAGTTGCCTACGTTTTTGTCGCGTTTGAATGAAATAAGTGGAGGTTGCGAAAAGATTCTACCAGTCTCGGGATCATTTTGGAGTAATTTAAAATGACTAAGAATGATGCTTTTGACTGCGTGATTATGAGGATGGAAAGTGAGGGTGAATGGAATTCTGTCATTCTTATCTTTTTGTGACGTTTGTAGTGATGACTGTCGATCAAATTGTTGGGCGCGATGATGGCGCGCTTTGACCACAGAGACAGGATAGCCACGTTTCTCGAAGAACTGGCACATCTCCTCTGATTTGCTGGAAAAATCGGAGTCATCACTACATAGACGTCGAAGTCTAAGAAATTGAGAATAAGGAATGGAGTTCTTGACATGTGATGGATGTGACGATGAATACAACAAATAAATGTGTGAATCAGTAGGTTTGTAGTGCACACTAGTACATAGCACGTTGCCTCTAATAGAAACTTTGATATCTAGGAAAGCCAATGAAGTTTCCGAAATTTCCCAGGTATATTTAAGAGCCGGATGAAAAGAGTTGACGGAGGTTATAAATTGATCGAGTTCTTCTCTGCTGGATGAAATAGCGCTGATGCAGTCGTCGATGTAGCGGCCGTAGAGTTCAGGTTTGGGGCCGTTGTACTGATTAAAAAATTGGTGTTCAACATATCCTACAAAAAGATTGGCATAGCTAGGTCCCATTCTTGTGCCCATCGCTACACCATTAATTTGTTTGTAATAGTTGCCGGCGAATGAAAAACAGTTAAGCGTTAAAACTAGTTCGGCAAGGCGGAGGATAGGCTCGATTACCAGCCGCTATTTCGGGAAATAAGCCAGCGCTCAATCCCGAAATCTCGGCTGGACGCGTGAGGTGAGCCATTGTTAATCTCCGCCAATCAGAAACTCGCCTGCACAAATCCGTCTGGCATAAATTATATGGTTTGGCTGCGAAGGTATTCTTTGACCCGGCCTGTTCGAGGTTTACAGTGCTTTAAGATAGGAAACATCCAAGATTGCGACAACGGAAAGTGTTCGAGAAGCTGGAGAATGGGAATTGTGTCGTTTTCTACCGCCTGAGTTCGCAAACTTCACTGATTTTCCAGTTGGCGCCAAGGTCAAAATACGGTTTTCAAATCCATTGCTATTGCAATTTTCTCCTCATACTTCGCTAATGTAAGAGCAAGTAAACTCAAGATCAATTGAAAGTACTGCTGAGTTTATTGCTGGCAAAACGAGGGGGCCGATGAGGTCGACTGAGAGCTAAAGCAACCGAAGATTTCGTTGATGATTCGCCGGTTGAATTCAAACTCAGATCGATCATTTAACCACAAACTCAAGCTCGTATCATCTGGAAACTTCGCACAGACGTTTTAAGCATTATGTAATTTCTGTTTTCTTAAAATCAGTGTATTTGGGATGTCTAATGCTATTTCCCCGCAACTATTAACTTCGCATAAATTATATTTTGAATTTACGTCACAGACACAATCTATCGCTCACGCGTCCAGCCGTCTCTTCTCGGGGAGGATACCCGAACTCGAGTGAGCGGCGGAAATCGAGCCTAGGCGGAGGAGCGTTTCCGAGCTAGGTTCTTTGACAGTGCGTTGATCGAAAAAGTGTTTAAGTGCTTGAAGACCTTCGCTGTTAGGAATGACTGTGTATAGAGATGTAATGTCCATGGTGAAAATAAGTTTGTCTTGGCCGGAGAAATTGAAATCGCGGAAAATTTGTAGTGTGTGTGTACTGTCTTTAATGTATGATGGCAAAGATTTCACGATAGGCGTCATAATCCTGTCTAAGTAGCTAGAAATGAGTTCGGTGGGGCAACTACAGGCAGAAACGATAGGGCGACCTGGGTTGTTGGGTTTGTGAATTTTAGGCAAGAAGTAAATGCACAAAGTTCTAGGGGTGTTGATGATGAGATTAGTGGCAGTGTCCGGTAATTCTTGATTAACTATAAGATTTTGAATGGTGTCTTTGACAAGTTTTTGATTTTTGGAAGTGAGATCTTTAGGGATTTTGGCATAAAACGAGGTATCCGAAAGTTGCCGCAAAGCTTCTTTTTGGTAAAGGTCGGACCGCCAAACAACTACCGCGCCGCCTTTGTCGGCCGATTTGACACCTATGTCGTTGCGTTGACTAAGATTTTTAAGCGCCGCCCACTCTTCCGAGGAAAGGTTGGAAAATTTAGTGTTGCGATTGAATTTAAGTTTGTGAATGTCGTGACGGCATTTTTTGGTGAAAAAATCTAAAGAGGCAAATTGTCCCTCTGGGGGAGTCCATTTGGATTTGCGAACTAGAAGTGTTTCAAAAATATCTTTATTAGAAGTGTCCGAATCATCCTCTTTGTCGTGAAAAAAGGCTTTTAATTGAACGCGGCGAAGGAATTTTTCAACATCTTGCTTAATAGTAAATTCGTTGGTGCGTTTGGTAATAGGGACAAAATTTAGGCCCTTACTGAGAACAGATTTCTCTGAGTCAGTAAGCGGAAGATTTTCTGGAATTGTAATTACGGTATTATGGCTATGCAATGTAGTGTCGTCGGTAATTTGCGGACCTATTAATTGTTGAAGTTTTAGAGTCTTGGTTTGGTGTAGATGGTCAAACAGTCCAGAATTAAGTTGTCGGATTTTAGCGCGAATCGAATCGATTGTACTAAAATTGCTGGACAGATTTTGGAAAGTTCGGAGCAGCAATGAAGAATTTGTTTGTCAAGTGCGATTCGTTTTTGGCACATAGCTCTAATTGTGATCCTCGTAATATTACGTGAAAAGGAATTTTGCGCACATCAAATTTGGTGAAGATACTGATTTGAGTGAGAGAATGTAGACGCATGAAAGTTCGAGCGAAAACCTTGAGGAATGACTTTAGAATTGAGGCAACGGCCGATGAAGTTGATGTGACTACAAAACCTAGTTTTGGCGAAAATGAGAGTGGCTAAACGGAAAGCTAAGTTACTGGTAAGTGTGGGAAAAGGAAAAAGATAACTTACGATTTCCTGGCGTAGCTCCTTGGTGAGTTTCTTCAAGCTTGAATTCAAGCTTAAATTCAATCGCAACACTAAATTTTCCAACCTTTCCTCGGAAGAGTGGGCGGCGCTTAAAAATCTTAGTCAATGCAACGACATAGTTGTCAAATCTGCCAACAAAGGCGGCGCGGTAGTTGTTTGGCGGTCCGACCTTTACCAAAAAGAAGCTTTGCGGCAACTTTCGTACACACGCACTACAAATATTCCGCGATTTCAATTTCTCCGGCCAAGACAAACTTATTTTCACCATGGACATTACATCTCTATACACAGTCATTCCTAACAGCGAAGGTCTTCAAGCACTTAAACACTTTTTCGATCAACGCACTGTCAAAGAACCTAGCTCGGAAACGCTCCTCCGCCTTGCCGAACTAGTTTTAACGCTTAACTGTTTTTCATTCGCCGGCAACTATTACAAACAAATTAATGGTGTAGCGATGGGCACAAGAATGGGACCTAGCTATGCCAATCTTTTTGTAGGATATGTTGAACACCAATTTTTTAATCAGTACAACGGCCCCAAACCTGAACTCTACGGCGGCTACATCGACGACTGCATCAGCGCTATTTCATCCAGCAGAGAAGAACTCGATCAATTTATAACCTCCGTCAACTCTTTTCATCCGGCTCTTAAATATACCTGGGAAATTTCGGAAACTTCATTGGCTTTCCTAGATATCAAAGTTTCTATTAGAGGCAACGTGCTATGTACTAGTGTGCACTACAAACCTACTGATTCACACATTTATTTGTTGTATTCATCGTCACATCCATCACATGTCAAGAACTCCATTCCTTATTCTCAATTTCTTAGACTTCGACGTCTATGTAGTGATGACTCCGATTTTTCCAGCAAATCAGAGGAGATGTGCCAGTTCTTCGAGAAACGTGGCTATCCTGTCTCTGTGGTCAAAGCGGGCCATCATCGCGCCCAACAATTTGATCGACAGTCATCACTACAAACGTCACAAAAAGATAAGAATGACAGAATTCCATTCACCCTCACTTTCCATCCTCATAATCACGCAGTCAAAAGCATCATTCTTAGTCATTTTAAATTACTCCAAAATGATCCCGAGACTGGTAGAATCTTTTCGCAACCTCCACTTATTTCATTCAAACGCGACAAAAACGTAGGCAACTTTTTAGTTAGAAGCGCGCTCAAAACTAACGAGCAACCCTGCACTTTCAAATGCGCGTGCTCACGATGCAAAACTTGTCTTTTCATTGTTAACACTAGCAAGATATCGGGACCTAAGCGATCTGTTAAGATCACCGATCGTTTCACATGTACCTCTGCAAATGTCATTTATTGCATAACCTGTACGTTATGCAATAAATTATACATTGGTGAGACAGGTAGACGACTAGGTGACCGATTCCGCGAACACCTTCGCGATGTTGAGAAGAATGACAAGGATGCATCTAAGCCAGTCGCTCGCCATTTTAATCTGCCTAACCACTCCAAAAAACACATGGCTATCTGCGGCCTTTCCCTACATCTAGGTACGACGGAAAGCCGCAAGAATCTGGAACAAAAATTCATCTTTCAAATCGGCACCCTTAATCCTCACGGTATTAACGAACGCTTTTCATTTAACTAATATATTCCTATTTTTCACGTTGCCATGTTACCACCAATAGCGTAGCTCCTACTCTACTATAAAAACTACACGTAACCCATAATCCCTCGATTTGCTCTGACGAAGGGCTAACGCTCGAAACGTCAGCTTTTAGAATCTCTGTACGGTGGCCAATTTACATTATCAACTCCGTTGATAAAACCAAATTTTTGTATACTACTTCCCCACCGACGCAGCACCACAGTTTCTTTAGAAACTACCCCTTCATTCATTAAGTTTGAACGGATTATTATGTTCTCTTGTCAGATTGTTGACCATCTATTTGCACAAGAGATTGTTAACCTTTACATTCATTTGACATTTTATTTCTACGTGAGGTCGTGTTGTATCCACGTGTTCATCACAGCAGTCATATGAATTGGCCCATCACTGAAGTACTTAACCAAGGGACTAAAATTCAATAAAATAGTAAAGGAAAAAGAAGTTTCTATATTTATCGAAATGGTCAAATTGTTTCACAGAGTAGATCTTATTTTTTATGTAAACACAACATTTCTGTTTGCTGCCACTCATGAATTTTTTTTACTAAATTTGCAGTGACAACAGAATGGTATCATTCCCTGTATACATCTTCTTAGAAGGCTGTACGTTGTGTTTTTTCTTTTAATGTTAGAGTGAAAAGCTTGCCCTAATGGAAAGCATGAAGCAAGAATTAGAAGAAAAAATTCGAAAACTAGAAGAAGATAAGCAAAACACGGATATATCAGCTGGTAAAGTCACTTACCTAAGTCTTAGATTTTTTACAGTTTTGGCATTCATACCAGTAGCATCATAATATTTACCGTTGATGAATTTGTTTTATTGTACATCTCCACTAGAGTTTGTGTTCCTTCCCCTCTGTTGTTTGGTAATTAAAAGTAATTTTGTTCTTCAATGAAATTGATACTACAGTATTAGTCAAGAATAGGGAGTTGTTATGTAAGCATGTGGGAACCAGAAGGGACCATTTTGCATACCAGGACAACTCTCTTCCACTCCTCCTTTATATAACTAATCATCAGTAATAATGAAAAGATACTTAACAATAATATAAATGTGGTAATTTCAAGGCAAATTTAAAAGGGGAAACAGCTCACTTGCCATAATTGTCTTCCATGCCTAAAAAATGTTGAGTGCTTAAGCTCCCTATTTCCTTTAAAAGACATGCTGTGCATGCATACATTGCATGGTCCAAAGAGCTTTGAAATAAGCCTTTACATACTTTCCTTACTCTTTGTCAGGAGTAGAGAAGTGTCCTGCAGAGGTTATTAACATTGAAGGGTCACAAGATGGGGCCTTCCCTCTTTAATTATTTTGTCCTTTTTGTATGCCTTGTTCGAAAATTGCTACCATTAATTTTTAGTTGTTGCCTCGTTCAAGGTTAAAATAAGAATTTTTTTGAATTTTCAGCTTAAGAATGAGGTAACAAGGGCTACATGTAATTTGCAAGGAAACAAAAAAATAATAAAATGTTGGCCATTTTGAATAAGGTGTATGGTGTCAGACTAAGGAGTCCTCCTGTAAGAAAGGCAGCAGGAAGTATTTTCCAGCATAGGAATTCAAAGCAACAGTTACCCATCAATAAGTTGTTATTGTGGTGGTTGATTGCTTTTACAACTGTGCCAACTGGTCAGCAGTCTATGTAAAACTGAAATTTTACTTTTATACTTTGTACATAGTGAAACAGGCATATTGGGAAAAAATTCAAACCCAAGCCCCAAACAAGAGTTGAATCCAAGTTCAACCTCAAGCTATAGACATGCTTAGGAGCTACTGTAGGTCATTCAGTGAAGTAAACTAGTTCAGGGATGCTTTACATTGTAAATCGCTTTAAAGGAGATCATCAATCTTTGGCCTGGGAATTAGAATCCGCATCAACATAATGTAAGTGACCTTCATTTTCAGATATATGGCTTGAATCACAATCAATAAACAAGAAACAGAGAAAATCATCTGATGGATCAATGCTGTCTGATAAAAGACGAAAACCTGTAACAGTTACTGATATCCTTTTGATGATGATGATGATGATGATGATTATAATTATACTGGTGGGCCGGTTTGCTTTTGATTTGTTTCTGCAACATCTCTAGCCTTGTCTGTATTTGTCTCTTATCGGTGATACCATACCTTGCTTTCCTTGACTGTGATCAAGTCCATACATTGTATATATGCTGAGAGAAATGGATATTCTTGAAGATTGGGCTGCCATAAGGAAGGTACATACAATGTATAATCTTCATTGTATATCAAGTATCACTTTTCTTGGACCCTGCAGCAGTACCAGAAGTTACACGTGAAGGCAGAAATAATACTATGATGTTATTTCTTGTCCCATTGGTGTACAAGAAGAGTGTTCACTAGTTGCATAACATAATGTAATACTCACTTGAAAAAAAATCTCATTGTTCCCCCTTTTCCTGGTTCATTTCAGGGTAATAATTTTATATTCATTTTGGCACTTGGGGTATACTGTACATATTTACTGGGATCTGTTCAAGGCATGCAGGATTACATGTATAGTTGCAAAAAAGCAGCAAGATGCTAACTCTGGCTGCTTTTCTTTCTCTTTGAAGGCAAAGGGAGCATTAGTTAGAAGAAGACAGAATAGTAAGTTGTTATATTAATTCATTTTTAATTCATAAAATATTGTAGGTCAATTTCTGTGCAATAAATACCTCTTACTAACCTCGTTTTCTCAGTCCGTACTGTAAGTTATGGACCGAGTTTTTTCCCGTTGATTTATGGCCTGCGCGCTTCGCGCTTGGGCCATAAATCAACGGGAAAAAACGCGGATCCGTAACTTACAGTACGGACCGAGAAAACGAGGTTAGTAAGATATTTATTATATCTCTGAGGTTAACCGGCACGCGGGCAACGAAACTAGTCAAAGTGAAGTGGAAGGTTCAACTGCCACAAAGAATGCTGTGCCAAAATCCCAAAAAACTAAATCTTCTTCAGTTTGAAATAGTTGCTTGCAAGATTCAAACAGTTTTCAGTACAAGTTTATGCAACAGAAATGACATGAAAAACTCGCTAGATGATGTTTTGTTGAAATTTTAAATTTAGCGGGCTGTACAGCGGCCGTACTGTAGAATACGGCCCGCTAATTTAGCCAATTACAGTGCGCGTACTATCTGAGAGATATAATAATTAAAAATAATACATCTTATTTTATTGGTCAGTCCTTTTCTGTGCCTTGGTTATGGCCTGGGGCCTCTTCTCAAAAGCCCAAAAAACTTTTCAGACCCGAAAAGACCAGAGAAAACAATTGAAAACAAATGTGAATTTTCAGCACATGAAACATTTTCATTTTGAAAAATCAACCAAGTGTTAAATCTCATCTGAAATACACTTGAAAAGTTTTCAGACTTTCGAGAAACACCACTCCATCACCCCTGGACGGACTGACCGATAAATAACATGCATTATAAAATGCACTTCCTTGGGCCTTAATTTTACCTATAGGTGGCTGCCAATCAGAGAAGAGTCCTTTCAGTGCAAGATATGAAGATGGGAAGCTCTATTATGAGGGAGAGTGGTAGGTTTTGGTAGCCTAGGACCAGGCCCTACAGTGAAGTGAGATGAAAAGAGGGAACAGGTCCTGACCAGGTTCCTTCCAGTGTGAGGTCTATTTCAAGACATGTTAATGCAATGACCCCTGAACCCCCCCCCCCCCCCCCCCCCAATTAAAATCGTCTGGCCTGGCTTTAGACAGAGTAAAATCTATCTAATAAGTCTGGCCTTTATGAGTCAATGGTTAATGGGGACATCTTGAGTCCACAGTCACTTAACATATTAAACAATAATATTGTTACCTTTGAAAAAATATTGTTTTTGGTTGGGCAATCTTTGGTGACTCAAATGTTCCAGGTGGGATTCAAACCCTAGCCTTTGGACGCAAAGGCAACAACCTTGCCCATAGCCCACAAAAGCAATAAGAAATTAAAATTTAAACCTTGTGAGGAAAACTAGAAATGAGTGCTTTTATTCTAAATGTTTTTAATATCCAGTTTATTATAGCACTCACAAATACCTTTAGTTCATGGTCTTTTAACTGCCAAAATTAGCCAATGTAATGGCCACAGCTGTAGCCCCTTCTTTACAAGAAATGGTGTCTTTTTTTCCCAAGGTTCCACAAGAATGATCATGTAATGATATCCAGTTTATTATAGCACTCACAAATTCCTTTAATTTGTGGTTTTTTTAACTAGAAAGTAGCCAATGTAATGGCCACAGCTGTAGCCTCTTCATTGTAAGTAACGGTATCCTTTTTTTTCCCCGAGGTTCCACAAGAATGATCATGTGTTAATAGAGAGCAGAAGTGATACTTTCAGGTGTGTTCTTGCAAAATTGTCAGAATGGTCTTCTAATGGCATACATATATAAGCATACAGTATCCTTCATCTCCCTTTTTGTCATTTATTAAATCTGATGTTGATGTTTTACTTGTATTTTAGTGCTTATGTTACTGGCATCAATACCGGAGAGGTATAAACTTGTTTATTATGGTTTGCTTTAGGATGTTTTCAGCACGAGCCTCTGCTTTGAAAGATGAGCGAGCAATCACTCATCAGTATTACAATTTTTTTCATGCTGTCAAATTATTTGTTCGTTTGAAAGTAGAGTTTCTGTTTTATGTTCATCCCGGATGGTTAGTCAGGGAGCAAGTGTCGTAAAATTTAGTCCCGTGGGAAATTAATGCTTAAAGCAAGCCACTGGTCTAGATAGGTTGAGGGGACCTTAGTGAACATGAAAACTGTTGTCGGCAACTTTGTGACCCGCACCGGCACGATTCACGGGGGATTAAAACACGTCTTATACAATATTAGCATGGAAACGAGGCTACATCTTAAATCGTCTTTATTGCCTCTTATATGTCAATATTTCATCACCAAATTGTAAGAATAGCTTAACTCTAGCATTACACACACTTTTAGCTGGAAATTGTGATCACGTGACCTAAAGCATGAAAACGAGTCTAAATCCAAAATGTGCCCATTTTTCGTATCTTGTTTCAAAATATCACTACCAAAGTAAGTTATAATGACGAAAAAACATTTCATAGACTTTCGCACATCAAAGAATGAAACCTTCTACCACTTTATCACGTGATTAAAGACATGAAAACGAGGCTATATCTTTAAACTACCTTTTTTTCCGTAATGCAAATTAATGTCATTCACATGTATGATAACAGATCATTTCAAGAGACAAGAATAGCAACTATCTAGACTTCTACACACTCTACAATCTTAAAACTGTGATCAGTCGCCCATTAAAAGTGTGATAAAGACATAATTCACAACATTAATCGTCTTCATCATCATCACTTGCACTATCATAGCTATTGTCACTTTCATCATTGTCATCAATATATTCATCACTATCATCTTGCTGCAAAGCACAGGGCATGCGCAAAGTTCAGTGCAGGTTAGCCCAGACTTTTGGCACCGATTTGTTGAGCATCACACAGCCACATTTCACCATCTCAATAATTGCCTCTGGAGCTGGTGGAGTTGTCGTCATCACTCGTCTTTCTTCCAACCATAGTTTTCTGGTGATGGGATATTCGGTTTTGGAACCTTGTCGTTGTTCCATACCATGGTCTGATAATGTTTCTTCTTAACTAACGACTACCTTAGCTCATTCATGCTTGTATTTGGCTGGTATAGATGGCAGACAAACTTCTCAACTCCCTTTATGGTATCTTCATCTGGGTGTTCTGTTGTTCCAAGGTTTGCGAGAGCAGTAATTACATCTTCATCAGCTCTGTTGAAGACTTTCCAGCATGCCAATTTTCCTTTTTCTGAGTATCCTCTGCAAAATCAACTTTAACACTGTTAGTAACGTACTCCATTCATGTGCCGGGGAAGCAATGAGAGGTGGAGTTGCAGTTCTTGTGGTATCCAGAGGGTCATATATAAGGGAATTATATGCAGACCAAACAGGAACTTGCGTTGCATTACGTAACTCCTCAGGTTCTTATGTTTCCTGATGCGAGAGGCTCGATAAGCTGCGCCCTAGCATCCATGCAAACTCTTTTCATCTAACAACAATAGGTAACTCATCTTTATCATACAGCCTGAAGTTGGGGTATACTGGATTCTTGGGTGTTTTGGGAGGTTCTTGGCATTCCATTAGCTCAGGAATTGATTCGGGAAGGTTGCGTAATGTGCGACCTTGACTTGGTTGACTATCCAATCTAACAGCGAGACAAAATAATGATAACATTTATATTACACATTTTCTATAAAAATAATCAAATGCGCATTACAAACATTACAAAAAATACAAAAATAAGAACCTTTTTACAATCACTATGGAATCAAAGACGAAAACTACACTACTTTACAACTGGTCATAAGAAAAGTAATTTGCAGAAAAACTATATAAAAATCTAAATATAAACTAACTGTACTAACATAATGCCTTGCTGAATAAAAATGGCTCAAGTTTCTGTTTAAAATCACTTATTGTGCGAGCAGGTATAAAGCTTACGGGGAGAATCTTCCAAAGCCGTGGCACTGCCGCCATGAAGGATCGATCCCCCATGGTAACTTTTGTGGAACGCTTTGGGGTGCTCAGAAGAATTCACTAGTTATTTCGCCGTAAATCATGATGGGACGGCGGTAAAACAGAAATTAAATCAATGAGATATTAAGGAGCTGAAAATAGTAACAAAAAATGTAAAAATGATCAACCAATATCCATGATATTTTAAAAGGCTTGTTAACTAACCTTATCTGTGGAGTTGTGTCTCTAGGATCCGTCTTCTGGTAGATAGCCATTGCGGTGCCGTGAAGTGTGTGTTTTCCATCATGAGTATCCTCTGCAAAATCAACGTTGTCGATTGCGAAAAATACATGTCTATTTTTCTCAAAGTTCTCGGGGAGGTACATTCCGCAATGTTGATTCATGCGCTCAAGAACACTTTGTTCTATTTGGGCTTCAATTCTAAGTAACCTGTTGTACTCAACACTCATTCCAAAACCATGAAGCATATTTACGATCTCTTTGCTTCTGATAGATTGTCGTAGAGCCAAGCCAGCAGCCAGTTGTTGAGGCATGTCCCTAGAAGATTTGATTACTTTAGACTTGGTGTTGCTTTTTTGTCTGTCAGTCAGGAACATACTTACTGCAGTTTGTGCCAAGCTCATTGCTCGCTTGTGGATTTCGTTTGACTTGTTACTGGCGTTGATGTCAGTACTAGGCCCACTTATTAGCCATCTACAAAATGAGTAAAGCTCCTGTGGTAGATGGTTGCTGTTTAAATCTTGAAATGATCCAGTAAAGACCCAGTTTTTGCACTGACTGATAGATCTACGGAATTTCGCAGCCTCAAATAGAGTTTTCATTTCCTGGTCACTAACATCAATACTACCTTCTGACTGCTGGATTGCAAAATCACGTGTACTCTTGATGGTT
Source organism: Montipora capitata (assembly GCA_949126865.1). NCBI lineage: Eukaryota > Metazoa > Cnidaria > Anthozoa > Scleractinia > Acroporidae > Montipora > Montipora capitata. The sequence continues at coordinate 29,215,729 of OX421455.1, read as the reverse complement.
ACTCTTTCGGACTCGTTGACTCTTTTGAGTCTGTGGAACTCGGCACCTTGTATTTCATTCAACAAATTGGTGCCAGTGTCGAAAGTCTGGGCTAACCTGCACTGAACTTTGCGCATGCTCTGATGACGAGCCCCGTGAAAATGCTTTGCAGGAAGATGATAGTGATGAATATATTGTTGACAATGATGAAAGTGACAATAGCTATGATAGTGCAAGTGATGATGATGAAGACGATTAATGTTGTGAATTGTCTTTATCACACTTTTAATGGCCGACTAATCACAGTTTTAAGATTGTAGATGGTTGCTATTCTTGTCTCTTGAAATGATCTGTTATCATACATGTGAATGACATTAATTTGCATTACGGAGAAAAAGGTAGTTTAAAGATATAGCCTCGTTTTCATGTCTTTAATCAAGTGATAAAGTGGTAGAAGGTTTCAGTCTTTGATGTGCGAAAGTCTATGAAATGTTTTTTCGTCATTATAACTTACTTTGGTACATTTTGGATTTAGACTCGTTTTCATGCTTTAGGTCACGTGATCACAATTTCCAGCTAAAAGTGTGTGTAATGTTAGAGTACAGCTATTCTTACAATTTGGTGATGAAATATTGACATATAAGAGGGAATAAAGACGATTTAAGATGTAGCCTCGTTTCCATGCTAATATTGTATAAGACGTGCTTTAATCCCCCGTGAATCGTGCCGGTGCGGGTCACAAAGTTGCCGACAACATTTTTCACGTTCACTAAGGTCCCCTCAACCTATCTAGACCAGTGGCTTGCTTTAAGCACTAACTTCCCACGGGAGTACACTTGCTCCCTGACTAGGTGCCCCCATTGACAAGTAAAATCATCTCAGTGGTGTTAGACAGAGTAAAATCTTTTAGTCTTGCTCTGAGGATTGGGAGGGTTAAGGGGACATGGTTTTTGACTGGACCTAGGTGTTATTAACCAATAAGGGAACAGCAACGGCTACGGCTACGGCTACAACATCACCACAAGTCAGTAATATCATTGGTTAAAAGGGCATAGCTAATCGTGCTGCACATGCAGCACAGTTTTTAGTAAGTATCTTAGTGGTCGTATGCCTAACGACGACTTGAAATCACCAAATTTGAGGTTTTGACAACAACATAAGCACGGAACAAAGAATCCTCTATATTTTCTATTTTAACTTATTTTTAGGATAATTCTCCCACATTGTAGGACATAAACGAGACTGAATAATCGCAAAATACTTATGACAGAGCGAAGTTATATTTTGAGGTGACATTTTCGTAGACCGTGGCCATCACAGATCTTAAATTCCCTCCATTGACAAGTAAAATGGTCTGGTGTTGGACAGTCTGAGTAAAATCTGTGATTCTCATCTCAGGTTTAAAAGGGTTCAAGGGGAGATTGAGTGGACCTAGATGTTGTTAACCCATTCATCACTGAAGCGGTCTCCATGTCAAATCATCTGGCATTAAACAGACTAAAATCTATAAGTCTCACTCTAGTGAAATCCTCAAAGGTTTAATTGAGGTGGTTCATGCCAGTTTCAAAGTGTTTAAGTAAATCTTGTGATACCATAAGAAACACCAAATATTGCTGAACAAGATGCAGTCATTATGACATAATAAGTTGCCATGGCAATGGGAAAGCCCTGTAATAACACCCAATATTTTGGCTTCAGTTGCTCATATCTCAAAAACAAACCCAGTTACCCACATTTTTTATTGCTGAAAAGTGATCAGAAGGGCAAGATGAAACTTTGTGCAAAGTTTAAAAAAATTCTGTACGGCGGATTCAGAGCCACCTTAACCCATTGACTCCAGTGATTTTTTTAGGATGGCTCTGATTCTGATACAAGAACAGCAGAAAATGTACCAAAAACATCAAATGAACAAGCAGAACAGTACTTTAAGCTTTGGCTTCCTTGGTGATTTTCTTGATGTCCTTTCATTATCCTTGCATGGCATGCATCACATTGGAAAACAATGTCATTTCTTCCTTCAGGGATAATTTACTTACGGGTAGTTAAAAAAAAGCTCCCATCTGGAGTTCATTAACCTGTGCGCTAGCTACAGTGTACCACTGTGAGCTATAGGGAAACGTTTTGGCGACATCTCCCACATACATCTAAGATGAAAAATGTTTTGGGGTGCCATTCTATGTGGCCATAGTGACTATCTTTCCACAATTAAACTTGTCTACCGTCAGTTGGTAACAAAATAAACATTTTTTTTTTAGGTTTGGGTGAGGAAAGTGGATGGATCCAAAACAAAGTTATACATAGGCCAGCTACAGAAAGGAAAATACAGAATAAGAAAAGCATGAACTCCAAATCTGGCCCTAGTTGTTTGAAGGGTGGATAGTGCTATCCACTGGATAAATCACTGTCCACTGGATACCTAAATTCATTTTGTTAATGTTTATCTGCTGGATAGTGATTTATCCTGTGTATACATGTAGCATTATCCCCCATTTGAATAACCAAGGCCAGTGCAATAAAAGCAGTCGCAATCATGTACAGAACAATAAGATGTAAATGTGTTTCATTGCATGAAGAACTTGTTGTGCATTGAGACTTATCTTAGATATTAATAACTACCATAGATCTCACTCAAGGTCCTTTTTCATGAACATACATGTATCTGTGGGTGAATACGTCTTTTTTTATAAAAATCACTGTTTTCTCATTCTTTTGTCATTCTAAAAATTACTGGTTTGACGCCTCTTTTTAGGGCAAGAAATGCTGTCAAATTTAGTACACACACTGGCCTACATTTGTGAATGTACAACATACAAATATTGCCTATTGGGGTTACAAAAAAAGGAAACTTGTCTCCTTTCAGACTACATAAAAGACCTTAAAGTTTCCTTAAATTCTTGGTTCCTTTCATAAAGGATTCCCTTGTGCATGGTGACGTGACATTGTATATGGATGTCCCTTTTTCGGTAATACAGAAGCCTCGGCCTCTGTGCTGTTGCTTTGGAAAATAAATAAAAAGGCTTGTGTCAGTGCATTTTTGTTTTAAATTTCAAAACAGCCAATACTGTAGGTGACCATACATGTACAAAGGTTATGAAGGAAAGTATTAAGTCCCATCAAACTCAAAACAAAGAGAGGATGGGTTACAGCAAGATATATACCCAGAAAAACTTCATGTGCAACCTGTATGTAATTTACAAACGGTCACTTTTTGGATAGGTTCACTCCATGCAACGTTAGTGAGAGTGGACACGTATCGTACTTGAATTGGGTGAAGTTCTACAGGGCTGGTATAAGAATTTGACAAAGCTGCCGTGTTTAGACTTAGGGTGTGTTTTTTTGGGAAAATCCAAAAACAGATCATGAATCGAAAGTATCCACACTTGAGGAGGATACTTCAAATTAAATCTAAATCCCGATTTTTGAGATTCACCATTTCAGCGGTTTTCCATATACATACATGACAGCTAAGCCCAAATGTTTTTTTCCCGCCTTTTTACCGTACAATGAATAGGTCGAAATGGGTTTCCTGAAAAATTCACACAAGAAGTTACATTAAAAGTTTCTTGACAGCAATAATAATATTGCTAGCACCTTTCCTACAGCTAAAAAAACCATGTTTTTCATAATTTCTTTTTATCGATCACTAAGGTATTTTTTTCCTGGTGGCATTTTTATTTAAGAATAATTTTCTCCAAAACAAACTTAACCTTTAATCTTTTTTTGGGTTTTTAAAATTTGCATGCAAGTGTGGGTTTGCGTGTTTGCGTTGTCATGGAAAATAATCATTTTTCGGAGTTTGGGTCTTTTTGATGCTGACGAATCCATTGATCCGAGATCACAAATCCGTTTTTGGATTTTCCCAAAAAAAAAAAAAAATGCACCCTTATGTTGAATATAAAGTTTTAAAAAAAACTTTCCAAAGCCTGGATCAAAATTTCTTATTTCACTGTACTTGACGAATAAATTTCTTTAAAGGTTTAGATGCAAAGACAAGAAGGACCACAGGGTCCACCCAAACTAAACAAGAGTCTGAGATGCGATTAACATTCAAGTCCTTGCAGAGAACTTTGACTTGTCACACAATGCTTTCCCCTCCCCTGATCGTATTGCCTGTTTCCTGTCACTATTAATGGAGAAAGAAATATTTCTATAGAATCACAGGCCATCGTCATCATCTTCACTAGAGTCAGTATCAATAAAAGTTGTGGGCTTTTGATGGTTTGGATTTACAAACAGATCATCATCGTCCTCATCCTCTTCATCATCAGAATTTGTGTCACAATTATTTACTCTGCCTTCATCCTTGCAATCACCATGGACACTGCTGCAAAGGAAAATTATATAAAGCAATACGTGCATGCTAAATAGATGTTATACAAAGGAAAATTTGTCTCAATGTCAAGCCAAGTATTGAGGGTTTGCATCTTATGTCACAGCGGCCATGTTGGTGTGCAGAACAATGCAGTTAATGTCTTCTGGGAATTTGACTCTATTACGGTATTATGCAAAACTTGTGGGGCCATTTTCTATTCTTTTGTACACCAACATGGCTGTCTCATCACGTGGATGAAAACCAAGAATAGCTGTACAAGTCAAGGAAAGCTAAATGGGCCCTGCATAAACACACAGACTCTGAACTTTTTCCCTCTACCAGCCATGTTCCCAAGGTCAGTTGGCTAGCCTTAAGAACAGAAAGTGACGAAGTCAATCAAAATCAGCCGAACTCAATTATTTATATAAAAAGTAGCCTTTTGGTATGACATTGACAAAAATGCAGACTAAGAAATCAATTTCTGGAAAAATGATATTTTGATCTTCATGGGAACACATCACAATGTTCTGGATGAAGTAAAATAAGAAGAAAGTTTTAACCACCCTCCCCGTTTACTGCGATTTTGATCATAATTCTGCAGAATCTTCCATTCAAGCACTAAGCCGTAGCGGCAGACTGCGTTTTGGCTTCCACCAATCAAATTTCCAAACATAGCTGGGAAAATTGACTCTGCCTTTGGCAAGTGAATTGGAGTTTTCATTATTTTGGTTCACAGCTGGAATACCTTTAAGACTTAAGGTAATTCCTTTGAAATTCTTCTACTATCAAACTTTTTCGGAAACTTGGCATAATTAACATTCATGATATGAACATTAAAAAAATGCAATAAAGAAAGGGGGTCACCGTGCTTGTTTACGCGTCAGCAGGCTCTTAAAATGGGGCATTTTTACTGTTTGCGCGTTAAAAACTCAAATCACCTTCATACAGAATTAAGTCTTCGTTACTTGAAAGATACAAAATTATTTTGAAAATAAAGCTTCTTTTATTCAGATAGGCAGTATTGCTTCATCTACGCCGTTTTTGATTGCTTGGTTGTGGGAATAGTGCACTCTTTTGGACAGTTCCGTGGTTAGCTTAAAGTCGTTGCCTTGGCCAAAATACAACCAGTGCGGAACTGTTTTCCAAAAAAATTCATGTTCTACTATCAAACTTTTTTTCTTCTTCAAATATGTTCTTTATTAGATTGTTTTTAGCAAATACCTGAAAAAAAATTCGGGGGTCACCGTGTTCGTTTGAGAGAAAAAGAGCATTTATTTCGCTATCGGGCTTAGTTTGAGGGAAATCTCTTACATTTTGTATGCGCACGTGCTCATGAGCGCGCACTAATGACACGAAAATCGTGCGCAATAGGGATGCGCAATGCAATACCAAGGAATTACCTTAAAGATATCTTTTTAGAGGTTCTTCAGTAACTTCACTTGTATGAATGTACCATGGGAACCAAAGATGCAGATTGGTACAGGTCATGTCATGCATCAAAAAATTATCGATTTTGGCATCTGTGGTTTTGGGTGAACTCTTGGCTTGGCGTGGGAAGTTTGATTGACGGAATGCCAGAATGCAGTTGGCACTTAAAGGGGCTAGGTCACGCTATTTTAGGTAATTTTGTTTAATTTTGTTAATTATGAGTTCTAAACATCAAATTGGCAGAGCAAGAGTCTTTCATTTGCAAAATGACCGCCACATAACAACTGAGAATTTTTCAAATTTACCCAACTTCAATCCATTTTAATCCTTTCCAGTTTTAACCATCCATGCCCCTTTTTGGCTTCCCTGTGTTTTGTTAGAGTTCTTTTATGGTTTTGAACAGTTATTTTGATATTTTAGTTGATTCTATGACCATTCAATCAGTGCTGAAATTGACTAAAATTCCATGACCTACATGTAGCCCCATTAAAGATGAGATTCTGCAGAATTATGAAAATCGCAGTAAAATATATTTTTCTAAACCTATGCCTTGTTTAACCGAGTAATCATTTGGAAAATCACCTGTTCACTTCCTTGACCTCTGATTTTTCATCCAGTGAAAACTCTTCTGTGAATGCTTTGGGCCTTAGGAAGAAATCACATTAAGAGGGACAGTGTTTAACATTTTTGTCCACTCAAGATTGGAACTAATGGAGAGCAAGTGCAAATTTTGATAGACTTTGGAAGTGCCATGTGACAGGGGCCAGATAGCATGTTTGAAAGTGGGAAGGCCTAGATCTTAGTATAATTATGTAAGAGTAGTGTAAATTACCAAGTCTCTGATCAAGCTGAAAACCACACCATAGAAAAAAAACAGTGGTGTGGGGAGGGGGGCTATGTGTGAAGTCTAAGCATCAGCTTAATCTTTACCAGAATAGAGTTCAAATCAGGTTTTGTATTATTTTTTAAGATAGGGTTTCCTGAAGCTCTTTGTTTAAGAGTTACATTAAGGGGGCACTTAATGGCCAATTATTTCTACTTGTAAACAACTGCTTTTTAACTGGACAAGAACAGTAAGATGACACTTTAATTTGCAGTACCCATTTATTTCTGGTTTTCACATTTTTTGGACAGCCAGATTTTTATGTCTGTCACCCATTTTGATTTGTGTGCTGACGTGAGCAGCTTCAGAGTGTGCAGTTGCTTGTCTCAAAGCTGAGACTAGAGAGTGACATCTTGCTAACGGCTATTGAAAGTTGCATTCCAATAATAAAACAGTACTTACCAGAGTCCTTCATTCTTGAGATACTTGATTTGTTTACCATACAGAATATAAACTATCTCAGCACACACTTTGTTTCCTTCCTTTATAGGATCAACAATAACAAAATCTCCTGAAAATATTGAGAGGATGTACAAGATTAATTAATTAAGAAGAATTTTCAAGGCTCAACTTGTAGCTATTATAAGTCATCAATTTTTCAATCTTTCATGAGTTTGCCTTAAACCCCTAAATTCTCAGAGAGGGGAAATAATAACTTATTGTTAAATTTTCAATCTCAGATATTGCATTTCTAGCTTTCTAATTGGCTCATGCAATCTCAGTTATCACCTCATATACCGTAATGACCTTATTTGGAAACTGGTTGTATCGGCCATTTTGTAAAAACTGAGACAACATTCTGTCGTTCTGTAAGTAGAACAGTTCGGAATTTAATGAAAATTTAATAAAACAGTTACATTGTATTCCATTCGCGCTTATCAAATGTGAGGCTGGTTATAGCCAACTTGGTGCTACATACCTTTTTGGCTACTTACCACCTCATATCCAACGCTAACTCACGTAATAATCGTTAAATACATTGTACCTTCCTTGTCAGCCAAATCATATAATTTATATAGAAAACTGATTAGCCCCATTAAAGGTCTTGTTTACCTCTCTTAATCCAGACACTTTTCCTGAATTTTGACGGCATGCTGACAAGGAACTTGTTGCCATCAGATGTCTCAATCTCATGAAGGTTGTTACCACGGCTACTTACAACCTGCATAATAATAATAATAGGGACTTCAAGCAAATCGCTACCGCTAGCGCTAATACAGCTGCCGGAAGTAATGGGACAATGCACATGATCGTTGGTCGCATCCAGCCGTAGCGTGAAATCTGACTATGTGAGTCGGATGTTTTGCCGTAGTGGCTACTACGTCGCGTTCTCTGGCCCTTTTCAACAGACATCTCGGCATTTTAAGAATTCTATTGGATACTATATCATTTGAAGTCAATTTAAGACAAAGATTGTGTCAAGGTTGTTTATGGTCAAATCCCGTATTGACCATGAATTTACGATAAGTTTTGGCAAAGGTGTTGGAATGGCAAAGTGAGTCAAGTGAAATATTCGTGTTCAGCATGAGGTTGTTTTTCTTCAGTTAAGTTTGCTTTGAGGATTTAGTGAAGACGTTTTATTCTGGATACTATAAGATGTTATTTTGCTTCTTTGAGTATTGTTATATTTGTGTTCTTCTCTCAATATTCTTTGAGATATTTGTCTCTGAAATTATATATTTCCATCAAATTGTTGTTATTGCACAAAGTGTATGGCATTCGCTTTTGCTCACAAATAATCTGTTGGTCCTAGCAAAGTGAACAACGGACATCATCCTTTGAGCGAAGCCATTTGGCTGTGAGAAACTAAATAAAAGAGATTTGAAACTCCTTAGCCCATGTTTCTTTGTATTTTCCTTTGTTAACCTTAAAATTTAGCAGACCACCAAGATGTACTCTACCCACTCTACCCAGACCTTTTCAGTGACAGCAGCCAGAGTAGCACCAGCCGTAGTGATTTGCTTAAACTCCCTACTAATAATAATAATAATAATAATAACAATAACAATAACAATAATAATAATAATAATAATAATAATAATAATAATAATAATAATAAACAGAAACAAATTTTTTTTAAATCCAGAGGATAGTACTTTTTTCAAATGTTTAACAGCACTGCACCAAAATACATTGCCAAGTTGAACTGAGTATACAAATCGGCATGCATGGTTTGAACTTCGCTCTCGAGATTCTGAATTCCTGTGGTTATTTCCTTGACATATTGAAAATAGTTTGCTATGAACTTTTGTTTCATTATAAAAATGAAAACTACTCAAGCATTTGATTAATTATTGTTCAGTTATTGTGCATTTTTCATAGCAACTTTCAGAAAATTTTTCAAGATTCCATTCTAATCGCAGAAGCTCCAAAGAGGAATTCAAAATGTTAATATCAGTCTTGTGGATACAAATTAACAATTTGAAAAGTAGTGCAAACTACACATACTACAACTACTACATGTATTTTACCATGACATGACATTTTCAAGCAGAAGAAAAAAACCAATCTATTGTTACAATCTTTAATTTAAAACTTTTTCTCATAAATGAGCCGTTTTGAAAGCTTCAAAAGTTGGAAAAGTCACTTGTACAGTAATTTGATCTGCGACAAAGGAAGGGAAGGGAAAATTTTAAATGCCACCTCAACATCACAAACTTATTTGCATTGCAATAAAAAAGAATGTAACATGTAAGTATCAAGTGGCATCAACCTGCTGTTCAACCCATTCTCTTATACTTTCCTTGCTCAGGTGTATGCATTTACACATGTTTCAAAGCCACGAAAAAAGAAAGCTTCCACAACAGAAGTGTTTTGGATACCTTTTTTGAGGTAACAGGCACTTAAATTTAAAATACCTGTATAAACATGTGGTGTGAGGTACAGAAATAGAATTAATATTTATACATTATTTTTATTTCGCATGCATTTAATTTACGTCTAGGAATTAATGTTTGCTATGATTATGCACCAGTCAATACAAAATTTAAACATCTCCCACCATATTTACACCTCAAGCCAAGAGAGGAGTAAGAGCACATTATTTATCTTTTCTCTCTCCAAAGTTTTCTTTTCCTCTCGTAAGCAAGAACACCCTTTCTGTCTATTGCACACTGCCACTCTTGCCTACAGTTAACAGAAGAATGCCAGATATTCAGGACACCTCCATATTCGAGTGCTCTTTTAGTGGTGTCTTTAAGTGGAATTTTGGCTGACAGGCAGGGCAAGAGCCAACAGCAAGTTCACCATCATAAGCTGTTTGGGTGCTCTAGCATGATCTATCCGACAGACATGTCCTTGCCAACGAAGACTGGTTCTTAGTATTAACAAAGTTTTGATGTCTTTCACACCTGCTCCCTTCAGGACTTTCTCACTACTTACAAAATGATCCCAGTGAATGTTCAAAATGAGAGAGAGGTGACATTGTTGAACAGTGTGCAGTTGCCTGACATCACCTTCAGAGAGTGTCCATGTTTCACCGCCATACATCAAAAGTGGTGTTAACTTAAGCACTGATGGTACACAACAATTTTGGTTGAGGTTGTTAGATTCATAGACGACCAAACAAATGCACATGAAATTGCTTGGATGCAGGATGTAAGCTCCTCTTTAACAGAACATTATTGCTTGTAACGTAGCTGCCCAGATACTTGAAGCAGGTGACGTTGGATAACTTGTTACCATCTAAAGAGAACCACCACCACCACTGGGCATAATCGGAGCATTTCAGTGCTCTCTGTGTCCCGAGTAGGGCCTTTGTCTTGGCAGGATGGGAAATTTCAACTAAGAGTCTTGGGTTCCATGAAATATATTTTTTCTGGTGCCTGAGTTGCCTAATGCATTTATATACATGTGCAAGATAATTTTCTTTTTTTTTAAGGAAGTCAAATCCCTTTTGAGTGTAAATGAAGGACCGCAGTATTTTTGGAGTGACTGCAGAATACCCAGTCAATATACATGTAGTGTTGTTGCAGCGACATCATTCGAAGAAAGACGCAACAATAAACGCCATTCATATGGATTATGCAAAGACGTGGCTGGGCATTCTGCAATTTTAATTAGCTTATTTTTCAAGATATCTTTGAAAAGTAGAATGTTCGATGTTGAAGATGTTGGCTTTTTTGGCTGTTATGCAGTAACAATAAGCATGTAGTTTATGCAAGTTTGCATACAGGCTTTGTGGCGAACTGATACATCAGGGAAGTACTTTTGTTCTTCACATAATAATATGTATGCAAAAATTTCAGCGTGTTGATCGGCTGAGAGCACGTCAATTAATCCCAAACAGAATGCAGAAAGGTAGTCAACTAGAAAGCCTTCGCTACTTTGACCACCATACACATTTTATAACCCTTACTGTGATTATTTTATCTTGTAATCATGTGTCGTGACTATACTTTTCTTTCTCTGTTAATTTTATGTAAATAATGTGAAATAAACGAACCATGAAATAAGTGGAATAAAGGTGAAATGTTTGCATGTATATCATTAATACGTAAGCACTTGTGAATTTTTCCAAAGACTGCAAATTCCCCCCAGCGGGGAAAAAGGTGCAGATATTGTCATTAGAAGATAGAACTCATCTATAGCTATCTTCTATTTTAGAGTTATTTTAAAAAGACTGAGGGCATGTCTCTAAAGTCTAGAAATCTATAGACCTCTTTAATAATGGCGGCCAAATAAAATATTCTTTTCTTTTAATGCTAATAAGCCTTTCTAGCCGAGCTACGATAAGCAAATTTCAAAAGAATTCTTGTTTCAAAATGAGGGCAGAAGGTCTAATTAATAAATACAAAAGAATGTAAATGTGGTCGCCATTTATGAAAGTGGTCCATAGCCAAAAGGTTCAAGAACCTCTAAAATCAGTACACAACGTGGAATACTAGAATGGAAGAGGGGTTCTAAAATCTCTAAACGTTCTAAAGTTCTAAAATCAAATGATCACTTCAAATTGGTGCGTTTTTCGCCACACTTCAAATAAGTGATTACTCCAAACCAAGACAACGATTGTTTTAGACTAAACACTTCAAATAAGTGATTACTCCAATCACTACAATGCGTACCAATCCCTTACTAGCTGCAATACAGTGTCTGACACTTGCAGACTAATCCTAACTCGCAGTTATTGAAAGCTAACCATTTTAAAATGGGTGCTCAGACTTAAATGCTGCTTATGAGCGCTAATTAAATGGGTGCTTAGACTTAAATACGGTTTATCAGCGATATTTGTAGACACTGACAGTCTGTAGTATGTGGTCTGCAGTTGCCATACACCTCCTGGAATGCTAACAGTGTTACACATAAGACAGTGCATAACCCGAATCACTAAATTGAAAGCCTAAGCCTAATTCCTAAAATGTGGGCAGTGTCCCTAACCTTAAAAAAAAGCTAACCATTCCAAATGCTGAGAATTTGACCCTAATCACTAAAATTTGTTGGTCTTTGATAGCACCCGAGAGAAAATTTTTAGCCAGTTCTTGAAAAATTTGCGGGTTTTTAAGCGGCTCGTGTTAGCCGATATTTGTTCAATCTCAGCAAGGTTACAGCTGCTCGTGTGATATAATTATTACGAACACGCTTAAAGAACGAACCATACACATATTCGTCTGTTTACTTTTTAGTCAAGTTTTCATGTCCATTTTTAATTTGTTTAGGAAAACAGCAGAACATTTTAGCTCAACTAAGGTGCTTGGATTTGGTCAAGGTATAACATGGTTACATGGTATTTATGGGTATTTGTTTTTGCTTAAGTGAGTGCTTAGTATTTAAACGAGTGAATGGTAATCGGTGAAATCAACCAGGCCTAGTGTGCAGTTTAGGCGTTCTGGAACTCACTTAGAGAGTCTGGCTATTCTAGAAGTCTAGACATTCTAGACATTCTAGAGCCCACAAAAGGTAACATATAACAATTGAAAATTCTAGAACTTAGAACTCTAGAACTCGGAACTCTAGAACTGCGAATTTGACTGACTTAGAACTCTAGAACTGGGACTCTAGTATTTTAATCAGAACTTTAGAAGTTTGCACATACAACCATTTTACTTGAGGGTTCTCGAATGATATAGAACTTTCTATAGAGCTCTTCAAACTAGAGCAGTTCTAGAATGCTATAGAACTTTCTAATATCATAACCTTGACCATTCTATATTTCACATATAATCACTATAGAGCTCTTCTAACTAGAACAGTTCTAGAATGCTATAGAAGTTTCTAATGTCAAGACCTGCACCTTTATGCCGACGGCCTCATGCAATTTTGATTGACTTTGAAAAATTGTATTCGTGCTTATTTTGTTCCAAATTGCATTCGAAATCATGTTATGATTACCCACACTTACCTGAGGTAGGGCATGAAATTTGATAGCAATGCAAGGGAAGGGAAGGGAATTTCGATAGTACCTATATGCCCAGGAAATAACCCTGGAGAGTTCAGTTCTCTGAAGCTCATCATGACCCAATTTTCTTTACCTTAACAATCTGCTGGTTCGGATCTGGAACAACATAATCTTCCAACACTTCTTTCGCAACGTGCTTTCGTTTCGTCGCCTTGGACATGTCGTCTCCAAAGCTCAAATCTGGCTTTTTCAATCAATTCTCCGGGCAATAACGCCCGCTATTTTAAATCTTCTTCATAATCGAAGGGCCATCATCTGAACTAACTATTCTCTCATAAGAAGATGAAAAAACGTCGCAATTTCAGAAACAGACTTTGTGCACAGGAGAAAGAGACCACGTTTGTACGCCATTTTTCTCGATTACGACTATTTCCCAGTACTCAAGATATTTGTAGCTGACTCGTTCCCAGTTTGTAACGACTCTGTTCGACAAGAGACATCACGTAGCCTACACTCTGTCCGACATTTTCTTACCGAGGCAACATATCCTGTACCTTTGAATTGACGATTATCGAAAATTCGTGATTTTGCCTGGGTTGACTGTTATCGTCAATTTAGATTACTCTGTCCCAGGACTTGTAGTAGCAGATGAAAAGAAAAAAAGTAAAAGTTGCATTCCTGGACGGGATTTGAACCCGGAGCACCCAATGTGAAAGAACTGTTTTTATCAACTTAACAGCTAAAGCTCAACTGGCTGGCAATTGCACCGATTATTTATCAAATCTAATTAGTATATATAAAATCATTGCTGAATGGTGGTTAAGTCTAGTACTTGATTTTAAAATGGTTAGCTTTCTCATAAGGTTTGGTACCGACATTTTCTCCTTTTTAAACTTGTTTCTTCGCCTTTGATAATACACGTTTACAGCGGCATTCGGAAGAAAAAATATATTGACATATATTTTTTTTAATTTATGGCAGTTAGCGATGCGGTAGTCTAGTGGTTAAGTGAAAGGGTTAATAATCGAACATTCCCAGGTTCGAGTCCAGCGAGTTTAGACATTGGGGTTCGGATTTAAAAAAAAGGAAATAATTTCCCATAATGCCTATCAATTGTTAAGCATCCTAAATTGACGATAATAGAGAAACCTAGGAATTGTCGATAATAGTCATTTCAGAGGTAGAGGATGAGTTGAGGCCCACTCAGCCTAAATTGCTTACAGACTTGTCCAGTGTCATGGATCGTGTACAGTATTGCTCTGTTTTTTTATTTTTTTATTTTAACTTAATTTGAGTATACCATTCCCTAAAAATAATCGTCAGAGGCACAAGAGTGAGATTAACGGGCTTAATGTTGTTGTTTATCTGTAAACTATGGGGCCCGTTCTCGGCCACAAAAAACGCAAACTTGTATTTTACCTTGGAATAGCCGTAAGGACTTGAAGTTTCAAACACAACTAGCTTCAGCATTCAGTTTACACATGTAAAGCTATCGACTGCTCAACGCTGTTTTCTCCCGAGTAATAACGAAAATGTAGGCTTCGTTTGTGGGCCCAGTTATCGGCCATCGGGCCCACTTCTCGGCCACAAAAGAGTGCGCGCGATTTCTCAGAATAAACAAAGCTTTATTAAAATTTTTTGAAAATCCCTTATAAGGCTTGTGTTTTGATATTTCGATCACAAATTACCCTTAAAGAGCTTTGTTTCATGTTAGAAAAGGAAGTTTTTTGCACACCTAGTTTTTCTCGTAAGTGCAGTCCAAGCGAGGCTAAAAAAGAGTTGGGTATTTCAAAACGGGTTTAAGTCATAACTCATAGTTTTAATTCATATCTACTGTCAGAACATACCACCCCATTACAGCTTTATTTTTACAACTGATTTAATACGAAAACTCCGGACAGGACTATGGGCGCTTTTTAGTGTTGAGGCGAGCAGGGAGGCCGAGAATAGGCAAATACGCAAAAGAACTAATGAAATATTGAGGAGTGAATTTAGGTCAAAGAATAAAACAGACCAGCAAAAAATTACATTGAAAGATAGCTTTATCACTCTACGTTCTTTATGCCAAGAAATGGCTCATTTGGGCCTTGTATACGGATGAAATATAAAATTGAATTAAACCATGTAATTCGAGTAGCTGTAATCAAACACGTTTTTGAGGAAACCAAATTCACCTACCTTCGTGTCACATCGACGGGCTCACAGAATATCGTAGCTGTAAAGTCAAAACTCGGCAGGACGAAAAACAAGGAATCAAGCTACCTTTGGCTCAAATCGCGTCGAATCTGGAAAATAACTACACAGGAAGCAAGCTGCCCACAATGGCAATAAGCCTTTTGTCGGGATTCCCATAGAAATCCTTATATTTTTGTCGACCATTGTCACGCAGAGCTTGGGGGTGCCTGTGGTAATCCACGAGACAGTACTGTGGCTTTCACAGGTCGAGTAAGCCACAAAAAATCCTATTAAGCGCGTTTTGATATCAGACCAACTTTTCCAGGTAAAAAGTAGGTCTGAATGTTTTTCCTTAGAGTCGAAATGATTAGTGCATGTAGTTTGGATAAATGTGTGACCAGGGGTCCGTTTCTAGAAAGTCCCGAAAGT
>OX421455.1:29167689-29175189 GCA_949126865.1 Montipora capitata | reverse complement strand
TTCCATAGTCATCTTTTTTTTTTTTTTTTTTTTTTTTTTTTTTTTAAACTTTTTCACTTCTGTTTGATCCTATATCTATCTAGACCCTAGATGCCATGTTACAAAGCACGTCGCATTCGAAAAATGACGAAAATCAAGAAATGGTCATGACAACTGAAGAAATTACTGAAGAAGTCACTAATGAAGAAATTGATACAAGCTTACTAGAAATCGAACGTCCAACCACATGTGAAATGGCTTCGCAAACAGAATGGCTGGAAACAACGAGTGTACAAATCAGTGAAACATCAAGAACCGTAACGGTTACAACCTGTGATGTTGGATGTCAATTCCCCCTTGACATTACAGAGGAAGCTTTATCAGATCATAGTTACGTTTTGAAAACCATCCAAAACACAGCACCCAGCAATTTCTTACCTGACAATGCTGATGACATTGAAAAAGATTCTATTGTTGTTGAAGATGGATATGATTCCCAAGTTGAGCTTTTTCCAGATTTGGATGGTGATGCTCCCCCTGTCAGGTGTGAAAGAAGTGAATGTGTAAAACTGAATTCTGAAATAGAGCTAGAAGTTAAAGAACCCATGGACATAATTGTTTCTCAAGAAACAGCCACCAGTGGCTCACAATATACTCCAAGTTTAAAAAATGAAGATGGCTTCGGTACATGCAGCTCTCAAGACTCACAAGAATCTAATAGTGACAGTGCAAACGCATGCACACATAACACTTACAAAGAACGAGTTTTCATGGTTTATGAGGAGCAATTGAAAGAGTTATTAAGATTTTGCCCTAAGTGTGGCTCTCTAATAATACCTGAGAGCACTGTTGAAGTTGAAAATGAAGGCTCTCAGCTTTCTCTAAAACTAACTTGCATCAATAACTGTGAGTACCTGTGGCAATCACAGCCACCATTGGCCAATATAAAAGGTGCTGGAAATCTGCTTTTCACAGCTGGGATCTTTTTTTGTGGCATTCCCTTGTCGAAATTCGCGGCACTGTCGAAGTTGATAAATCTTAAATTCATTGGTAAGGGAACATATTTCAACATTAGAGAACAGTACATCTTTCCTGTTGTAAGAACGACATGGCAGCAGCAACAACAGGAGATTTTCAGTGAATTGAAGGACAGGGAAGGTGGTGCTGTTTTAGCTGGTGATGGACGCTGTGACAGTCCTGGACATTCTGCAAAGTATTGCACTTATACATTTTTAGATGTAACAAGCCAAAAGGTCATTGATTTCAATGTGGTATCTGTGTCTCAAGTAGCTAATTCTAATCAAATGGAGAAAAAGGGATTTGTGGACACTTTAGCAAACATTGAGGCTAATGACATTGAGGTCAAATTGATATCAACTGACAGACACACTCAAATAAAGAAGGAAATGAGAGTAAACCATGCAAACATAGATCACCAGTTTGATCCTTGGCATCTGGCTAAGACAGTCAGTAAGAAGTTATCTGCAGCATCTAAAAAGTCTGGTTGCTCAGACCTTGCACCGTGGATTCCGTCCATTGTCAACCATTTGTGGTGGTGCGCGGAGAGCTGCAATAAAGATCCAGAGGTACTGCGAGAGAAATGGTTATCAGTAATGCACCACGTGACAAACAGGCACAGTTGGCCAGGAAACAAGACTTTCCACAAGTGTGACCATCCACCACTTTCACCAGAGCAGCAGCGCAAGAAGAAGTGGCTCAAGCCTGGTAGTGCAGCACATACAGCACTTGTAAACATTGTTAAAGATAAGCTTCTCCTGAAAGACATCATCCACCTCACACAGTTTGTGCACACCACAGCTCTAGAAGTGTATCATTCAATGTACCTCAAGTACTTGCCAAAGCTGCAACACTTCACCCATGATGTCATGAAAGTTGGTACTATGTTGGCAGCACTTGACCACAACAACAACGTTAACAGACCACAGGTAAGCTTCTTGAGATTTTCCCCCTTCTGCAGTGGATAAATTAATAGATGGCTTGTGAAAGAGCAGAAATTATATTTTGTGTAACTCATACTCCAAATCAGTTAATTAATAAAAGAAAGGTTTATTAATATACATACTTTACTTCAAACTAGGCCATCATCCAAGCTGGCGAATGTCAGGGGGAGCCTAGATTTAAAATCTCCTGGAACAAGGTGTCCAAGAGATTTGGAGCTGAACCAGTCCTGGAAGAGAAGTCCTATGAATATCTTGAGGACATGCTGCAAACAGCATTTTTGTTGGCAGCATCAGGAAAGAAGCCAGCCCCTAAGCACAAAGATAGGTCTGGGGTTATGGCACCACTACAAAGGCCTAATCGGAATGACATTATTGAAGCAAGAGTCCGGTTATCTAGATTTAAGAAGAATTAGCTCCATGTGCAAATTTATTAATACAGGGTCACTTATAAATATATTTATTGAGTAATTTTCATTTCAGTGTGGGAAAACCAAAACCCTAAGTTCTTACCTGGCTAATCTCAAATGACAAAGATGATCCAATGAACCAATCATAAGATAGAGCAACATAATATGTCAATGTTCTTTGTAAACTATCATAGACTCTTGCTTAAAATTTACAAAATCGTTTCTCTTTGTTAAAAGAAATATAATTAAGTTCCTTGAAGATACATGTTATCTGATTAAAATATTGTTTTACAGTGAAAATATTTTATATATTTAAAAAGTCTCTCCAGGCTTCATCAAGCTCACTGTCAAATGAGCTGTCATCATCATCTCCTGCTATGTATCCTGTGTACATGCCATCTGGTGCGGGAAATGTAGCTCTGATTTTTTTTACAGCACAAGATGGTATTACACGGCGAATGTTTTTACCAAGGTAGCCATGGGCCCACCAGGTAAACTGCCTGTATGCAGCATACCGCAATGACCTGAATAAGAAAATTTTCCAAAATGAGGAGAAAAATATTGTAAGCTATGTTTGCCAATAAATAAAAGCTTAATTTTAAGCTTAACTTGAGTGAAGGTACAGCAATGTGTTGACCAGATTTCATTTTTAGTTTTTCTTTTCTAATGAATATCACTTATAAATATATTGCAGTAGTGTCCTGTTAATAACAGTTGTCTGAAGCATTTTCTGGAACATCATTTATCATCCTAAATAAAAATATTACTTTTGTTTATGTTGTTGAATTTGCTGCATGAGTAATCTGTCTTCTCACTAAAAAGCAACAACCGATTAAGTCGTTTGATAAACTAGATTTTTACACAAGATAACACACCTGTTAGATACTTGTTCCCTATCAGGAAGGCCGGCACTTTCACGATCGTGCAAGCTGACCAAAGCGGTCCATAGTACATCTCTGTTGAGGCACACCGCCTCAAAACTATCGTGTGAAGTAATGCAAGACAGGTCTAGGACGGAATGTCCGGGACAACAGTTAAGTTAGTTCGATCTTTCTGACGAATTTTATACTATAATGGGATCAGGCCACAAATGGTTATTTCTAACAGTACAGAAAACGTTCTCTGTACATTAAATTTCTAAAGAATCAAACGGCCTTTATGAACGAGCAATCTCAAAACAAAGAAATTAACAACAGTTTAATTCCATTACCACAGATTTATTACCACCTCATTTGTTTATACAAAAATAGCTTAAGAAACACGGCTTTTCGGAAAAAAAAAGCATCGATGACCTCTTTACATATACATTGCAGTGTACCTTCAACAATTTTGGACAAAAATGTCAGCTCTTTACAGCAAACGCATTCTTTTTCACTCGGCATTGCAACACATCGTTCACATGAGCACCAAGACGTGTTTGACCGGCGATTCTCGTTTCCTTCATTTGAAACTGAATCTTCTTCTTCTCCTTCTTCTTCTTCTGCGGCACTTTGTGGTTGTTCTTCGCTAGAATACTCCGGCTCAAACTGATACGGCGAAATCTGCGACATGTTTACAATAAACACAGCATGGATCAACAAAGGAGACTTTTGTCTGATTGGCTGTTGAAAATTGTAGTATCCAGTTTTCCAACCGCGCGCTGTGATGTAAACAAAGATGGCTTTCGAAGCGGTGATTTCAACCTGTGCTTCTTCGATCGTTCTATATAGCTTCTGCCAGTTGAAGGTGGTCATTTAAACTTAAAGTGACAGGGAAAGATTCTCCAAGGGGCATTTTAGTCGGCGGAAAGTTTTCTTTCGTTACGCTTTTTGTAAGCAGTCCTTTTAGTCTGCTCGGGGAAGCAACGCCTCTGAAGTTGCTTCGAGTCAGCTTTTATACTTTTTAGCTTTATTTCTCCATTTAAGTGAATGCATCGGAACAAATGCTCAAAGTGCGAAAAGACCCGAGCAAAGGCCAGATTCCTTTGTTGGGAAGGGAGTACTATCTAACGTGGTTGCGAAATATATCCCTCGAGCTCGCAGGCTTCGATTTATCCAACTTGAATGCAGCGCTGGAAGGAAGTATGTCACTTCATTCACTTTCTTTCATTGATCGTTTAGAGTTATGAGATGTCCTCAGTCCTTTGAAAGAACATCTTATCTCAACAGATATGTCGACAGAAATTTAATACCAGCCGCGCCACCTCTATTTTGTGTATGTGTCTGAGGCCAACCTGGTTCACTGCATTTATCTCATGTGAAAACACTCTAAAGATACACTACCTTAAAAATTTCAAGAACTTTCATTTAACGGAACCAAAACATTATTCTTAGATACATCAACTGATCATGAAGGCGTGCTTGATAATATATGCTACAATGAGTCAATAATGAAGTTCCAGTCTATTACTTTATTGGATAATTCTGTCCTTGATCTATGGTAACTCCATCAAGTCTAGCCATAGTAATTATTCATTGTTTTCATCATTTATGCTACCAGCGAATTACTCAAAAGTGATGTTGATGTTCTTAGTAAATCTATACAATAGTGAGGAATGATGTGGTCACTGCCATCAGACTTGTAGGTTGTACTGAAATGAAATTTTCTGAATGAGTTCTCTTTGGGGAGGTAAAAATTTCACTTGACCGTTTGTAGATGTAAATTACACCCACATTAAATGTACAATTAAAATTGGGATGTCTGGAAATACATAAAGCAGGTCTTGTCTTCTGTGCAATGTTTAAAATTAAAAGGACAATTAAAGGCAAAGCAGACTTTGTGATAGAACTCTGACACAATATTAACTACTTATTAATTTTGATGTGAGCATTTCATGCTCATTCATATTCATTGCTCACTTTTGTGGTAAGTTACTATCTCACTGCAGAGAATAATGTAAATTTATCTAAATCAGGATGAAAATGTACAAAATGTGCAGCCATTGATCTTAAATGTTTTTAGTCTATTAATTAACCCATTGACCCCTGGGGGTTCTCTATTGATGAGTTAAATACTAAGTATGGCCGGTTTAGGGGTGAAAGGGGATTATTAAATATAGTGCATCAATAATATTACCGTATCAGTAATTGAGCCAGTATTTAATAACTAATTTGTCCCAATAAAATTTAATATTGATTCCAACAGTGTTAAGTAATTAATATACATTGATTTAGGATGATGGAACATCACACACCATTTTGTGTTCTGACATTAAATTTATTTTTTACTTCATTCTTGGTGTATGGCAACTTATAGTAACTGCAAAAAACTTGCAGAAGAAATTGAAGAGAAGGTATAACTGAATATTATGGCTGTTTTATGTGTCAAAAAATTTAACCTGACCTGGTTTTTGTTTATTTTTGCTGCCATTCCTTGCACACAGTCACATGTCTCATAAAACATGAATGTGCAGACAAAGGTAAAATAATTCACTGTACAAAGTTTAAAGAATTGTTATATTTGTATTATTTATTAAATGGGATTCCAAAATCAGAAAGGTGCAAATAGTGACACACACACCCATGCAAGGCAGCCACACAAGGGAATGAAAATTTTAAAATAAAATATACATTATTTACAAATATAATGTACTTATCATGTGAATCATCATGAACAAAATTATTATATTTTACAATAATTACTTTTCATGTAAATTTTACTATACAGTTTGTAAATATCTTTAAAATTTCAATTACTACAGTTTCCCTCAAATTTAAAGTAAGAAATTTATCAAATCGAAAAGTGCAGTGCAAAGTTGTGGTAAGCAGGCATATTTATTTGTAAATATTACTACACTAACTAAACATTTTTTATGTAATTAAGTATAATTTTTAATAGCTGGGACTAATATTTATTGCAATAAAAGCAAGAGTCTTATTTGCAGTACATTGCATTTAAGAATGCATTGCATCTGAATAATTTGACCCAGAGTTGAATCAACGCATCACAAAGTGCCAAGTTTCGAAGGAAATTAGGTTTACTTTCACAGGGCATTTTCGTGCGCCCTGCCACTTTTGAAGGAAAACTTTCAAAGCAGTTCGATTCTTCACAAATATGTGCTTTCTATACTAATGGCGATCGCTGGACCAAGACATATTTGCTGAGATTTGACCGAAAGTAACGTGAACACTGGCGCCATTGTCTGTTTTGGGGTAAGAAAATTTCAGTTGCGCGTCAAATATACACGGTTGTAGTTCACATTTCAAGAGGAGAAAAGACAAAAAAATGTCCAGAAGGTATGAAAATCACACATTAACAATACAGAGACTTTTGATGTCTTAGTCCAGAGAAAATAACACTTGATGGTGGAAAAAACAAGCACTGTTTCGTCGACAAAGAAAAGCACTTTGGTAAACGAAGAAGTCGAAACGTCGGGGTTCAGTATTCGCTGTGCCACTTTTACCGGGAATATCTCTAGTCAAACCTTATCTTTGGCTCACAAAATATCACCTGTTGACGGCGTTTCGTGGACCAACGTCGGAGACAAAAGTCCTGTACTCTTAATGACAGAGTTCGGTTTAAACAGAAAAAGCTATAAACCGATTGACATTTTGCAAAATGACTCTTTCGTCCGGATAGAATGTATTCGCTTCAAAGAGAGAACAAGCGAAATTCTTCTGTCATGTTTTTCTGTAACTTACCTTACCTCCATTCATTGATAAATTTTAAGCTGTGACATCCTTTGAACGGATTACCAGCTCATTTACCACTGACGCGCCATAAGCAAATCCCGTCAACCTGGCAAATTTGTTTTGCATTCACTTCAAGCGCGGGTATCCACGTGAAAAAACCACAGCGGAAAATTTTAATGCCGGTTCCAGTTACTTTAATACGTAACATTATTCAATATTGTGATTTGCACATTCAATCATGACCATACGCGTTGCAAATAAGGCAAAATTTTTCCAACTTCGCGCAATTCTTTGACAAGTCTGAGCACACCGCATCATTCTAAAACAGCCGATCTAAGCATGTTTCGTTTCATCCGAGATAAAGGACTTTCCCAAGTAGAAGGAATTGCCGAGGTCTTTCTAGCTTTTGTCCATCTTCTTTCGGTATTTGTACCACAAGTGCATAGATAGCATTGAAAGTGAATGCAATAAAAACTACAACTAGCGACAGCGTCGACATCTTTTCTTCCCGCGTTCTAAGACTGTCTCGAAGGTTTTCAACCA
>OX421455.1:29155189-29160189 GCA_949126865.1 Montipora capitata | reverse complement strand
TTAAAAACTGCTCCAACTTGGCAATAATGGCTTCTTATCTGCAATTACCTGAAGGTTTTCCCCATCTCATTTAATTTCGAGAAAATGTTGTTACTTTGTGTACAACCATAGTTAATCTAGGGACTGGTTATGAAACCCTGGGAATAGGCTAGTTTCGAATTGTGCAACAACAAAAGGATAGAGTCGAGGTTCAGGGGAATAATTAGCATTCTGTTTTGTTCAAAACAAAGGAAAATGCAAATTATTCCCCTGAACCTCGACTCTGTTCTTTTGTTGCTGCACAATTCGAAACCAGTCTATTTCAAAAGCAGGAACAATGCAGGCGCAATTAGATGTTGAATCGACCGTGACCCAGCACAATCTCTTGTTTTTGGTTCGCAAGTTAATTTCGAATAAATTAGTCGAAGCTTTTGATTGGTTATCCTGCCGAAAAAAACGTGCTTTTGTCGGGTTTTGTGCGGGGTCAAGGCCAAAAAAGCGAACGAAAACATGAAACAAAGAAACTTGTCGAGTTTCATAACCAGCGTACATCTATAAACTATGGTACAACTGGTGTAGTGGAGAGGATGGTAATTGGCTTCAGTGTTTTGGAAGAATTAACCCACGTTCACGTTCTACTACCGTGATAGGTTATCAGCCTTTCCCTCCCCTCCTAGTTTGCTGCATAGTGCGCAGTCTTCGGGCTCCGTCGAAATAATCTGTGATTGTTGCTTCGGGAACTATTTGTTGTTCACCATGGACTTGTGCTAAGAGTCTGAGGTGGAGGCTGTTGCTGATATCAGATTCTTCAGTGAGCTCCGGTTGCACTACTTACTACTTAGGATTAATTTCAGGAGGCAGTGTGGCCCAGTGGTTAGGGTGCTTGCCTTGAGATACGGAGATCCCGGGTTCAAGACCTGCTCTGACCACTCGTTGAATTTCATCCTGGTAGTCCTTGGTTCAACTTCCCAGCTGCACTTGTAAATAGCCAACTGGTTTGCCTCCGGCCAGTTGGGATTCTTAACAGTTCTTGTTGTTCTGTTCTGTCGTTTCGTTGTGTTTCATTGGCCCTGAAAAGCCCCTATGGGGAGAGGTCAATTAAGTATGTATGTATGTATTAACTCTTTTCCCTCTTTTCCTCTTTTCCCTGCTATGTTACAGCTTCCCGATCTGATTTTTTTTTTTTAATGATGCCCTGTTCGATCAATTGTTCAATGTAATTTTAATGTGTGGTTACATCAAGTGATTGGACATGTCAAAGTTCCAAGGTTAGTTGATGAGAATCATTCCTGGTTGCCGTAGATTTGGCCTGACAGTTTTCTTTCGTTTGGGTGCATGCTTATCCTGTCACTTTATGTGGTGGGTTTGAAGGGAGGTTCACAGAAATCCCTTGGAGTGGTTTTTAATAGAGTGTCGAAAGTAACTAGCGAATTGGTTTGGTTTTGCAGTACTTCACGCAGTGATTGGTTCAGGGTTCTCGCGCCACTTTTTCAAGCATGCAGAGAAGTGAAACCAATGCAAAACCATTTGCAAAGCCAATCGTGGCTCGCGCGTACACATTTTCCCGTGCTTTGTGTCGGCTACGTGTAATTACTTCGAGTTTTGATTGGTTTACTGGATTGTTTCGGTCCTTTTTGATTGGCCAAAGTAATTACTTTGGTTTTGGTTTTACGACACTCGATTGAAACTCGCTCTATGGAATGATATGCCACCCTTTCAAGAATGATCACTATTAGATAATTGCTGACGGTTGTTTATTTAAATATCTTTACAGTCAAAAGTGGTTCACTGATAAAAGACCTGGTGGGAGACTTGCTTGTCATGGACAATGTGTGTGAGCTGTTGAATCAGAAGCCACGAACCAACAAGGTGTTGGGGTGGAAACACCTTGGTGCCCGTTTAAAAATCGACAAGGACACTTTAGACGACCTTTCACCACCAAAAGACGATCTTAAATGTCCCACTGAGGCGCTGATTCGTCATCTTGGCAGTCGGATGACTCACCTAACAGTAGCAGATTTCGCCTGGGCACTATACAGGATTGATAGGGCTGACGCTCTTGCTGTGCTGGAGGTCTACCTCCCAGGTAGGAGCCTAGAAAGAAAGGAAGGGAGGGAGGGAGGAAGGAAGGAAATGAATTATTTCGTAAGTTCCATAAGGAATGTCAAAATTTGCTGTGTTTTTAGTCGCTCTGAAAAGTTTCAGTCTGAAATTTGTTGAGTACCTCGTGTTATTCAATTCGGTCGGCCAACACATAGTTATTCAACATATCGAACTTTCTCTTTGCGGTCTTCCAATTTTTCACCGTTAATCTCTTATTAGATTACAGACCGAATTGGACTTCATTGTAAATTCCAATACATTCCGATCCATTATACGCCGATCAATTCGAAACAACATCCCCCCGGGCAAACCTCGGGCATTTGAACTTTTGAAGATTGGATCGTTCAAATTCCCGCCCCCTCGGGCCAAAATGGTGTTCAAATGCCCCACCCTGTCGTCGGATTTGTCTGTCAAATTCTACTTGAGAAGAACGTCGTCGGCTCCTGTCGTCTTTAATAAAGCTTTTGTATAAACATGCCAGCACATGTTTCGTGACCCGTTATGTGATGATGCCGTTTTACCAGCCTTGAGCTACTACGTGACAAAAACAGAACTTTAATATTGAAACTATTAAAAGGTGAATTAAGTCGGACAATGTCAATAAGCAAGTATAAGCTGCTCTAACTCCGGAACACGACAAAGGTTGTTTATCGAGGGTACTATATACTTATCAACAACAGAGCCTAGAGCGTTTACGACTGCAGGTATTTTAAATTGTTCAGTGTCGGTTGATGACCTCTAACCGAAACGTACAGCTTTCAGAGCTTGAACAATGAATTGGGGGTGTGAAAACGTACCATGTTGTATTCACTCTATATTATGACGAAGGCGAATTACGCAGCCAAAATTCCTTTGAAGACAACCTTTGAAGACCTTTTTTGTAATCCAATTGCTCACAAATGCTATCTCTCTTACTTTAAACTCTTCCATCTCGCCCTTAAGCGACTTCGGCTCCTAAAAAAACATAATTTGAAACATGACACTTCCGGTTCAATTTTCTCCACCCTAGCAAGGCAAAGGTCAAATTCCCCTCTCCCCTGTCACAGAAAATAGTCAAATGCCCGGGGTTTGCCTGGTGGGGGAAGGGGGGAGAGGGGGTGATGTTAAAGTGTTGATTTGATTTAATTGACAACTTACAGTACGTCCCTCGAACTCGGTTAGTAAGAAGTATTTATTAGTGTGTTTTACTCAAAAACCACTCATGGGTGACTGCTGTCAACAAACTTATTATGTACAGTTGAACAAAAATAAATTAAAATTCTTTGATTTCCCGTTGTGTAGATGGCTGTATTCAAGATTTTCTGCGATCTTGTGGCTGCGAAAGATGCTAAATGAATGGAGATGGAAACAGTAAGGGATGCTGATGCATTGAGGCGACTGACTCAACGGATGCCCGAAAGATTTCCCAGCTAAACATAGAAATGTAGATTTTTATTTAACCAATCTATATTTGCACTTAAAATCTAAGTTCACGTTGTTGAGAACACTTGACGCTAAGTGGTAAAAACCAGAATCATTTTAAATGATGCCGTGGCAGGTTTTTTTGTTAGCGTGAGAAAGAAATCTTCATTATTTTCTGTCAAACGTAATGCCCGGACAAGTTCTCCGAAAATGTAGGAATAACAGTTTCAGAACCTCAGATTTTGTTTGAGATGGTCCCCTTTTTCTTGAGGATCGTAGATATTTAGTTTCAAGTTTTAAAGACTGAGGACTGGCACTGAGAACTCACTGTTTGTGATAAACAAATCGACTTTCTTCAAGGATCCGGAATTTTTTTATTGAAGCATTGACTTCATTTTATAAGTCTCAATTGTATCATAGTGTTTTGCAGAGAAATTGCTCATGGAAGCACTTAAATCATTCTTCGTACTTGGAATCCATGTAATTCGCAAATTTCAAAATTGCACTCGAGGCGAGGTATATTAGTTTAAAAGGAAACCTCGAATATGCCTCGTGCAGATGCATAGAAATTTGAAGAAAGATGTTGAGGCGTGAAGGTAACACGAAGAGATTATTAAATTAACGCGAAATGGATTATCATGAATGAGGTTTTTAGGGGCAGGATTGTAAAGATAAGGTCCTTGCATGTCTGGCTAATCGAAACAAACAGAGCATCTTAAAGTAACATTCTGTCAGGAAAAGATATCAAAACCAATGAACATTTAACCGTGAAAGGCAAGGGTGGTCACTTCTTTTTTTTCGAAAAAATGAGTTTCAATAATCCAAAAAAATTCTCAGCCTTTGTTTTACTAAATCGACCGTCCCAGTAACCATATCTGTTTTCAGTATAAACCAGATGCCCTAAAGATTACTCATTCGCATTTAAAGCAAAAAATTAAAAGTTAAAATTGAATTGACTTTAGCTAGTGGGCAGTGGTTTGACCACATAAAGCTGCATAATTTGTAGCATCGAAATTCATGTGTAGTAAGTTTTAAAGTTTGTACAGAGCTGATAATTTTTTAATAGGGTTTTTAGAGTAGAATCAAACCAAGGAGTTTGTGAGGTTTGTGGGAAGACAGAAAGACCGTGAAAGTTCCCAGGAAAAGTGAAAAGTGTATCACTCAGAATTATTGTTTTATAAATAAAATAAAACGGATACAAGTAGCATTAGTGAAGTGCGGTTTTAGTGAGTGCTGTCAGAGCGGACTGCTTTTCACCTGCGTGGTAAGCAAGAGCTAGCACCCACCAAGTATGGAAGCCATGCTTAAATGGTGTTTAACTACGCTCTCGCCACTGCACCAAGGGCAGAATCTTCTGCGAAAGAGTAGTTTGTCCATTGATCGTTGATTCTGGAGATCTTTATATTCCGATGTCATTGGTGTATTAATCAATTATTTTCCATTTGTTCTGTTTGGTGCCCTTGCAGTATAACGTTTTTGTATTTTAACAGTTATGTTAAATATTCGTCTTTTGTTGT
>OX421455.1:29145189-29152689 GCA_949126865.1 Montipora capitata | reverse complement strand
TAAATTAAAACTATGAGTTCTGACTTACCGGACCCCGTTTTGAAATACCCAACTCTTTTCTAGCCTCGCTTGCCAGTGTATTTACGAGAAAAACTAGGTGTGCAAAAAACTTCCATTTCTAACATGAAACAAAGCTCGTAAGGGTACTTTGTGGTCGAAATATCAAACACAAGCCTTATTAGTGACTTAACAACAAAATTGGTGATAAAGCGTTGTTTATTCTGAGGAATCGAGCGCACTCTTTTCAGTGGCCGAGAACTGGGCTCGCTGGCTGATAACTGGGCCCGCGAACGAAGCCTCTATTTTTGTTATTACTCGGGAGAAAACAGCGTTGAGCAGTCGATAGCTTTACATGTGTAAACTGAATGCTGAAGCTAGTTGTCTTTGAAATTTCAAGTCCTTACGGCTATTCCAAGGTAAGAAATACAAGTTTACGTTTTTTGTGGCCGTGAACTGGGCCCCATACTGTATAAGTAAGAAAACACCAGTCATATAGGAGGGGGCATCTCGTTTATTGATCAGACGTAGATTGCCCTAGGATATTTACTGAAACAAAATTTCCGAGTGATCAAAAGCAGAGATGCCGTCGAAATGACAACTCCTAACAGACAAACTCCTTAAATATTAACTTCTTAGCATAATTACATAACCTGCATACCAACAAATCTAAATACATGTACCAGCACAAAACTGTCTTACAATAACAACGTGAAAAATTATATTTATGTTGTGCTAGAGTAAGGGTGGGAAAAGAGATGAGCTAAGGTTCATCGTTCAGTAGCCCGGTAGTTCAGTGGCTTAAAAATGCAAGTGACGGCTACAACAAGGAAGGTACTTCTTTATCTAGTCAGTAGGGACCTTTAGATTCTAGGATGAGGATGAGAATGAGTATAAGATTTGACTGCCCTTTTTTAGCGAAAGTACTTGATAGAAAATTTATTATCCGGACGATTAGTCTTACTGTTTGTTAGCATTAAAGGGTGCTCAGTTATTCTTATTGCTTGTAACTGGTTCTTTTTGCTAATTGAAAATTGCCAAAACTGCTACCGTGTTGTTGACTTGTTTTGACATGATGACATTTTTGCAAAATCTTGTTCTAAAATGACGACGCTATCAAAAAGGCAGCGTAAAAAGAGCAGCATGCGTTGCTCATATAACGATGTAAGCATGTACAGGAAATTCTCTACTTTTTGACCAAATTTGACGAGTGTCCCGAAGTCTTTTGACCAGGTTTGTAAGTCGTTTATCCAGATTCTGAATGGACAATGTTTGCTGCTGTTGTGCAGGCTCTATAATGTCATGTGCCTCAAATTTTCAAGTGCAACTGTAGTTGTTTTAAAGATGATAAGCCTGTTGCTTGGCTTTGGGCAAAAGGACAACTGAAACATCAGAGTTCTAGGCAGAATTTTCAAGAACCTACATCATCCGTGTGACACTGAGAAGTTTGAGGCTCAGCTACTGCTACAAACCTGTGAGAAGTAAGACACTAGGGAAATACGTTTTGCTCTGTAAGTTAACCCAATATTGGTTTTCCTTATTAACGGTCTATTTTAATATAATTATGTGGTCTGTTACATTTCTTATTTTAGCGAGGAGTGAACATTGCTCAATTCTGCAAAGAGTTCAACGATCGCACTAAACACATCATACCTGGTGTTCCCATACCAACGGTCATCCATTATAAGGTAGTGTAGCATAATTTGTTCAGTGCAATAAATTATTGGAATAAAATGAATTTGTATTTGAAGTGTGAGTTACACTGTAGAAGAATGAGAGAACTGCGTGATACTTGCACTTAACTGGACAATAGGACATTTGCATGATGACGCCATTTGACTACAAGTACCAGAATCCTTCAGGTTTCGCCTTTCTCATGTTAATTAGAGCTATTGTTGTTTTTACCCCTAAATTTAAATATGAAAAGAAAAACAAACTGAATTGTGGTAGTTGTAGCCATCGTGAAAATTGCCTATTTGAGGAATTGTTGCTTTTATAGACACCAGAAATTTTACCTGAATTTTTCAGGTGTCTATAAAAGCGACGATAGAAATGTTGCTTAAACTGTCCAGCTAAGTGCGGCAATCACTCAGTTCTCTCATTTGTCTATAACCAGCACTTGAAATACACATTCATCAAGTCCTTCACGGGAACAAATTCGACCAACAAATTGACCTGCTCCCAACTGAGTGGCTTCATAGCTCAGTTGGTAGAGCATTGCACCGGCATTGCAGAGGTCATGGGTTCGAATCCTGTTTAATAAGCTACCTGTATTTTTTATAAAAGCAGCAATTACTGCTTAAACTGCCCAGCTGACTGCGAGGAACACTTCATTCTCTCATTCAATATTATAATTATTGTCTGTTTGATTCAAAATATTTCATGTTGTAGACAACAAATGACTGCTTAGCATTTCCTCCCAATGAACTTAATTATTATTATTAATGTACAGGTTAAATCAAAGTTTAAGGTGGCTCAAACCAGTTTCAACACTTTCAAGAGACTGTTATTTGAAGGGTTGACAAGTTACAACACTTTATCACGTAACAGCAATATTATCGTACCATTTGAAACATCATTTATTGCTGAACAAGATGCCAGAATTTTTGTGAGGTAACAAGTTACCATGGCAACAGAAAAGCCTTGCAAAAACACCCTATATTTTGGCTTTAGTTGCTTGGTGACCCGAATCGTTTATTGCACAAAAGTGATTAGCAGGCCAAGACTCTCTGCAAAGTGTTAAAAAATTCTCTGGGGTGGATTCAGAGCTACCTTAACTTTCAATTATCTAAGGTGGCCCTGAATTTTTTAAACTTTGCAAAATGTTTTATTCTGACATGCTAATTACATTTCAGAAATAAAAAATGGAGGTCACTAAGTTAATTTTTTAGATATGAGCAGCTAAAGCGCAAATGTGGGGTGTTTTTGCAGGGTTTTCCTGTTGCTACGGTAACATTTTACGTAAAAAAAAAAATGATCAAATCTTTTTCAGCAATAATTGGGGTTTGATATGGTACCATAACATTGCTGTTAAGTGATAAACTGTGGAAGTGTCAATCCTTCTAGATAACAAGAACGTTTCTTTCAAGTGTTGAAACTGGTTTGAACCACCTTAAGCGACTTTTCTGTCAGGCGACTGTGGGTGTATGAATTTTTTAATTGTGGTTGTTATATACGAAGTAAATACAAGAAAGGAATGATAAAATTTGACATTTTGGAGTCATCATGATGCCCTCGTCAAGGGAGCTTTTGGACAAAATGAAAATTGTACCAAGTATTCAAAGCAATGTTAGCATCATAGAACTTTAGTTCAGAAGTGAAAATCACTGAATTAACAAACAGATTTCTGATATGTTTTGAAATGCAAGAAATTAGAATGACACCAATTTGAATAAATGTCCCCTTTGTTTCTCCCCATCTTAACCCTTTCAGCCCCGATAGTGCCAAATGGCACTTATAGATTTTACTCTGTCTAACGCCAGACGATTTTACTCGTCAATGGGGAACCTTAAACATAACGCTACCCTGACACTTCTTGAAACAGGTATCAAATGCTGATTCTTAAGAGGACACTTGTGTTGGATGTCAAAATTGGGCATTGATCTTGTAATTAGTAATACATAAATTTCTGTATATAAGTCGACATCAGCAGAATATGATTGCTCATTCATATTGGCTTGTGTATGTTTTAAGACCTGTTCTCGTGAGCCAAACAGCTATTCAAATGCTGCAATTTTATGTGTATGTCCATTAAAGAAGATCAAACTTGCATATTATTAAAATTGTAATTAGTATAGCACTGAAGACACTTTGAAATAGTAACAAAACCTTTGCAAACCTCGTTTCTTCTGCATGGCACAAACAAAATAAATCTGCTGTTATTGTGATGAAAATAAACCAGTTAGCACTAAAACGAGTGACTCAAATTTCAAATCCCAATTCTTGCTTGACCAAATTTCCCTTCACAGACATGTGAAAAGAAGTTCAAATTCGTTACCCGTCTCTGAATCAAATATCCCTTCCAGGGGAGACTAAGGTGGTCCAATTTATGACCCCTGGTTATGACCGGGAGTCAAACTTCAAGGGAAGGGTGGGAAGAGGTGCGAAGGGTGGAAAGAGGCACTGGAGTTTCAATACCCTTTTAAATAACCTGTCATTAGGGAAGCCTCTGTGATAAATATTCCTTCCTTGTTTTTGGCTTATATTTTGCAACAGGGAGACCGGACATTTACATTTGAATTGAACTCCCCTCCAGTGTCTTATTTTCTCAAAGCTGCGGCAGGTATTGAGAAAGGGGCACAAAAGCCAGGTGAGCATTATTAATTTAACATTGGTTCCAACAAAAGGCTACTATTGCTTTGATCCATGTCCAATAGATGCTACTCTTGCTTCTTTCCTCCAGAAAGGCAGGATTTTGAAATCAAAATAGGGAGTTGGCTGTGCTGTAAAGGTAGTTTCAGAAAGGTTTTGTCTGGGTTCTCCGGTTTCCCCCTCTCCTCAAAAGCTAACATTTCTAAATTCCAATTTGATCAGATTCAGGACCTCCCTGAAAACCACCGTGGGTGAGTGGAGCTTCCTGGGTAAACATCATGAATATTATTATGGTAGTTTAAAACTCCAGAATTCCAGGTCCTAATCACAAATACTGGGCGTGTGAACGTAGTCAGTATTATCTCAAAATTTACGAAAATTAATAAAATAAATAGATATGCGAATAATCTCTGCTAAGTGCTAATTGTGTATTGTCTTATTCACTACTTGCACAAATCCCATAATACACCTCTTTTACCCCCGAAAAATGTGCATAGGCATTGTTTTCAATTTCTTTTCATGTCCCAGGAGAAATTGCAAACAATGGTTATGCAAAAGTTTTGGGGGGTAACAGAGGTGTAGTATGGGATTGTGCAAGCACATCACCTTGAATGTTTTAGCGATATGAAGGGTGTGGCTCAGGACGGCTTTCTGCATTCTTCTGAGTACCTCTCGGTACCTATCTGAGCCCACGAATGCCTTGACTTCTTCCTGCAGACTTTTTAAGTAGCCACCAAGAGCGTCAGTGACGATGTTGAACTGTCGAATCTTAAACCCTGGGTGCTGTCTCTTGATGATTATTATCATCGTCATCATCATCATCATTATTATTATAAGGGTAGAAAATTAAGAAGAACACAATGATTTTCTTCCAAATGTTCTTTTTTGCAATATACACTTGCATGACTGGTAAATTGTCTTTTCGCAGGACGAGAAGTTGCTGGCACGGTTACCTTGAAACAGGTCTATGAAATAGCGAAGATAAAAAAACAAGATGCAACTTGCAGGAATGTACCTTTAAGAAGCGTTTGTAGATCAGTGATAGGATCAGCAAGAAGTATGGGTATCAAAGTTGTGCCTGACAGAGACGGGGATATTTAACATACTGTATGTTATACGAACTCGAGTAAAAAAATGGCAAGAGCGCACATTGAGCATATAGATGCTCTGAGCTCCCGCTCCAACCACCGATTCGATTATCTTCGGTTTTCCCACCGAGGTTTGTCCAGGACTGAAAGCTTAAGCAAAAATTTTCCCGCAAAAAGATAACACAAAAGTCGCAAGGATTTTCTCTGAAACGACTAAATGTTCAATGAAGGTAAATGAATGTAGCTGAAGGTAAATGAACGTCAGTGAAGGTTTATTAAGGTAAATAAACATGATTGAAGGTAGATGTGAGTAAATGAATGTAGCTGAGGGTAAATGAATGTGAATGAAGGTATATTAAGGTAAATGAATGTGAATGAAGGTTGATAAAGGTATATTAAGGTAAATGAACATGAAGATAAATGACGGTAAATGAACGTGATTGAAGGTAGATGAAGGTATATGAGGGTTAATGAATTTGATAGGCTGGTAGGCCAAAAAGAAGGCTATTGCAGTAGTCTATACGACTACTAACAAAAGCATGAATCAGCTTTTCAATAGATTCTCCAGACAAGTACTTTCTAATTTTCCTAATATTATACAAGTAGTAGAATGCTAATGAACAAGTCTTGTTGATATGTGAGTTCATTGACAAGGTGGAATCAAACCGCACTCCCCAGCAAGTTCCTAGCAAATGACGTAGGTGTTATTTCAAACTGACCAATAGTAATGTTGTTAAGTTGAACTTTGGCGAGCTGTTGTTTGGTGCCTGGATTCTCTTTTAAAACCAGTAAACTCATAGGTACGGATAAAATCAGGTAGCGCATTCCGCAACTTAGCTGATACGTAAGAAAAAAGAACTGAGACCATAACTGGTTGTTCTAGGTTTATTGAGGGACAGAATGTAATTTCCGCGAAGATCATGCATAAGAAGAGGACGGGAGACAAAACGTATTTTTCATATAAGCAGAAATACCCTTTTTTTTCCAAAAAAAAACATACTTTTATACAGTAATATGAAGGTTAGGGGAGCGCCTGAAAGCCACAACAGGTAGATGTAGGAAAGCATTTTTGCAGCGGTCAGAAGAAAGAAGTAGATTGTAATGTTTTTTTATTATGTTGAAGATGGAAGGAAGTGATGGATTATAGGTCGTTATGAAAGGTATGCGTTTGGGTTTGTCTATCTGTTTAGGTTGTAGAGTATGTGTGCGGGTAATGTCTGCAGCCCGTTGTATTTGTTTAGTAACAAAGTTGCGTTTGTAACCTCGTTTCAGAAGGTATGTCGTTAGTTCCGTGGTGCGAATCTTGAACGTTTCGTCGGTAGAACAAATTCGTCGTAGGCGGAGAGCTAGGCTGAAAGGGATGGCTTTTTTTGTGTGTAGAGGATGACAAGAGGAATAAAGTAAATGTTGGTGATGGTCCGTGGGTTTCGTTTATAGGTCTGTATTTATTTTTCCGTTAATTTAAAAATCTCAACTGTAGATCTCCACGAAGATCCGATTTTGCCTGTCACTTTCTTTGCCATGGGCATCGACATCGTCTCATGGAGAATTTGGATTGGTTGCTTTTATCAGAAACATATATTACATCAAGCATATCATCCACGTACTCAACGAAAACCAGTAATGACCGCTTCAGAAACTCATTGTTGCTTGTTTTTTTGATGTTCTCTTTGTCTTTAACAATATGTATGGATGTTGAACGGAACCCTGGTCCCACCTCAACACTCGCAAACTCAAGACACTCTCACCTTTTGGATCCACCGCCTACACAGTTCCGTTACTCAAATCTGTTCAACACAACTAAAAGAATCCAGCTGAAGCTCACGCGATATAACCACCACCTTCTCAATTACACTTTCTTCAAAGAAAACAACTATATTCCACCGTCACTCTACCCAAAAAAACCTCCACTACACTCCGACAACCAGTTCAACCGCAAATGGAAACACATTTCTCATCAAGCTGCTCACAAACATCTGAAACTCCTTATCAAAGAATGCAAAAATAAGATAAACACCTTAAATATGGAACTATCTAATCATATGGAACTGTTACTCCTCGGAACTTTTTTCATTATACGCCTCGAAACTGAACTCGATGGCCT
>OX421455.1:29141351-29142489 GCA_949126865.1 Montipora capitata | reverse complement strand
GGATTCTTTGAGATGAAACTATCGTTAAGTAGCAAAAAATCTTCATCGGAAATAATTTCATCGCCGTAGAGAAGTACATGGAGGACACGAAATTCTTTAAAAGACAATTTTCTCTGGTCCGTAACCAGTTTGCTAAATGTTTTTGTTTCCCGCCAAAAAGCCGCCGTGGACGACGTTCTCGTTCCAGGGCCCAATCAGTCATATCGGTCCTCGTTCTCGTTCTCGTCCTCATTGCTGAAGGTCGCTAATATTTTTAGACTTTGGCTTTTGAAAAGGATCAGTCTGGACCAACAGTGGTAAGTCGTTCATTTTTACTTATATCTTTTTCTTATGAATAACTGACCCATTCTATGCAAACAAGTTCCAATTGCAATGCAACTTGTCCTCGAAGAGATATTTTTTCGATCGGTTGTGACAAGGGGTTACTCGGGATAAATCCGACTGCCACTTGGCAGGAGTCGAACCAAAGACCTTCTGCAATAAGTTCTCATATTAGGAAGTCAATTTATTTGATTTTCAAAACTACACCTGGCGAAAAAGACAAGAATCCGATTTAAAGTAGAAGTAAGTGAGTGATGATGGGTATAACATGAATGCTTAAATGAAATAATTAATATTAATATTGTGTTATCTTGGATTAGTATTCGACTCAGGTCGCTTGGTATCATTTCTAAACCAGAACTCTTGCCTTACTTCATTGAATATGATATGTGTATATCAGAGTTAGAATCTGGAAGAAAGATTGTCTTGTAACCTCTCTTGCTCTTGTTGAGCAATTGTCAACCAATCAGGATCAAGAGATCGTGCCTTAATATTCTTGTTAACTAAAAAGTGCCCTCATTGCGCCCGCGTGATTAACAAAAAAATGCCCTGGGCCTCAGGCAGTCAGCATTCAGTAATTTTCGCCTGTATTTGAAAAACTTAGTAAGATGAACAAGTAATTGATGTGTAATCAGTCAGTTCTGACTACGTTTTACTTGCTTCCTGTTGTGCTCTCTATACTTTTAATTAATGCTTACAAGTATATCGGTGTTTTCTTTACATAAAGTTTGTAAAACTGTTGTAACTGATGCACACATGCATGCATGCAATCAATTCACCGATACTCCTTAGCCATTAATTCAAATTTAATGTAGCT
>OX421455.1:29133851-29136351 GCA_949126865.1 Montipora capitata | reverse complement strand
AACTGTCCACGACTCTTGAGGATGCAGTTGACTTACTTCTTGAAAAGAATGGTTAGTTTTATGTATATGTTGTGGTTCACTTTTACACTTGGTTTAAATGTTATTTTCTTTTGTTTCAATATGATAGACATTACCATACCCAAAAACAAAGGAAAATAAAATTGAACCCATTGACTTCCAGGGGAGTCTGGCCGGTTCAGGCCAGTTTGGATGTCAAAGGGTTAAACCAAGGATAAAATTGAACCACAACATCCACTGTGTATATTTGGTACATGTTCAGGGAAAAAAACTTCTGCTCGTCCGCCCGTCCGAGATGAGTACTCTTGTATCTTGGACGAGTGGATTTCCAAAAGCACTTGTCCTACGTGGCGAGTGGAGTTTGCCGAAAAAAAAAGTTATTTTCTACTGAGGTCTGAGTTCCCAAGCATCTCTGGACTTTTTAAACTACCTGAGTTTCGCAAATTTTGGTTTCTTTTCATGGCAACTTCCCCATTTTTGCCACTGTTTTCCGAAAGTATCTGGCTCTGTCGTTTTGGTAAAGACTGGGATCCACATTCCATATATGGAAATGACGACCTCCTTTGAGACAAGGCTTCATTAACACTTGAACAAGGCGATTACCGTTGTGGCAAGATAAGTGTAGTTGTAGTAAGTCTTGTGATGATTAGGCCCCAGTTGTTTGAAGGGTGGATAGTGCTATCTACTGAATAAATCACTATCCACTGGATAATTCAATTGCTTTCGATAGTGTTTATCTGCTACATGTAGATAGTGACTTATCCAGTGGATAGCGCTATCCACCTTTTGAACAACTGAGGCCAGATCATTTCCTTGAAAACAGCCTCAGAATATTGCTGGGCCTTATATGTTTCATCTTAGATCGCAATTTTAATGCCTCATAGATGTGGTGCATTTTCTCAAGTGGTGCATTGTACATAAAGAATGTGAGTGATCCCCGATGTGTGTGTATGAAATGGTGTTTTATTAAAAAGAGCAAAGAACAACAGAAATTGAAACAACTGTTAAAACAAACACTTGAGATTTGGTACAAAACTGATTATAATATACAATTTCTACATTTTTAATGATATTTTGTTATTCACTTAAATAATTTTTTTGGACAAGTGAATTTAACTTTCGGACAACCAAAATCTCGACATTACTTGTCCAATGGACAAGTGGAATGAAAAAAAAGTTTTTTGCCCTGATGTTGCTGATTTGGTGCAAATTATATTCAGGGTCTATCCAATCGATTTGATTAATTTTCCTATAAGTCATTCAGAATCTTAAAGCATTATTGGTCTTGAACTTATATCACTGGACCAAGGAATCTTGGAAGGAATGAGATTGCAGTCATTTGCAAGCCAGTTGTGTAGTTCTTTCTTGAATTAGATTTTAGTTCATGGGTAACTTGTTTGGAAGCTCCCCAGATAGGTTGGTTTTTTACCTTTTACTTGTTTCATGGGCAAACTGGTTGGTTCACGGTTTGGGCAAACGGTGAACAAAATTAAAGACTGACAAACTTCTTTTGGGAATTGTGCTTACCATTTGAACAAATTAGTCCTGTTTACTGGTCCAGAGACTCGTCCAGGAACACAGGACCACCTTTTCAGACATGTCATTGCTCTTGGTATTTTTCCACTGCAACAACACAATAATGTTGTGTTCCATTTACTTTTCAACCTGAATTTTGAGAAACGCTTAGCAAAAATGGTATACCTCTGTTGTTTAGCTTGAAGAAATATGTTAATTATTGAAGTATATAGACTGATACCAGAAACCCATAAGCGTTTCTGCTGGTACTGAACACCATAGGGAATGTGAGATCATAAATTGAGTCCTTTTCTCCTTCAGGAGATGTCATAATGTCCAATAGAGTCTAATTTCACTTGAGCCTCTACTTGTATATTGACACATTTTAGGCTGTAGTGGATCATTGGTTATATTATACAGGTAAAACTATTTAGAGTTAGGTAAAAATAGAAGGTGTGCATCAAGGGTGAGGTGGGTTGATAATGCATATGGGAACTACAAAAGGGAAAATGACTAGACTTTAGATCTCCAGAGGCTGTCAATTCTCTGGGAAGGGGTTCCATCTGCCACCAAAGATCGTTTACCAACCAAGTCTGAAAGGAAGGTCTCCTCTATTGTGTAAATTGAACTAAATACCGGTAGCAGTCACATTTTTTTTCAGAGATCTTTACATTATTGAACACCTTGATTTTATCCTTGACTAAGAACCCCCGGAAAACAGTTACAAAAAAATGAAATAAATAAATTAATATTTTTTTGTTCCTGGTATGTCATGTAATGAGTGTGCATGTGCAACATTTACAACAAAAGGTTCAAGTACAACTTTATTTTAATAAAATATACTTTGCGAGTGTTTAAATTACGTGGGCTGAGGTTTGATACATATGTAGGCCACTGGGGTTGAAAGTGATACAATAGCATACTAAGCTACTATTCCTTCAGGCATGCAGAAATCAGAGTAAAAGGC
>OX421455.1:29116351-29128851 GCA_949126865.1 Montipora capitata | reverse complement strand
TGTTCTAAGCGATATGTATTAATAATGATGTTGTTGTTACTGTTGGGCCATTCCATAATTATGAGAATGCAAAACATGAAACTTTTTGAGATGACGATCTTGAGGTAAATTGAATTTCATTCAAGAGAATTAACATCAAACCTTTCAAAACATGTATGCCAAGATGACTCATCGGTTGGAGAAAGTAAACCAGAATCTTCTAACAAATGAAACAGTGAATAGTACACGGCACAGACACAGCTGAAGACATCTCTCCAGAATCTTTTAATACGTTGATTGTGGCTGGAACTGCCAGCAATGTGACTCCCCTGTTTAATACTTTCATGACGAACATAAAGAATTCAACATCGACATTTTTGCCTGGCCATCCAAATCTCTCTGTAGCTTCATTGAACCACTGACCAACAGTTGCTGCCCGATTATTATTGGAGCATTTTGCCAACGAGCGAAGACGCGAGGCTTGCGAGGGGGGGAGCTTAATGCCGCGCGAAGTATTGCAGCAAGCAGAAAAATTCTCGATTGTGCTGTGAAAAGTGTAATGCAATGTTCCCTGAAGATTTTAGTAGGGACCAATGAAAGATAGATAGATAGATATACCTTTATTTAAACACGATAATGTTTAAAGCTATAAGCTTATGGGGTCGTCGAAAGTGTGTGTTTTGATGTGTGATGTTATTAGACAAACTTGCATGACACGCGCAACTATTCAGAGGTGAGTGAAAACACATTTTTTCCCATTTCCCTGATCATTGTGTTTTGTACACTTAATTTGAGTTTTCTTTAATATTTATTTTCGAACCATCGTGTTCTACATTTAGTGAACGAGCTCAAAACTAAACCGGCGTACGAGTTCTTATCCGGTATATATATAAATGAAACTTTTGCAGTTATATTTATCTACAGTAAGGGGCCCAGTTCTCGGGCATTACTAAACACAGGAACGGAGCGGAATATACCGGAATATGCCGGAATGAGGCGGAATGAACAAGAATGGTACCGGAATATACCGAAACGAGCCGGAAAGGCACCGGAATGAGGCGGAATGACACACAAATAAAGCGGAATATACCGGAATAAACCGGAATATGCCGGAACAAGGTGGAATGACTCTGGAATAAAACCGAATGACACCGGAATGAGACGGAATAAACAAGAATGGTACCGGAATGAGGCGGAATGACAAGAGGATAAGGCAGAATAAACCAGAAGGACGGGCGTTACTAAACACAGGAACGGAACGGAATATACCGGAATATGCCGGAATGAGGCGGAATAACACCGGAATGAAACGAAATGAACAAGAATGGTGCCGGAATACACCGGAACGAGGCGGAATGACACCCAAATAAAGCGGAATATATCGGAATGAACCTGAAATTGCCAGAATTTGGTGTTTTAGTTAGCGCCGACCGATTTCGGTTGTTTCAGTCAGTTTTTGTTATGTCACGTGCTTCCCTAAGGGACTTGCATGTGTTTTTGCCTTTTCTTACATTTGGAACACTTCGATCAGGAGAAAATTTTGGCAGGTATATCCGTCGCTAAATGAATAATTATTTCTTGGGGAAGTAACATTTTTTTCGTGAACAAGTACAGTAGCAAGAGAACATAATGTTATTCTAATTGTTTTTGTATATGGATCTCGGAGGCGGCTTTCACAGTGCGAGTCAGAAAACCCGTGAACATTCTTATTTCATTCTGACAGGTCAATTGTGTATTGACCAATCACAATCAAGTTCAGCGAACCACAAACTAATTACCGTTGCTACTTGCCTGCTTCCCAACAAAGGAGACTTTTGTCTGATTGGTTGATTGTTTTGCTTGTACCCAGGTTTTTTCACGCGCCCGCACACGAAATAACAAACAAAATGGCGGCCAAAGATGTCTTGTTCGATTACTTGCTCTAGGGATTTTTATAGCAGCAGCGACGTGTACACCTTTTTTTCTTTCGGAGTAGTGGTAGTTCAGTGGCAGAAGCTGATTTCTTTTAAGTCTTTCACTTTCGCGTGATCGATTTTTCGTCCGTGGCTTCATGCACAATTGATTTTTCCGAGTTAAATGTTGTCATAGATCGATTGAGGTGGTTGTTCAGCCGAGGCCTTGCTGTCAAGTCTGCTAAGGTAAGATGAATTCGCTATTCCTTTTGTTTTATTTATAATCTCAAGCCATAAGTTAGCGCACCCTATTAAATGTCCTTTAAAAAATTGGTGTATTTTATTTTCCTTCTTGTCCACAGAAACATTATACGAAATGCCAGCGTTGTCAACGCCTTCTTCACCAGTTCCTACAATGTACTAGTTACAATTAGCAACGTGTGTGGAGGATTTACTAAATCGCCATGGATTGAAATCGGAGGGTAGATAATAAGGGTACTGTAGTAATTTGTAGGTAGTTGATGAATGTGCCAGCTATTGTTATTTCCAATTATTCTGAGCCTTTTAAATTCGCTGGCTTTTCAGAAAAAAATTATGTATTTTTTGTGCTTGTGGCTGGAGAAAAATGTACTAAGCTTGTACTTCATGTTGATTTAAAGACAATAATTTTGAACCTCTCAATGATGACTCCAATTAGGCATTTCCATTACTTTTCCTATTCACGTGCAAATGCTGCTATTTTGTTCCTACTTTTAGGTTAAAAAACCCCCGATTTTCTCATTTTCTGACCATTTTACCCACTTGACACCCTGTAAATATTTGTTTAAATTGTACACCATGTGGAGAGGAAACCTCTTCAATGCAGCATGCCAAAACACTGTAGGGAAGATAATTTATTGTTTAACTATTGTCATTAATGTGCCAACCAGAGGCTCGTTGAAACAAAAGGTTCTTTTGTTCCTGTGGTTGGCACATCAATGCTTGTGATCAGATATCTTCCCTATATATAGATGAACTTCTAATTCACAATAGCTCTGAACTACAAGTGTTTATTAAGTTTAAATTTAAAGAAAAGTAAATATCTTATCTTCAATCCTCATCAGAAAGTAAATTTCAACTTACTTCCTTCATTAAACTTAGCTGGTCAATTCCTTGAACCAGTTTCAATCTTAAGATACTTGGGTATGATATCTATATTGGCCATCACCTTTCCTGGCATGATCATATTCATTATATTTGTAACAAAGTTAGTAAAATTAATGTATTAATGTCATAATCAAGGTTAAGCGTTGTCAGTAAACATTGTCTAGACAATATCTTTTAGTATAAATACACAGGTGATTATACAAAATCGTGCTCTCATTGGCTTGCTATCTCAGATTATCAGCCGATAATCACCTCGACCGACAAAATGGCTGTCAGTAGTCGTTTTGCCACTGTAGGTGAAGATGATTTCGTGTTGAAATGTTTTTTTCTTCTCTTTTTTGAAATAATCACCTGTGTATTTATACTAAAACAATTATTCACCTCAGGCTCAGTGATTATCAGTGAATATTCACCTCGACTTCATCACTGTGAATATTCACCGATAATCACTGAGCCTGAGGCGAACAATTGTTAACTATTCACTTATTTAGCAATATTTACTGTCTGGCTCTATGTTGCAGGGTAGTGATTATGAAAACCCATTGTCACAGCTTATAAAATTCAAAAAATAAAGTTATTATAATCATTCATGATGTTCCCCCATCCCACATTATGTTTCCTTAGGTCTATTGAAATTTCACGATATTGCTAAAATGTACACATTTATTTGTGCATGATCGTCTTTGTGGCGATAAGCCATGTAATTTTTTCCATATTACTGGTTTCGGAGCAACATAATCATTTAACTCAGGATGCATCTTTGTAGTATTTATTTCTTCATGCTATAGCCAATGTAAGAAAATTCTGCCTATCTATTATTGGAAAATACTTTTGGAATGACTTCCTCTTTATAATCAAAACAGCACATCTAAAATCCTATTTTAAAAAAGCAATTTTTGAACACTATTTTGCTCAGTACTGATTTCCTTACCGGTACTTGCTGGTATGTACTCTGGTATCAATATCTATTATTCGCTTATTTAGCCATATTTACTGTATGGCTCTATATTGTGGGGTAGTGATTATGAAAACCCATTGTCACAGCTTATAAAATTGCAAAATAAAGTTATTAGAATCATCAATGATGTTCCCCCACCCCACATTTTGTTTCCTAAGGTCTATTGAAATTTCACGATATTGTTAAATTGTGGCGATAAGCCATTTTATTTTTTGCCATATTTGCTGGTTTCAGAGCAACATAATCATTCAACTCATGATGCATCTTTGCAGTATTTATTTCTTTATGCTATAGCCAATATAAGAAAATTCTGCCTATCCATTATTGGAAAATACTTTTGGAATGACTTTCCTCTTTATAATCGAAACAGCATCTTGAATCCTATTTTGCTCAATATTGATTTCCTTAATTGCTGGTATGTAACTGAATGGGATATCCTGTTCCGTAGATTGAGTACCATTTAAAGTTAAGAATATAATATTATTCTTTCTCTGAGATTGTTGTTAATTTGAATGTATTCACATTATGGATTACATTCACAAATGTTTTACCTGGTTATGTCATTTTGGAATGTATTTATATATGAATCAGTGTCAATCTCCTTTTCAGTATAGTTAACTATATACCATTTATTTCTATTGGTGGTATAGTGTATATAATTACGTTATCTGTAATAATTTCGTTTTTTTCCCTCGCCTGAAGCAGCTTTATACAAATGTAAATAATACTTTGCCTGAGATGAGTAGGTAAATTTTATACCAAGAAAACGTGTAAGTGCATTGTAAATAAACAAATAATAAATAATTTAACTGCGAATCAGTGTCAATCTCCACATTTTTGTGAAAAATTAGTATTTGATGTATCGACAATGACTGGATAGCATTGAGGGGACGTCCTATGACTGTTCTTCCAACAAACAACTAGCTCGAAGTTGCAGATTTCAATAGGACAATAGGCTCACTTTGCTGGTCGCTTGCGCGCGCCTTGCC
This sequence comes from Montipora capitata, assembly GCA_949126865.1. Classification (NCBI taxonomy): domain Eukaryota; kingdom Metazoa; phylum Cnidaria; class Anthozoa; order Scleractinia; family Acroporidae; genus Montipora; species Montipora capitata. The sequence continues at coordinate 29,123,887 of OX421455.1, read as the reverse complement.
ACTTTTAAATTTAAACTGTTTAATTTAAATTATTCTTCTGATATTTGTGTGTCGGCTGTTAAAGGCGATTCCCGTATCACGAAATATTTTCTAAGATTTGGCCACGAGAACGCATGAGATGCCGACTTGAGTCTCGTTCTCCGAGTTAGAATTACTTGTGCGCGTCATTTCATCAACTTGAAACTCTCGCAGCTTAGGGCAATATGACAAAATACAAATTGAAAAAAGCTTCAAATTTAATGCTTTTTCAGTGGTTTAATTTACAAACATGAAAGTGTGCCATGTCAAAGACACAATAGGGCAGAGTGAGATGATATCATAACAAGATTTGGAGCCATTTTGTAGACAACACCGTGTCACACGAAACCTGCTGTGTTGAGCCTTGCCACTTTTAATGACAATTTCTTTACACAAATCTTTTCTTTGGTTGTTGGGCTTACTGCAGCAAGCGGGAATTCCCGTATCACGGCCTATGACAAAAGTCTCGAAAAAGGGAATTAAAATATTTTTTGCCAAGGAAATTTAAATAATCTGGAGCACTCGTAAAGTAAAGCCTTGAGTCTTGGCTTCATCTGTTCGCTTCAAGATTCAAAATCAGCCCTATTTCTTCTCCAGAACAATTCCCGACTCAACTTCGACCATGTGGTTCAAAATTTCAAGGTTGGTAAGCTTTATAGCGAATTGAGATGTTCTTCACCAGTGGGCTGCCATTTTTCGAGTTCATCTTGTTAGCTGATTTATCGTTGTCTTCGCTTCAAACGCCAGTTTACCCATATTTTTGAATGTAAACTCACATTTCAATTTAAATCCGACTTACTTTATTATCAAACAGCACTCCATTCTGAGTTGAAGTCTCTTAAATAAGGAAAAACAACGCCAGGAAGGCAAAACTATCCTCTGCTCCTTGCCAGTTCTGCAATTCATCGCCACACTTTTGACTCGCCATCTTCGCTTCATTTGTGATCCTTCGCCGTATTTCGCGTTGTATTGAACCAGTATCAGTCATAAAGATAAGGTAATGCCCAAGTCTTTCAAATGGCTCATCATCTTTGCATTCATTGTGTGCCGTCCTTTTGGAAACATGCGATGAATATTAACGATGACAGCACTACATCCGCCATTTCTCATGTTCCCGCGTTTCGAATGAATTTGACTGAATTTCAAGGGTTTTTCGGGGTGATGAGGCGCATGCGCAACATTAGTCTCCTTTGTTCTGCTTCCCACGACTCACACGTGATGGAGATATACGGAAGTAGATTCGCAAAAACGGCCGGAAGACTCCTTTTCTCTTCCCGATTGTTGGCAATAATGCCATCGAACCTCAACGCAGTGTTTCCTTGTTTGATGAAAGAAGTCAGAAGCACAGAAAAAAGATCGATCGTTGATAATATATTTACATGAGGAATTTTGAGAAGATATCCTGACTCGTTTCAAGCCTTATTAGTTCCCCTTAATGTAATTTTTTTTTTGTCAGTCTCTCTATTCTGTAACTTTTATTCATTCACAGTCTAGAATGATAAAAATTACTTTTTGTTCCTTGTCATTCTGGTCCGCGCTAATCAGCTTGATTCTGATGTCCTTCTGGTTTATTCTGCCGTATTCTGTTGTCATTCCGCCTCGTTCCGGTGTCATTCGGTTTTATTCCAGAGTCATTCCGCCTTGTTCCGGCATATTCCGGTTTATTCTGGTATATTCCGCTTTATTTTTGTGTCATTCCGGCTCGTTTCGGTATATTCCGGTACCATTCTTGTTCATTCCGTCTGATTCCGGTGTTATTCCGCCTCATTCCGGCATATTCCGGTATATTCCGTTCCGTTCCTGTGTGTAGTAACGCCCCCCAGTTCTCGGCCACTTTTTGTTCAACGTCAATTTTTCGCGCCACAAATGAGTCTGAATAAAAAGCAATTGCTTCCAAAGCTAGCTTGAGTCTTTGTCTTTTGTCCTGACAAATTTTGACTTCACAGCTAATATATTCTTTGAGCACGTCGAGGTGACGCGAAGGTAGGTGAATTTGGTTTCCCCGAAAAAGTGTTGTTTACGGCTACTCGAATTACGTACCTCGCATGTACCTGAAGAGAGCGCGGCCTCGCCTCAAAGTGACCAGACAGTGTCTTGCAACGCACCCCCCACCCCTTTGGCGCAAGAAAGCGCATAAAGTGTGTCCTTAGACCAAAATCTCTCCCCAACAGAAAGTACGTGTTTGTTACAAAGCAATCAAAGAGGGTGTTGTATGGCATCCCCCGCCCCTTTGTCTCAGGTAAGTGTGGAAAGCACTTCTTTTGACGAGGAGCCTATCCCATTATTGGAAGATAGCGGGTATTTATCGCAAACTGGACAAAGCATCTCCTTAGAGCCATCCCCTTTAGTGTCTCTGGAAAGTGGTTTTATTGACGCTGCAACAACAGCATTTCATGCGATCGAGTCTGTTCTACCAACCCCAGTAAAGGCAAAGTATAGGCGACGGGATCAAGAGGATTATGATTTACAAGGAAGTCCGACCTATCAAGCGTGGAAAATTCTGAATAAAGCTAAATCTGTGGCTCATAATCAACCATAAGCAACACCATCTCCTACAACACATATACGCGACCGTCCGCCAACCACATCTGTGGCTTATCATCAAACTCCACAGGCAACACTATCTCCCCCAACACGCGTACGCTGTCTTCCGACTTCACCATCCTCAACAGTATCCCCAGAAATTCAGGAAATCCTGACCTACCCGACAGCTGAAGGACGTGTTAACAATAACACCAAGCGCAAGAGTGTAAAAAGAGCAATCCCTTGTTTTATGAACAGCGAAGCTGCCATGAAGCTTTTGCTTGATGAAAAACTGAAAAAAGCTAGAGACGTTGCGGCTAAACAGAAAAAACTGAGAGAAAAAGAAGAAAAAAGAGAAGCGAAGAAACGTGAACAAGAAGAAAAAAAGAGAAAAATAGAGGAGAAAAAGCGCGAAAAGGAAAACAAGGCGCCCGCAAAGAAAAGGAAAGTTACAAAAGCGAAGAAGGATGGCCAGCAATGGAGAGAGGAATTGTCGGCAACTCTACGCCGGGAAAATGAGAACATTTGTAAATTGTGCTTAGTTAATTACAACCCTTCGGACGACGAAAATATGCCGTGGGTCCAGTGCGATGACTGTAAGAGATGGATGCACATCTGTTGTGTCCCTATTAGTGTTGATACCACTGCAATTGAAAATAACGAGCCGTTTTTTTGTCACGAATGCGCAGAATGCGAAAATGAAGTTTCCATCTTGTTTAAGGCTGGGTACAGCTGTACTTCAGATCAGTTAACTGTGAAGTGCACTGAACTAAACTGAATAGATGGTCGTTCCTTTATTTACCATAATTTATGGGTACTACTTTGTGTGTGATAACATTACACGAACGTCTATGACATCTTTTAACATTTAAAGCTATTATGTATATTGTAAAAGTTTCACCGCATTGTGACGCAGCGTTGAATGCCAGTTTAAAAAGTTGTTAATAAACTTAAGCTATATCCCTTTGTAACTCCAGTTTTTAATGATCAATAACAAATGGTAAGAAAATCCAAATTTTTAAATATTATCTTTCCATGGGCGGGGTACCACCACAGCAGGGTGTTCAGTCGATTGAATTTCATTTTTCAGATATCCCTGAGACATGGTTAAAATGCACATATACAATGCAGTGGTGAAGGGATATCACGAGTTTCAAATAAGACCACCGCCAGCCCTGTCATTGCCAGTCACTAAGGAATATGGAAACAAATATGACCATAATGCTTTCTTGTATTGGTCCCAGAGCTGACATCTATTCCGCAATCAATGTGGAACACCGTTACAGATGATAAACGGGGAGAAAGGGTGAAAACTATTGCCGGGCTTCCAATCGGACGAGTGCCGATTGGACTTTCTTCATGCTTTTGGGACCTACTTAGTTCTCCTGATGTCAAGTTTATTGAATGGTAAGAATACGGATGAGTGGTGATTTCTGGTCAGCAGGTTTTTTATTTTCTAGCAACCTGGTGGGCAGGATATATTTTTCCGTCCTAAATGCTCCGCAGGATATTTTTTTTCTCTCCTCATTTCTCTACAGGAATTTTTTTTCCTCAGAAAAGTGTCGTGTTTACATTTACTGATGATGATTGTGGTTATTGCAGTAATAGTTAAAATGTTGTAAGCTATACAGAATCATTCTTTTTCAACAGGAAAAGAAAACAAACAGCGGTTACAAACATTTTCATTTTATACTTGACGTTTCGTATGTTGCAGCATATATCATCAGAAGTGACGGTTAAAACTGTTACACTGAATTTTAAAAAACTAGAGCGAGGACCTGGTGACTAGTTAATAACAAAATCGTAACATCCGGTAGTCGATTCTTGTATAGCTACACTTGTATAGCTATATCATTCTTGTATAGCTACATGTTTTCGGAATGTCATTCTTTAGAATCATTTAATATAACCTATTATTATATGGCTCTGTCTCACGAGGACTGGGAACTACAAAATTCACGAATTTGATTGGCTAAAATCGATATTGACCGCGGTCTAGATTTTCCCATCTAGACCGGCATCTAGACCGGTAGTGTTTTGCGCTGAAAAGATGCAAACTAAAATGCAAAAATATTGAGTATTTTCTTCTACCAATGTTTATTTAGGGAAGTGCCAAACAGCATGATGACAAAAGAGAGGATGACGAGCAAACTTTGACAGAATTAAGTTCAGCTCATCGCCACTCATCGCCGTTCGCAAGCAAAATGTCAGTACAAACCAGTTACATTAAACGAATTAAATTGTTCTTGTCTGGCCATATAATAAACATCTTATTAACCGAGCTACAATCTTGGACAGAATAAAATGGAACAGAAATGCCCCCTCTCCCCCAAATCAAGGATGAAGCCATGTGAAGGCCAAAACGCGCCATTTTCTCATCATTGATTTTGGGGGGAGGGGTGGTCTCAATGTTCCATTTAATCTGTCCAAGATTGTATGAAGGGCATCTACGTCACGAAATCAAGGATTTGGTCAATTAAGAGGCCGTATGTCAACACATTTATCACCCGAAATCACTGGCCTCTGACGCAGTCACGCGCGTCGTTATGTTACTATGTTGAGATATTACATGGTAGATATTTTTAGGGATACGGAGCGTATAAAAGGGTCACCTTAAGTGAAACTTTACTAGTAAATTAAAGAATAAGGCTATAACTCTAGAACTGAAGAAAAAATGCCATCGAGAAAAAGAATACCTGAGGAAACAAAAACAAGTGTTAGATTTCTGAAGGCCACTACTGATCTTACTCTGAAAGAGATTGCTCAGCGGTGCAAAATTTCCAAAACAAGTGTGCACCGCTTGCCGGATAAGTACAAGAGACACAGCGCCTGAAAACAATAGAAGTTTATGTGGCCGGAAGAGAAAAGTTAACCCTGAACAAGAGGAATTAATTCTTGGAAGCATTACCGAATTGAGAGATAAAGAGGGTTCGTTTTCATCCCGGCGTTTGATGGAACGGACGGAAATTCGTCATGTCACTGATCGAACTGTTAGACGTCTTCTTAACAGAAATGGTTACTTCTTCCTGCAGGCACGCAAAAAGGGGTTGATGAGTGAGGAGGACAAAGAAAAGAGGGTTGCATTTGCCCAAACGATGCAAGAAAACTATCCCCCAAATGTATGGACACACTCCATCGCCTTTTACTTGGATGGTGTTTCGTTCGTCTACAAGACGAACCCAATGGACCAAGCCCGTGCTCCTAAAGGAAGAGTATGGAGAAAAAAATCAGAAGGGCTTACACAAGGGTGCTTGGCTAAAGGGAAGAAAGTCGGAACGGGAGGAAAGGTTGCCAAATTTATAGTTGCAATAAGTTTCGGAAGAGGAGTAGTAATTTGTGAAAGATACGAGACAATGAACGGCAATTTCTTCGCTTCTTTCATTGATAAAAATTTTAACACCATGTTTTCGTATTCTGACAAAGGATTGAGTCGAATGTGGCTTCAGGACGGTGATCCATCTCAAAACAGCAGAGCAGCCCGGGACGCTATGGTTCGTTGTCAGTCAGAACTTTTAAAAATACCACCACGAAGTCCGGACTTGAATCCGATAGAGAACATTTTTCACATTGTTTCCAGGAAGTTGGAGAAAGATGCGCTTCAGCAAGAGATTACCCATGAATCGTATGAAGAGTTTTGCGATAGAGTGCAAGAAACAATAAATAGCATTTCGTGGGAGTCAATCGATAAAACTATACGGTCTATGAACGGTCGCGTCGCTGAAATTATACGAAGCAATGGCGAAAGACTCGAGTATTAAAGTAGCGCTTTTAGCTTTGTGGCGCAATTAATGGCTTTACATGACATCAAAACGTTTAAGGCACGATTTACGAGGTGTCTGATACGATCTACGTCTGCTTTGAGACGCTTTTCAACGGTTTAGCTCGATTAACAAGCAATCGAAATAAAGTGTCTGTCTGATCAGTCACTTTACTGACTTGACGTGAAAATCGTGAAAAATCGACAAAATTCGTTGGTACCAGCCCATAAATCGTGCCAATCAACATTTTTGTGAACGTAAATCATGCTCTACTTTTCATCATGGAAAAATCAGAAGATAGACCAGGTAAAAATCGGCAACAAATTTAAGGGAGCCGCAAAAGAAATTCTTAAAATTCACAAGACTGACAAAGTTCTGTATGGCTAGCACAGAGACGTAGAACGCTATTTGTAAACGGATTGGTATTCGATGGTTGAGGGTTCGAATCCTCCTTCCATCAATATCAATGTCTTTATTTCTTCTTTATTGGTTTTTTTTATAGGCTTCCTTTTTGAAACGCAGGTTTACGAGAATCATTACAGTCAACTTTTAAGTATTCGAGGTGCCAAATTTTTAATTCATCCAGCAGTCTTTCTGAAATTAATTTTTATCACTGAAAAAAATGAATGAATGAGCAATGAATTAACTTATGAAGTAACGCTGTCCAAGTAATTTTTAGGAGTGTGTTTCCCATCGTAGAGATTCAATATCTCCTACATTGTAGTAATATTCCGATTCCAGAATAACAATTCTTTAATTGATTAACAAAGGACAAATACAATAATTCAAATAATTTTAATGTATTGAGTTCTTCGCAGTGATCCCGCTGGCTATCGATGCAAAATAAATTCGGCAAAGCATTTTGCACATGAAGGGACTGTCAGTTGCTCACTTTCTCTAACTTGTCTTTGGAACTGGAAAGAGTGCCAGCGTACCGTCATCATTTCGGTCTCTCTTTCATCGATAACCCCTCCCCTCACATAAACAATATCGTGCTTGGTAGAACAAAATATTGGGGTGTCCCTTTTAAACTCTAGATCGCGTGAAAAATATGACTTTGGGGCAGGAAGATGTACTGGCTGACCCTCGAGCATAAGAAGTAAATCATGCCACTGAATGATTTGGGGGTTCCATCTAAAGTCGTTTAAAAAAATGACCTCCGCTTTTTCAGCTCCCACCCACGCGAAATTAGATGTTGCGGGATTACAAAAAGACCTATAAATAATGTTTAATGGGT
>OX421455.1:29088851-29106351 GCA_949126865.1 Montipora capitata | reverse complement strand
GATGAAAGTCCATTATTTATCACACACCTATGCATGTTTCTGTAGAATGTTTGTTCACGGTGCAGGTCAGTTATAAGGTGCAAGACCTTGTTGTGAGTTCCTTTCACCATCGGTTCTGTGAGACGTTTGTAGCTTTGTTCGTCGTTAAGGAGGTTTTCTCCCTCCTTTATTTTGTCAGTTTTGTTCATGATGACAGTGGTAATACCCTTGTCGGCTTTTTTTGGGTTAATATCATTGTTTGGTTTCAATTCATTTAGTCCCTTTTGTTCGTCGCGTGACAAGTTTTGATTCACCTTTGTTATTTCTACTTCCTTTAGTTGTCATTTAACCTCCTTAAAGTAGCTTTCGAGGGCGACTGATTTTTGAACTGGTGGACTCCAATCAGATTGAACGTAGAAAGGGTGAACGTTTCTATTGTGTCCATAGAACATGTATTTAAGACGCATTCGTCTTGCAAAAATCTCAAAATCCTGCAATAATTGCCTTTGGATTCTGTTTTTGTTTAGTTTATTCACTGGTATAAATTTTATTAACAGACAGTATCATTTTGATATATGATAGAAATGTTTTGTTTGCAGATACACACATTTAAGATATTGATTTGAATTCCTTTATCTATGTTATCATTTAGTGTAACCCAGAAGTTGAAATTATCTTTATTCTTTAAAATATATATTTAGCCCACATAAATGGGGCAATTCAACCCTGGCAATGACAGTACTCCATGCAATATGCCTATAGCTTCCATGTTTAGGAACCAATCAGTAAGATTAGGGTAGAGAATAGAGTGGCTCTGGGACTAAAGACAGTAGGGAAATGGGGGACCCTCGCCTCCTGAGGAATCTCATGACAAATCCATACTAGCCGAAGCCTTAGAATGACTTACTGTAATCACGTCTTCTGCACGCGTTCAACGCACTTAGCTCAACTAATAAAACTGTAAAATAGTTGTTCTTGAAGAAAAAAAACCGTAATAAAAAAGGTCAAAAAAGTCCAATATATATTTCGATCTACGATCCTCGTCAGTCGTCCGCCAATTTAAAATATGTATATCGTACATGTAAGAGACATTGGAATGGTTCACAGGTTCTCAGACATCATCTACGTCATCACGAGACATCTCATCTCAGTGGAAAAACGTGTCCACGCGTGACTACAGCACGTGGAATCTGAACTACTATGTTTCTCTCTACAATGTTTCCACAAGGCCGATCGTTCCTCCTTATTGCTGAGCGAATTAATTGAGTGTTCTTTTCCTCTAGTATACACGCTCCTCGATGTAGAAGAAGACTCACTTATGAACTCTAAAAACAAGTGGAACTATTTTCAGATGGACGCGTTGTTCCACCGAGATGAGATGCCTCATGATGACGTACATAACTTCTGAGAAAGTGTGGACCATTCCAATGTGTCTTACATGAACAATATACGTATTTTTAAATGGAGGACAACTGACGAGGATTGTAGGTCAAAATATATATTGGACTTCTAAAATATATATCGTGAATTTTTAATTTTTTTGATGTTTTTTATTAGGTTTCTTTTTTTCAAAAAACAACTAGCCTAGTTTGCTGAGGGAGAGGACAAAATGCAGAGCCCTACTTCATGGATTACCCTATGGAGAACCTAAATGGAGTACCCCTAAAAATTATTTATTGGTCAAATTAAATACTTAATCAAAATGGTGAGGCATTTAGATATACATACCTTCATTTATGTCGAGCTTTCCAGCTCTCCGATCGTTACAGTTTGATGCAGTTTACGAATTGGCGGCCATCTTGAAATCTCATAGGTATTTCCTCATTTATTTTCTCAGTCTTGTTCATGATGACTGTTGTTGTACTTTGAACAAGGTCTAGTCAATGCACTAATTCGCTTCCACAAACGAAGGCGTGAAAGCTAGAAGAGGAAGTTAAAGGCTAGTTCAAATTTCACAGCTCGAAAACACAAACCTGTAACTTGGCATCCTCTCAACGAAAAGCATTCGGCTAACCGCATTGTAAACAACAACAATGCAAACCTAGCTGACTTACAAAAGCATATTTCTGACTAAAAGAAATTGTATGTTCACATGTCCTTCATAATAATGAAAAGGATGAATGTTATGTGAGTCTGTTCCCTGACCTTATCAACTGTGATAACCACATTGCCAACCAACACATTGGAAAAAACAAACGAGGAAAAGGTGGAAAAACGCTTTAAAAAACAGGCTTTTAGCCAAAAAAAGGGGGCTAAACGAAAAATTCCTCAGGTCATAAACTAACAGAAAGCCAAGTCAGCCTACTATCTAAGGGTCTCAAATTCATCCCAATGCCCACCACTAACGACACTATAATAAGGCGGCAACTCTTGCGAGAATTTGAACTACTCGAGAATAAAGAACACTATCAACCACTCCAAACACCGATGGTTAAAAGCACACAGGAAAAGATGGATGATGTCATCACCCAACTACACCAAGGCAAACACATTGATGACATGACTAAAAGATGGCTGTCACAATATCCTAAGCCTCCAAGAATACCAACATTCTGTACACTAACGAAAATTCACAAATCTAAACCGGTTGGCATACCAATAATCTCTGGTTGTGATAGCCCTACTGACAAAATATCTTCATTTGTGGATACACTACTGCAGCCTATCACACAAAAACAACAATCCTTTATAAAGGACACAACTGATTTCATAAATTTCATAGAGAAAACAAAGATAGGCAAGGATACAATTTTAGTATCAATGGACGTGTCTAGTCTGTATACGAATATGCCACATGAAGAGGGAATGAACATAGTATGCGAGGTATATGCAAAGTTCCACAATCATAATCCACCGATCCCAACACGCTTCTTAAGAGAAATGCTTGGTTTGATTTTAAACGAAAACTCGTTCCAGTTCAATGGAGATAACTATCTCCAAAAACACATGGCACCGCCATGGGGACAAAAATGGCAGTCTTTTGCTAACATTTTCATGGGGCACATTGAAACATTGTTAATACAACAGAACGATACCAAGCCAAGAATATGGAAAATATATTGATGATATCTTCTCCCTATGGAACAGCGACAAAAATACAGTGGACCTTTTTATTAAACAAGCTAAAAAATTCCTCCCCACAATCAATTTTATGGCCGAAATATCAGAAAACAAAATCACGTTCCTCGACACGGTAGTATTTAAAGGGGAACGATTCAAGAACGAATCCATCTTGGACATCAGAAGTCACTACAAGCCGACCGAAACCTTTCAATATATATATACCAGAGACATCTATTCAAGTTTTTTATCAAATATAGTATCATCATTATTTAGAAAAAGTTCACCCGTTGTCGATTTATAAGTACTAATTTTTAAAATGGAAGGAATGTCGAAGACCTGCCCAAACTAGAGAATTAGTTTTAGAATTCCTGTTAAAAACTAGGGAAGAGGAATCTTTGTTATTTAAATGAAAGGATAGATCACTGATATGAACTACACCAGCTTTGAAATAGCTTTTATAATAAACTGTTTTATTACTAAAGAGTATTTGTTTGTTACTCCAAAGAATATAACGCCAGTCTTTTTCTGAAGAGAACGTATCCCTAAATTAACCACCACTGCAGAAGTTTTAGATAGAATAGAGAAGAAATATTCAATGGAAGGATGCAATGAAACAAGAAAAGGCTGCCAAAGCATTCTAGATGATATGTCAGATACCTTTTCCAGGTGCCATCATTTGACCTAATTATTCTTTTTAGCCATGTCAATTGAAGCGATATTATCATACTAACAAAATCGAAGCGCTAACTGGGGACACTGTAAACTGAAATGAACAATGAAAGTATATCAAGTCAAATGTCAGGAAAATCAATCATCTTTATCGGCGATCTGCGTGTGACTTGATCAGAACGATTCCATAAGAACTGAAATAATAACTGTGAAACTATGAAATTCTTTTCAAGAAGCAATTTTTGATCATATGTGTAATAAATTCCTTAAGCCTTTGTCCAATCGCAATTGCTAATGTTTCTATAATAACTACAAAGAGATAACGAGAGAGTGGGTCTCCCTGTCGTACCCCACGTTCAAGATTAAAGTGTTCAGATGAAAGTCCGTTATTTATCGCACACCTATGTATGTTTCTGTAGAATGATTGAACCCAATGGATGAAATTAGGGCCAAAATTGAAGAATTTCAATCGACTACATGCCAGCTACATGTCGGCTACATACTGACAGCAAATTTCCTGCCAGAGCAAATTTCCTGCAAGAGAAGCATATCTTAGAGCCTTCAGCTTTAGATAAGAGAGATGAAATGGAATGCCATTGTTTTCCTATGGGCTGCTTTTTCCTCATTGTATAACATAATTTCCTTGATTATTTATAAAACGCTTTAAGTCTGTCATTTATCTTCTAGGTGCACCCCAGATTTCTGAAAAAACCTTCACAGTTCTGATTATCAAGAATGGTGGATAGAAAGGTGGACGTTTTGGAGCGGCATATGCAAGAGCTTAGTGTTGCAACAAAGGAGGGAAACAGACGAGGGAAGGGTTTGGCTTGTTTCGATCTGGGTAAATACTATTATGGGGTAGCCAACTTTAATCAGGCCATTAGAAATTACGCAGAAGCATTAGCCATTTTTAAGGAAATAGGTTTCAGGGCCGGAGAAGGAAAAGCTTATTCGGGTCTTGGCAATGCTTATCACAGTCTGGGGAACTTTAAGCAAGCCAAAGAGTACCACAATCAACATCTCAGTATTGCGAAAGAAGTTGGAGACAGAGCCGGCGAAGGACAAGCCTATGGCAATCTCGGCAACGCTTATGAAAGTCTGGGGAATTTCAAGCAAGCCATAGAGTACCACAATCAACATCTTAGTATTGCAAAAGAAGTTGGGGACAAAGCTGGAGAAGGAAGCGCCTATGGCAATATCGGCAATGCTTATCACTGCCTGGGGAATTTTAAAGAAGCCATAGAGTACCACAATCAATGTCTTCATGTTGCAAAAGGAGTTGGGGACAAAGCTGGAGAAGGGAGCACCTATGGCAATCTTGGCAACGCTTATCAATGCCTGGGGAATTTTAAGCAAGCCATAGAATACCACAATCAAAATCTTAGTATTGCAAAAGAAGCTGGGGACAAAGCTGGAGAAGGAAGAACCTATGGCAATCTCGGCAACGCTTATCACAGTCTGGGGAATTTTAAGCAAGCCATAGAGTACCACAATCAACGTCTTCATATTGCAAAAGGAGTTGGGGACAAAGCTGGAGAAGGAAGCGCCTATTGCAATCTCGGCAATGCTTATCACTGCCTGGGGAATTTTAAAGAAGCCATAGAGTACCACAATCAACGTCTTCATATTGCAAAAGGAGTTGGGGACAAAGCTGGAGAAGGAAGCACCTATGGCAATCTTGGCAACGCTTATCACTGCCTGGGGAATTTTAAAGAAGCCATAGAGTACCACAATCAACATCTTCATATTGCAAAAGAAATTGGGGACAAAGCTGGAGAAGGAAAAGCCTATTGCAATCTCGGCAACGCTTATGACCGTCTGGGGAAGTTTAAGCAAGCCATAGAGTACCACAATCAAGATCTTAGTATTGCAAAAGAAGTTGGGGACAAAGCTGGAGAAGGAAAAGCCTATTGCAATCTTGGCAACGCTTATAGAAGTCTCGGGAATTTCAAGCAAGCCATAGAGTACCACAATCAAGATCTCAGTATTGCAAAAGAAGTTGGGGACAAAGCTGGAGAAGGAAGAGCCTATTGCAATCTTGGCATCCCTTATAGAAGACTCGGGAATTTCAAGCAAGCCATAGAGTACCACAATCAACATCTTAGTATTGCAAAAGAAGTTGGGGACAAAGCTGGGGAAGGACAAGCCTATGGCAATCTCGGCAATGCTTATGAAAGGCTGGGGAATTTCAAGCAAGCCATAGAGTACCACAATCAACATCTTAGTATTGCAAAAGAAGTTGGGAACAAAGCTGGAGAAGGAAAAGCCTATTGCAATCTCGGCATTGCTTATGACAGTCTGGGGAATTTTAAGCAAGCCATAGAGTACCACAATCAACATCTTAGTATTGCAAAAGAAGTTGGGGACAAAGCTGGAGAAGGAAAAGCCTATTGCAATCTCGGCAACGCTTATGATAGTCTGGGGAATTTTAAACAAGCCATAGAGTATCACAATCAACATCTTAATATTGCTAAAGAAGTTGGGGACAAAGCTGGAGAAGGAAGCGCATATGGCAATCTCGGCAACGCTTATGACAGCCTGGGGAATTTTAAGCAAGCCATAGAGTACCACAATCAACATCTTAGTATTGCGAAAGAAGTTGGGGACCCCATAGGGCAGGCAATGGCATGCCATCAGCTCGGTCGTGTTCATGAAACTTTAGACTCCTTGAGCAAAGCTCTTAATTACTATCGTCAAAGCATATATTATTATGATGAAACACGGCGTTTTCTTCAGGCAGAAGATGCATGGAAAATAAGCTTTCGTGACACAAATCGGTTTGCGTACAGCGCCCTGTGGACAGCACTCTTGAAGAATGGAGAGGTAGATGAGGCTTTGTATGCTGCTGAGCAAGGACGAGCCCAGGCTTTGGGAGACATTTTGAAGATGCAATACGGCATTGATGAGAAACCTTCTTTGGCAGTTACGATGAAGGATTTACCTTCACAAACTGTTTTCACAGCACTTGATGGGAACACAATCAGCTTCTGGTTGCTAAGAGGAAATATCGGAATGAATTTTAGACGAAAGGAAATCAAAAATGGAAGTGCTGTCTCACTGTTGGAACGTACTTTTAAACAGATTGGTGTGGGGACTGTTGTACAATGCGAGAATCGTTCACTTGACAGACAACGAAACGACTTCTTGTGCAGTAAGGAAACTGTTGAGGAAACCATTCAGTCCTTGAGCTTCTCTGTGAACTCTTTACAGCCCTTGTATGATGTCTTAGTCAGTCCTATCGCAGACTTGCTGCAGGGTGATGACTTAGTCTTTGTTCCTGATGGACCATTTTGCTTGGCTCCTTTTTCTGCATTGAGTGACTCTGTCAGGATCCGTGCAATTCCCTCGCTGACCGCTTTGAAAGTGATCACTAGTGCACCTGACTACTTCCAAAGTAACAATGAAGCACTTCTTGTTGGCGATCCATGCTTGAAAGAAGTCACTTGGGGCAAGGGTGAACCCATGGATAAACAGCTGCCATGTGCAAAAGAAGAGGTGGATATGATTGGAAAACTTCTACAGACCGTGCCTCTTACAGGTCAAAGTGCAACCAAAGCTGAGGTGCTGAAAAGAATGGAGGCAGTTGCTTTAATTCACATTGCTGCACATGGAGATGAAAAATTTGGAGAAATTGCTTTAGCCCCAAATCCCATACGCACATCCCAGATCCCCGAAAAGGCAGATTACATGTTAACATTGAGCGATGTTCACGCAGTTCGTATTCAGGCAAAACTTGTTGTGCTGAGTTGCTGTCATAGTGGCCAGGGAGAGGTGAAATCTGAGGGTATTGTGGGAATAGCCAGGGCTTTCCTGTGTGCTGGTGCCCGATCTGTTCTGGTGTCACTCTGGGCAATCGACGACAAGGCAACCTTGATGTTCATGAAAAGTTTCTACGAACACTTAGCAGATAGAAAAAGTGCAAGTACAGCTCTTCACCATGCTATGAAATCTCTTCGAGAGACTTATTCTGCCATAAAATACTGGGCGCCGTTTGTGCTAATTGGCGATGATGTCGCCTTTGAATTTGGGCAACAGAAACACGAAAAGAATGGTAAGTGCTATTTTGAATATAACTTTAAAGACTGAATTGCAGTACTTTGTAAATGTTTTTAATCAGGGAAATATCGAAAGGAGCAGGTACGTTCTTCAAATAGAAATGGTTTTAAAATCGGTTGCCTGTGTAGTTATTTTCACTGGAACTGCTTTGGCTAATACCTGAATTAAATATTGTGTGCATTCACTGGGTCTGCTACTTTATGATGGACCGACAGCGAAACTGATCACTGAATGCCAGTTAGGTACGTGAAGTGAAGTTAGCTATTGAGGTCTTACAGTCAACATGTTGAAGTGACACTGAATAGGAACTGTTGCTGTTAGCCAAGCACAAACGGTTTCATGAATTAAGATAATTGAGATATTATTTACTTCCCAATCAGAACGAAATTCTGCATTGCCATTCAACCCACTATTTGTTTCTTTCTTTATTGTTTCTTTTTTTCAGAAACGATGTCTAAAACGTGAGAAAAACTCTTGGACTCTGATACGTCGATATGTCACTTTCCTTTCTTCCTTTCTCCGATTATATGAGTAATAGTGTCCAAGTCCTTGCATTTGTGCCTTGTTTTGTAAGGGTCTGTACCAGGATTAGTTAATCACTTGATAGAAATTAGGGATTGGCAAAACGGTTTGCTTCCATAACTGATCATCAGCGATCGTGTTATTTTGGCCCTTACTTCCGTGTCTCTCAAAGGGTGGCCAAAGCTAAATAACCAAAGTAATCAAATTAGGCAAACGTCTAGATTTCTTTCCGTGATTTAAGATAATGTTTAGGGTTAAGGTTAGCATTTTTGTAAACGTTGTTTCAGCTATGGTGCCCCCCCTACCCCTCAGCCCCTTACATCCCAACCCCGGAATAGTCATGCCGAAGGTGAGTGCTCTCACCACTATAATAGCTTGTGTAGTACAATATAATGGTATCGATAAAGGAAACCAGACACTCGTTCAACCTGTAAGGAAGTTTATTATATCATCCTACACAATTACCAGACTGAATTTCAGTCAGTTATCTCCACTCACTGGTTAGTCCCTTTTACAATGATATTAAGCTTCCAGTCTAAATGTTAGAATCCAAAACGTTGCCTCCACTTGGTGGGTAATGAAACCTAATATCAAATGAAAATCAACTTCAAAGCTATAAACCTTGAATACCACATGAGAAGAATTAAAGGTTGTAAAATATTTTAAACTATTGTAATGCTTATTGTATTATGCAGTATATTCATAGCGGAGCTCTGTGCGCCTGGAAGGCGGGTGCGCGGAGCACCATTGTTAAGAAATATGGTAATCCATCCATGCGAGAAATCTTGGTTTTGTGGGCATGACGTCATCGACCGTCCGTACATACGTACGTCCGTCCGTTCACCCCTCCATGTATGCCAGTGTGACCAGTATCATGCTAGTTTACAGCATACATATTTGGGTCAACACTAATTTCCATCTGCAATATCCCATGTTAATTTTGACAAGCTTACCGCTGTAAAAAAAATGAAAACCAGCAGAATTACAGCTTTAGTTCAACAAGAAATAGCGTTTCTAAGCTAAGCCACGCTGATCTACAGTATTTAGATCTAAAAACCCCGTTGAAGACGGTTAACTTTCAATTGTTTTGCTGGCTACTATTATGTTAATACTCTAAAAAATTCGACTTTCCAGGAGCTTGTCTTGTTAGTCTTGTGGATATCGGAAACTGCAAGTTAAAGCCATCGATCCGGGTTCAACTCCTTGCCTCACTTATTGTGAATCTTTTCAGCTTGTTTAAAATCTTTGTTTCGTTGAAGTAGCTTTGAAGTCTAAAGTAGATTGTACATCGTATAAGTTGAATAAAAAGGGAAATGTCAGTTTGAGGGATGGAAATAAGTAATGACCACATCTTCGATATGGGACATTCATGTTTTTAGAGGGAAATCTCAGTAGCTTTTGTTTTTAGAAGTTTGTTTAAAGCACCCAAACGTTATTTAAGTGTTGGAGAAGATCGTGTTTGAAGTTCGTCCTTCCTTGGTTGCATTGCCGTATTTTGCCGATTCTTGTTCCAAGCCAACCTGGCGTGCTTCACTGAAATACATCAAAATCTGAATGATCTCGGTTTCAGAGATAAAGTGGAATAAAGGGCTTCAGTAATACTCTTCTTTGACCTTGAACTGACAAAGTTTCTTTTATGGCTTCTAGTTTTAGCGTGATTCCTATTCGCTGGCTATTGACAGTTGACTCTGAAATGGCTTTTTTCCTTTTCCATTCGCTCGCTGAGGGTGTGCTTGTTTTCTTTTAAAACTCTTGCGGCTCAAGAAAAATTCATCGCCAAACTGGTGAATTCCAAAGTAAATTTCACTCGAAACACCGATATTGTACTCATCGTTTGGTGGTTCGTGCGTAAAATTTACCGTGGAATTCACTAGTTAGGCAATGAATTTTTCCATAGAAGAAAGCAAAGAAAATGATTTAATTATTACAGCAGCAACCGGAAACATACTGGATCCTTTGCAGGGGCAAGTCCACTTTGACAAATGTTCCTGCGAGTGTTTGTCAAGACATTCATTTCAGCATAAAATATTGAATCTTTCCAAGGCCATTTGGGTCAAGTGGGCGGTTTAAAACTGCACTAAATAACTGCCAGAATTCTTCTTGTATACATAGTTTAGTCCACGATACATTTACCCCTCGTTGACCATCCTCTGGCAAGTAGTTAGCTCGTGACTGTCTTGGAAGAAACCTTCAATTGGGAAACCAATGTGTGGAATATGCTCAAATGGAGGACGAAAACACTCACTAAACTAAACTATTGAGCAGCGCTCTGCGAACTGTATCTGTACAACGTGTCTATTCTCGGACGCGTTTCGTCTAAATAACGTAGACCTCTTCAGAGAGTTTTACAATAATACATTAAATGCCTGTATTTAACCCATATCTGATGACCATTTCATTTTTAGGATACTGCGTCAAAATTGTAGGATGTGAACGAGATGGAATAATCGCGAAAGACTTACGGTAGGGCAAAGTTATATTTTGAGGTGATGCTTTGGTCATAGATCGTCGCGGTCATAGATCTTAATGTTCCTAGTTTGATAAACGGTGACGGCTACGGCAACGATGACGCCACAAAACCATTTCATTGGCTAAATTAAAAGCTAGCATGCTAGCTTTTGAACAAGTACACTTGTCAAGGAAAAAATTGACACATTGCAGAACTTGCTCGTCAACAAGGAAAACTTGTCAAGAAAATTGAGAAATTGTGGGCGCACAGCGGTCTTGCTCTTGTAATGACTCACTAAAATAGCGCCCCGTGGTTTGTTTTTTGTCGTCCGCTGTGTAATTGTTTTGTTGGCTACAGTGAAAACTTGTTAATTTGTTCACACCAGCAAATAAGACTTGTCAAGGCAAAACTCGTCAAAGAAAATTTGACGCATATGAACATATGAACATTTTCAATGACACGTGTCAAGGAAAACTTGCTCGTGTGTAACGGGCTCAAGTGGGGACACTGTAAAACGAAATCAACAAATCAACGCAAATCAAATTTTACGTTGGTTGTGGAGTAGTCTACTTCGCAGCCACTCCCCCGAAAAGAACGGCTGCTCACCTTTCATTTTGTGGAACTGTATCGGCGACTCGACCAATAGTACCTCGTTTTATCAATGCGCTCAATCAACACAAAGGTGCAGGTCTGTTGTTTCTACCGCGTTGACCATGAGCGCAAGAACAAGTAAAGGACTGAAAGAGTGAAAGGATGTAATATCATGATCACATTATTCAATATTTTTATTGCCTTCAAAATCAAGTCTTTCCACACGTGCAATGTTCTTAATTTTCCATTTTTTCAACTGCCACTATGCGTCTGTAAAAAACCTGGGGAAAGCAAGGCTTTCTGTTACTGTAGATGAGGTTTTGCCTAGGTTAAAACACAGATTTGATCTGCGGCCAGAAACAGGGCAAATACACAATAGTTTCCAGTACTGTATAGGTTTGCAAAATTATGGGTACTATTGCCGCCGAAAATAAATACTCTTTCTTGGGCGGTCAAGATTTTTTGGGGAATTCAATCCAAATACCTGCATGTGTCTGCTAGAAAATCGCACTGATTAATTTTCCTCACACTCAATTGGCGTACCTTTTTAGTCATTTTAACAGACCGTCAAAACAATGGGAAAGGAATGTGGTTCCAATGTTAGCAGCCGTTTCTTTCAGGGGAGCGTTGCGTGACATCCATACCCAGAAAGACGGCTGCGAAGTAGACTAGTTTTGGAGGAGAGTACGCAGGAAAAAAAACCTCTGGGTGCAGAGTAGAGAACCAACAAATTCAACCCACATATGACGCCGAGTCTGGGAATCGAACCCGGGTCACATTGCCAGTTTATCAACCAATGAAAAGGAAAACCTAAACCAATCGCGACTTGCACGCGTGACAGTTGCTTAAATCCACTTAAGTACGAGGATAACTCTGTTTTGTGATCCATAACCTGCATTTCAAATGTGCATTCGTTTCATTTTAAATCAGCCCAACAAATTGACCTGGGAGAGAATTGCACCGCATTGCAAAGGTCATGCATGGACTGGAATCCGGTTGGAGCCACCTGAATTTTCCGGGTGATTTTATCAGAAAATTGCTTAAAACTCTACTCCTTAACGCCGTATCGGTTTGGTGCCGTATAGGATTATCTTCAGAAAATAGCCCACAAAATAGGCGGAATCCCGCTTTCCGTAACTAACCAGTACATATTAAGCACTGCGCCCATCAGCACCAAGACGATCAGTTTAGCTCTAAAGGTAGGTCATTTATAAAGTTCATGCACGCGTATCACGCATTGCGCCATCCAGGGCTCGCATTTTTTCGGCTATCAATTCAACAATTTCACTTTTATTGCACTATTTCACTTTTCTGCACTCTGTTTGAGATTAATTGAAGTCTCTCAGCCAATCAACGCGCTCAAATTTTCGTGAATATTATCATGGAGGAAAAAAACGTCAAAAAATTCCCGTCATTCCTTCAAAATCGCCTTGAGATGGGAAACTTGTCGAAAACGTTCGAATCAGCATCAAATGGAAACGTTTTGCAAGAAAACTGCCATTTTGCAGCATCTTGAGCAGTTTTGGAGCACTTGGAAACTGGATTGGATTACAGGGCACCCAAATTCACGTCTCAAGTTCCACCGCTGCCTTTCAAAGGAATAGATAGGCTATTCGTACGGGACCTGTACACCGACCTATATTTGTTATTCATACGGGAGTCTTCTTATAATGAATGTTACAGGTTCAATTACACTCGGAAAGTCTTACCTTAATTCTTTTATATACAGTTCAGCTATCAAGCAACGACATTGATGCCTGTTTAATTTCAGTTTAATTTAATTTTAGTCATTCTAAGAAGACTCGGGTATGATTATCAAATGTAGGTTGGTGTGCGGGTCCCGTACAAATAGCCACTGCCAATCAAATTACTGCGGAATCAGACAAGAAAATTGAACTAAACTGCTCTTATGAGAGTAGAAGATGTATAAAGTTCACACAAACGATTAAATGTAAGTTTGTTTCATTGCTGTCCTCTTAAAAACCAGTTATTTAAGTTGTTCACAATCTACAATATTTTTGGTTTTCCCTCATGATATATTCTCTCGAAGACACAGGTAGCACTCGTTACATGTTTTGAGCTGCCCGTGGTTTAATATATTTGGGTAAACGTCAGAGATTCCCGGTTGTATTTTTGGACCAATAACTCTTGTCCGAGTCCATTCAATTCAGCGTCTTTTACCAAGCAATTACATATGTGAATTCTTTGTCTATGAATTAGATTTTATTCAGACGTGGTTAGGGTTCAGGAACCGACGTTTGGACACCCTCTCTTTAGGGTCTTTATCAGGAGTGACCGTGACGATGGTAGACTTTTACCTGACACCCATTTACACGTTGTTATTTAAAGGGATGGAATTTAATCCGTGAGCATATAAAACCACTTTTGTTGCCGCATTAACCACCCCCCCCCCCCCCAAACTTCAATTGGGAACTTAAGTAACGACGACAGCGACGGCAACGAGAACGTCATCTCACAATAGGCCAGTTTCGTATTCTAACGGTTGGACTGGATCTAGCATGAAATGGAGGCTAATACGGGCTAATTAATTTGCATTTGAAAAGATTTGCCCGCATTAGCCTCCATTTCGTGCTAGATCCAGTCCAGCCGTGAGAATTCGAAAATGGTCTATTTAAATTCGCGTTATTGTAATCACTTCGTGACTATTGCAACCTTTTCAATATGACAAGGGTGTGGAAGTTCCTTAAAAGTGACACAGGTCGGAGCGGCGCTTAATTTGGGGGGGGGGGGGGGAGGATGAAAGTTTATCCTGAAGTGCTGACGTTCTTCATAAAGCCTCATATTTGGCTATTTCACGTTGTTGTTTTGTAGACGACGGCAAAGAAATGGACAAAAGTGAAAAACAAATTTTGCAGTTCGGCACGCGTTGAATGTCTGGTCTCAGACCTTGGATGTTCATCAAGCATTAGATTTGGCTTTCGTTGATAAATATTTGCGATCTGATACAGTATTTAATTTGACATCTTGAATCAACTGTTGCGTTTGGTAGCAAGTTCATTTCTACAAATAGACCATTTTACAGTTCTGTGTTCAGTTACTGTTTCGTCGTCTCACCTTGTCAAAATTGTTATATCGTGTTTTATCAGTTTTTTGACAAAAAAAAACTTCATTACACGCATTTTTTTGATCTCACATTTGGGCAATTGCGTAGATCATGCTCCATGTGTACTTGCGTTTTGAGACTTGTCTTGAAAAAAACCATTCTGGGGCCGGTTGCTCGAAGCCTGGTTTGCGCTAACCGTTGGTTAAGAGGTGTCAAAACCTATAGGTTTCCATGGTATTTAACGCTGGTTAGCGCTAACCATGGTTCGAGCAACCCGGGCCTGGACGATAAGAAATTGTTTTATTAATAATGACTTCTAACCAGGCGTCCAACCGAAGACTTTCCGATAACAAATTTGGATGCTCTGCCACTTAACTTTCGGAGTCCAATTATGACTCAAGTATACTTGGAAACAACACGGCTTCGTCTACCCAGGAATCGAACCGAGCACTCATTTCGGATAACAAATTCGGTTGCTCTGCCACTTAGCTTTAGGAGTCTCGTTGAAGTGTTGGCTAGTGAATTAGCCTCGTGTGACAGACGTCCTGTATACTGCTTGGACGGGGATATCGAAATGTGACATTCTTGCAATGGTTGTAGAGGAGATGGTGAATGTTCAGCTTTGTTAATGAATGAGGAAATTTAGTTATCAATATTATGACTTACTCGGGCATTTTACTTTCATGCCGTTTGGCCATAAGGTTTTTCCACTAATAAAATTACCTAAAGTTTGGCTGATCTTGATTCTTTACTTTCAGTTACCGTTTTCCTGACATATTTGTGAATGTAGAGCAGATCTGTCACATTCAGCAACTTGTAGAGGGTATGATAAGGAATCTGACGGATCGACACGCGCGTCGTTCATCGAAGACGATTAAAACCGCCTATACAACAGGAAAGCAGCCACAGAGTGCGTCTTAGAAATGACTTGAGGTTGGTCGGACAACACAAATTTTTTAATTAGGTGAGTACAGGAAAGAATAGGACTGCTTTGAGTGGATTTGCCTACCAAATAAATAAGGCGTTAAATAACAAGTGAAAGAAGCAAGAATGTCTGTCTTCTACCTTAGGGGGTGCAAGTTTCGGTTGCTTTTCGGATGTCAAGCTATCCTATTTGCTTGATGAAATAAAGAAATAGATTCATGCAAGAAAGTGGTCAAGCCGTGAATACACATTTTAAAGAAAAGTTGTCCTTCTGCAAAAGCGCTTTCTTCGTTTTAATCAAGATCGCGCAGAGGCAACTTGTGTGCAAATAGCCTACATAGCAAGTTGTTCCGCGTCCTGGTCGCGCGAGAGTTAGGGCGTGGACGCGGAAAATTACCTTGGAACTCTTCGTCTGAACAAGAACGCTTGCAACGCAGGCAAAGAAGCTCCATGTTAATAAACGTAAAATTGAGATCACCCCTATGGCGCGTTTTGGTTTGCATGCTTGTGCCGAACCTTCGACGGGAGGATCTGGGAATGAGAACTGGGGATGATACCCGTCCGCTTGCGGAGCAAGAGGGTCGTTTAGGATTGGTACCCACAATACTGCGAACAAACGCCTGGAGGCTTTTGACTGAAACACTTATCGATCGATAGTCACCAGGACCGATTACATTAAGGTGGCTCAAACCAGTTTCAACACTTGAAAGAAACGTTCTTATTAGAAGGATTGACTCTACAACACCTTATCACTTAACAGAAATGTTATGGTATCATATCAAACATTTTTGCGACGTAAAAGGTTACCGTGACAACGGGAAAGCCTGGCAAAAACATCCCATATTTTGGCTTTAGCTGCTCATATCTCAAAAACGAACTTGGTGACCCCCATTTTTTATTTCTGAAATGGAATCAGCATGCCCGAATGACACTTTCTGCAAAGTTGTAAAAAAATTCTGTGGAGTGGATTCAGAGCCACTTTAAATAATTGAAAATTTAAGGTAGCTCTGAATCCGCTCCACAGAATTTTGTTAAACTTTGCAGTGAGTTTCATCTTGGCCTGCTGATGTCTTTTTTCCCTAATTTTTTTCCTAGTTCGTTTTTCAGATATGAGCAGCTAAAGTCAAAATATAGGAAGTTTTTGCAGGGCTTTACTGTTGCCGTGGTAACTTGTTACGTCACAAAAGTGACTGGATCTTGTTCAGCAATAATTGATGTTTTACATGGTACCATAACATTGCTGTTACGTGATAAAGTGTTGTAGTGTCAATCCTTCGAGTGATAAGGTCTCTTGAAAGTGTTGAAACTGGTTTGAGCCACTTTAATGCTTCTCACCGTTTTGTCGTTCATATAAGGCGTTTGTTTGCATTACCAACGTAACGAAGGGATCAAGCGTTGTTAACCATAAACAAGTTTCTTTTAAAGGAGAGGGAACTCATGGAGCAGGTCTGCTGGGCTACAGGTGAAGGAAAATTATGTCTTCACTCTTGGGTAGTTCTGATCATGATTTTCTTGTGTTGCACAGAATTTATCAGCTTGAATTTAAATGTTCCAGTTGCAACCTGAACACACGAAGGGAAGTAGTTTTGTATTTTTATCTCATGTAAATAGATCGCCTGTCTTCAGACCTTTAATCTGCTCACTTTGTAAATGGATTGTTTTTTTGTTTTTTTTATTATATTATATTATTATTATTATTATTCTTTCTAATACAATACTGCACATTTGCATTCACACGCGCTTTTGCTTATTTGCAATATGTAGGTAAACACAGTTACTTGCTTACTTACTTTTCTCGAAATAAACGGTTTGTTGTTGGCTAAGCTAAGTACATTCTTTTCAGTGTACAATTTCCTTAAAGATCTTGTACGTTTAATCAAGGACACAATTGTGTACGGATTGCAGAAAGCAAACTACAAAGATCTATTCTCCTGACCACCAGCGGAAAGTCATCGAAGGTTACTGCGGTGGTAAAGATGTCTTTCTCCCTGCGCCTACAGTATCGTGAAAAAGTTTAACCTTTGATGTCGCTCCTTTTGTTTTTGATTTCTTACAGCATGGTGAAAGACAAGAAGTGGTGTCTATTTGTTTTGTTGTTATGCCACTGGTCGCTTTTATGAAAGAACAAATGGCTTCTCTGTGTGCACGAGGGATAATCGGCCGCTTCAGTCTGTCAGAGCTGA
>OX421455.1:29066351-29078851 GCA_949126865.1 Montipora capitata | reverse complement strand
TCTCTTATTCATCTGACTGTGTGCCTGTATAAGGGTTTGATCACTGGTGGTTTTGCGACAGGCCACATTACATTATTTAGTGCTTCGACAGGCGCCCTGCTCGTTGAGGCCAGTGCACATGCTCGCGCACCTATGGGGAATTGAACACTCAGGGATCACACTCGGACCAACACTAAGGGCCTTTAAATAACTGAGGAGAAAGTGCTGCCTTTGTAATTACATATGCAAATCAGTGGTTAGACTCTCTAGTCTTCTCGGATAAGGACGATAAGCCGGAGGTCCCGTCTCACAACCCTTCAATGTTCATAATCCTGTGGGACGTAAAAGAACCCGCACACTTGTCGCAAAGAGTAGGGCACGTAGTTCCCGGTGTTGTGGTCTGTCTTCTGTTGTATATCATGGTTGGGAGGGTAAAAAGGGCGCACTTAATTTGGAGCCTCGCTCTGTTGGCGACCCCACCACAGCCTGTTTCTTTGTTGTGGTGAAAGTGGATAAATAAATGCTTCGGATTTATGTGTGGACTTTGGGCTGGTGAGATGTTTTCTTTTTTCAAATTAAGGCCTACCAGGGTACAGTTTAACATAGGGAGATGTTAAAAGCAGTCAACAGCATAACTTGTTCTTGTTTATTTTTTGTAGGGCTCGTATTCATTACTTTAGTCAGTGAATTTAATGATGGTAACATCAAATGTCTAAAGAGAAAATATTGTATAAATGATACCATGACGCACCTTACTATTTTCTTAGTAAACTTTTTAATGGGCTGAGAATGCAGTGAAATGCTCTTACAGAGCAGCTCGGTAAATATTCTACCGCTATTGACCTCGATTTCAAAGAACAATTGTTAATTATGACCTCCCTTATCATGATCCCTTATCATGTGTACTTCCTTGCGCATGCGCATATCGCCCACGTTCCAAAAAAACCATTGTTATGCAGATTGAAAGGTATATAAACCACTGTTCAGCAAGGTCAGGCGCCTTCTTCTTGGGTGAAAAAACAAAACATTTGACATTGGCAAAGGGAGGGGAGGGTATGAGGCAGCTAAGCATAGGGCGAATAAGAACAGGGTGGGTAACGAAGAAGGTCATAATGCTCCGTGAGGCTCAGAGAATATTACAGTTATCCTTCAAGGTAAGTGTACCTCTCGTCTAAATTAAGATTCTCTTTCGCCACACTCCACATTATGCCCTTATCATGCGTGTTCAAAGCCCGATGTCAATACCACTGGAAAGTAACACAAAGAAAACCAGTAGACTGCTAGCACAATTCCTTTTAATAACCGCCGAGACCCATATTACGAAAGGGAATACTTGCTGACAGAGGAAGTATCTGACACCACAATAGGCTTGTAGTAGTACTTGTTAAACGTATACGTTCTAGACCAGTCAGCTAGCTTCATAATGTCTGAGACCGTTTACGTTGCACCTTTGAACTTGAATAAGGCCTTAGATATTACAGAAGTATCGATATTCCCAGACTTAAGAACTCTCTTTAGCCACCTGGCAATACTGCTAGAACCTACCGATTTGTATGGTTTACAATATGAAATAAACAACCTGTCACAAGACCTTAGGTGCTTGGTCTTCTCAATATATTGTTTTACATGCAAACAGGGACACCGACGAGAGTCCTGTGGAAAACTAGGAATAGAAATCCTGGGCTGAACTTTCCCAGGGCGTGTCGTCTTGACGGGCTCTAGAATAACGAAAACAATCAGGTTATCTGAAACGAACACGTGATTCAAGTCCAACGGATGAATTGACTGCTACGAGCCAAACTGTCTTAAGAGTCAGCTCCGTTAAGCGATAACAACTCTGATGATGCGAGAGTCCTTAAATAACTTGTAACCAAACTAACATCCCAAATAGAGAAATTTGAGGATAAAAGTCTTTGATTACCTTTTTGTGCGAAAAAGTTAAATTTTTTTCAATCTGTTTTGCAAACAGTGGGAAAACAGCAAGAAAGACCCCATCCAAGTGCATGTGATTGACGCGCAAAGTGGCGTAGGTGTCCAATCACAGGTATGCAATTGTATACCTGTAATTCGACACCCACGTGATTGCACGCCAATTACGCTACAAATAGGCGCTCACAGAACCATTCAGATTCTACAATTTAGTAATAGTTACGACTGTGATAGTTCTGGTTAGTTGTAGTTCAACGGTATGCCCGTGTCACTGACAGATTAACATCTGCTCTCATTCGTTTACCGGGCTAAAAATCTTTCCACCACATTTCTTACCATTGCTATAGAGTGTTTCACTCATGTGGAAACACTCGATGTGCCACCATTTGACATTTCAGTCCCTAGCAGTATGCAGGGCGATTATCTCTTGAACTTAGTCTTAATAGTCCAACTCCCATGAGTCTCCAGTAGCTCAGTGGTATGGTAGAACATCCGAACTAGTAATCGGAAGGAAAATCGTAGGTTCGACTCTTGCAAAGGAGCACTCGGATTTTTCCGAGTATTCCTGAGTCGTAGACCATCATGCTGAACTAGTAGTAATGGGAAGCTGGTCGTGGGTTCGACTCTTGTCAGGAGCACTCGGTTTTTTTTCCGAGTATACCAGTGTCACTGAGAGATTAATATCTCCTCTCAATGATAGGTATGGTTAAGCATTTATATGATGCGTTTACATTATGAATGACTCGTGAATAAAACCCCGTACGCCGCACTTTCTATGACGTAAACTATATATACAAACTTAAGCAGCCAATATGGTTAGCCAGATTTCTGCACTAGCCTTTAAACATGGGGTTTATTTAATAACATGCGTTTTTGACCATGGAATTTTACTTGTTATTAAATAAACATTACTTGGTAATTACCCATACTGCACTGCAAGTTACTGCTCAAGTGATTCATGACAAGAATTTCATCTCATTAGGTGACTGCTTTGTTTGTCTTCAAAACCAGTTCAGTTTTAATGTTCCCCGGCTCCACACGAAATCAACCTCCATCTCTTCCATTGCTTTTTTCCAAATTGCAGTGTTCTTGCGTTAGCTAATTTATAGGGATTTAAAGTGCCCCTCACCCCATATTTTTTTCGCTAAAATGAATCTTTGCACCTGTTCGAAACGCATTGCGGCCATTTTTTCCTTTTTCTAACAAATCCTTCCATTTTATAGGTTCAAACCTTGCGAGTTCACGTCTATAGTATCTGAAAATTCCATGTAAAACTAATGGGTTTACTTCGTATGACTCGTGTCACCAATTTATCACATCTGTAGATATTAAGTTGTTTACGATGATTTTGTATGCGGTTTTAGGTATTGATCGAGATTTGTTGCGGTTTCATGTGATTTATTTCTGCGGTCACTAACACACCGCAATGTTCCACCTCGTCACGATGTCGTCGGGCAATCCACCCTCCCCCCCTCCTGCCTTAACCCGGGAAAAGCGGGGACATCAGCGAGGCCATTCTCGTCACCAGAGCCTCGGATCGACCCAAGGCTCTGGGAAACTCTATGTAGGAGATCATGCGCAGTAGGGTTATCATAGCCAAAAATTGGCTATTTGAACTCTACGGCGCCTGCTCACTCCTCGTGCTAACATGAATGCACCAATTAGAGACGCTTTTTATTGTTCCTCACGAAAACCAATGAGAAGAGACTTTGCTTCAGGGTTCCCCAGAGCTCTTCTCTCCCTCAGTCAAGAGAAGAGCTCTGGGGTCGAGATTGCAGCGAGGCAAAACCCACCGTGTGACATTCAGAATTGTTCGGTATGCAGGGTCTTGGACAAGAGCCGATACAACGCAGATTTGATTTAGTAATTAGGGGCACCCAACGTCAATTTTCGGAAAGTATCTGTTCGGAAGCGATTTGAGATCTAGAATTTTCGGAGTATTTGTTGTAAAATTTCTTGCTACCCTGCCTGTACTAGGATTTTCGAACGTCTAAAAAATGGAATAATTGACCATTTTAAACGGGTTTTTACCCTAAAAAGATCACGTAGAATTTTCGGGAGCCGTTTTTCTGGCTGAAATTTTCGAAAAAGGTAAGTTTTGATCCCTTGAAAGTATAGTGATCCGAAGTTGGGATCACTATACTTTCAGCTAGGAAATCCGAACAGATGATGATTTTCTTGGGGATAAAAATATGCCTATATCTACCGTTTAAATACTAAAATACGTTTAACAATGATATCATTAAGAGGTTTTGCACTATATTCTCGTTGGGTGCCCCTGAGTAATGTACTATAGTATTTCGGCTGGCCAAACCAGCCTTCTTCGGGTATAATGAGAGTTTACATTGGATTGATTCTATCCAATGTAAACTCTCATTGTACCTGAAGAAGGCTGGTTTGGCCAGCCGAAATATAGTACACCCCTAAAATCATATCTACGTTGTATCGGCTCTAGCTCAAAATATTTAGTTTCTCAATTTATTGGGCTCATTTGTTTTCGTGATGTAAGAGGGTGGCCCACAACTGTCACATCAAAGCCAAATGCTCACAGCAAATTCCAATTGAAATCACTAACAGTATTTTCAAATCACTCACAGTAAATTCAAATCACCTACAGCAAATTCAAATCACTCACAGCAAATTCAAATCACTCACAGCAAATTACAAATCACTCACAGCGAATTCTAAAAAAATTGCTGACCATGCTAGGCGTCTTCAGTCACCTCCAGCCAGTGGTGCAAGACGTCAAAGAATATTTTTACAATGACTGCAGAAGTTTGCCTTTGAATTCTAAAAGGTCTCTGAAGAGTCTCTTGGCCGAGACGAAACGCCGCGTCAGACTAGCCACGAACATTTCACAAGTACTTGACAATAGTTTTGCGACTGCAGAATTGGCTAATTTTTATTGTCAATAAGCGGACAGACACACAAATTTATAATTTATGCGTTTCGAAGAGTTTAATTCGTGCAAAATGTTGTGAAACGTCGATCTCTCACTTTTTAACCAATAGAAAATCTTAGTTTTTTCGGCTCTCGCCTCGTGGATCCACAGCTACTTTGACAATATTATCACGAAATTCATGATCAATAACAGGACAGACGCATGAAAAACTGACATCAATTTGTTAATTTTCATACATGAAGCCGCTACCTGCGAATTCCCACAATTGATGGGGACATAGTTTTTGACTGAGTTTAACCCATTCACACCTTAAACGCCCTAGGACCTTCCCCCCCCCCCCCCATTTATTATGTGTCACTCTCAGGGGTCAATGGGTTAAGGGACCGGTCATTATTTAGCGGGGGGAAAGGGGGAAGGGCTACTAGCCTGACAAAAAGAGTCGGCCAAGAGGTTGTGCCCTTCCTTCTGATTTTTTTGAAACCTCTCACCCTCCCCTCCTGGGACTCGATTCCTGAATGGGACTGTGTTTTCCCTCCCTTGACTGCTGTCTGAATATATTTCGAAATATATTTGTTGATAAGGTTCTCAGGGAAGAGATTCCTCCGCAGAATGACAGACAAATTTTGAAGGTCAATATGGAACCCCGTCCAAGTGTTGTTTATCTTAAAAGTTCTATGAATCAAGGCTTTGATTAACCCCAATTTGAAGAAAAGGGTTGCATCCCGTTCAGAGTGGAAAAGGCAAAATGTATCGTCTACGTAGCGACGATAGAATAAGACCTCTGAATCCCCGTATTGATCCAACCATATATTCTCATGGTGACCCATAAAGAGATTGGCGAGAACAGGGGCAAGGGGGGAACCCATGGCTACACCATCTACCTGATCATAGAAGTTACCCCTGAACAGGAAGCGAGTTTCCTTGGTAGCAAACTCAAACAACCTTTTAAGCTCATGTTTACTAAGTTTCAATCCTGGATTATCCTCAGTAATATATTTGACGGCAAGGTTAATACAGTCATCTAGAGGGATGTTGGTTAAGAGGCTTTCAACATCGAAGGAGACCATAAACATTCCATGCAAAGATAGATCATTGATTTCCTTCACAAAAGTGAAGGAATCTGAAGCAATGAATGTGGATGGAATATGAGGTTGGAGGAGATTACTTAGGTATTTGGCCAAGCTGTAGTTGTAGGTGCCTATGGAGGAAACTATGGGCCGAAATGGGGGGGGGGGGGGGGGTGGAATTTGGCGCTCGTGGTTTGTGCATCTTAGGGAGACCATAGATCCTAGCAGGCTGGGATCTACTTGGATAAATGGCCTCATAGACTTCAGGATCAAAGTGACCTCTTTTCCTAAGCTCTCTGAGATAGCGCCGTAGTTTTCCTTCCCAGGTAAGAGTAGGGTCGGATGTAAGGATGTAAGGACCCTGATTTTAGTAGTGTCGTTAATGATTTTAAATAAACCCTTGTCATATTCTACTCTATCTAAAATTACTACCCCATTACCCTTATCTGGGCGCAATATTACAATGTTCTTGTTCTTCCTTAGTTCTTTTAGAATCCTGTGCTTTTTCAAATCCGAGGCCGTGAGTCGATATGATGACACATACGTGTGAGCCAAATGCGACAGTTCCGTAGCCAGCTTGCCCGTGTCTTTGCTCTCCTTGAGGTTCTTTAACATCCTCTGACTAATCAATTCAAAGCATGCGAAGATGTCCGTTTTGTTGATCGAGGGTGGGCAAATCAAGTGCGTAAGTCCATAATTAAGAACATTCAACTGATCAGCGTTAAGAGAAACCGATGAAAGATTGGTGACAACTTCATCTGACGTGAAAGGAAGGACCGAGTTTTTCGTGAGGTTTTTAAGTGTCTTTTCGTGGGTTTTGATGAATTCCTTCAAGCGCTTCCAGATCGTGACAACTTCACTTATCATGCTTTTCTCAGGTTCCTGTCAGTGTAACTCCTTCATTTTGTCTAGAAGCTTATCGAAACATTTATTATCACAACCATTCATCAAACTTTAAATATTTCCAGTTGGGCTTTCAACGTTCCAGAAACTACATCATCAGCGTAATTCGTTTTTAATAAGAAACTGTAGCTCTGTGGATAAATCTTCCGATTTAAGAAACTTGGTCAAAAAAGACTTCATCGTTGGATACGTAACAAAGCCTGGTCAATGATGAGTTTCTCCTCAAAGCTCCACTCCTGAAGAAGAGCTGACTGAGTGCATAGCTAGCTAGGTTTCTTTGAAAGGACACAACCCTATAATGCCTTTGATTTCCACGAGGTCCTCCAGCCGATCATTGTTATCCAGCAAAATAACATTTGATTACTTTACTGATGTTTTTTCCCCCACAGAAAGTGGGACCCCCGACCCTACATGTGGTCACTGGAAGTAGTCATCTGACTTGATTTGCGTTAATTGTTGATTTCAGTTTACAGTGTCCGCAATTAGTGCTCCAGTGCTAGAACGATTAGACACTTAAATAAAGTTCCTTTCCTTTTGTGGTAGTGCACTGTTAGTGCACTACACACTATGTCACCGGGTTGTAAGAGTGTAAGTTCGTGGTGACAATCGGCCCGCAGAGCGTGCATAACTAACAAACGTAAACATGTCTGTTGGAAGCGTGCTTGAGTTCTAACAAAATGAGCTCCAAAATCGGCAAGAATTTGTAACGCTGATGAATAATAAAGTAGCTGCTATTTCCAAAACGATGGAATTATCTGGATAAATAAGGCCTAGGAGAGTAAATTTTTGACTTTGCAGAAACAATGGTCAACGTCAAGAGTTGGGCGATTGTGATCTTTGTGTTGAATTCGCACATTTCTTGTCAAACTTTAAAACACTTCAAAGAGAGAAAAAAAACTAACAAAAACAAAAACCCGGTCTCTTGCCATCATTTGGACACAGATGTATCCTTTGTTTCTAGAGTAAACATGCAAGGTAACGTGATCACGGCGCCCGCTGAATTCGATGTCACTTTCGATTTACTTGTGCAGCCAAAAGTACAATAGAAAAATTGAACGTAGCAAAAATTTCCGAAAATGTTTTCGCTGATGATAACTTTTTATATTCTGGGTTCAAAATTTAACTTGTTTTCATGGTGCAAATTTTGTTGCCGATGGCAAACTATTTTATTCTCGATCGACACTTCCTGAAAACTTCCTTCTGCTCTTCCTTATATACTTTTGCATCAATATTTGTTTTGCATAAAGCAGGCTAACAAAAACTGTACCTTGCTTAGTTCGCATTTTTGACCGTTAAAAGAGAATTTTCGGTCCTATGTTTCTGACGACAAGTCGTATAATTTGAGGTCACCCATCCAAATACTAACCCCGCCCGACAGGACTAAACGTAAGAGAACTTTTGTCTTAGAAAGCTGTCAGATGCTCAGAGTGCACGCTTAAACTTGTGGTGTAAAAGAAGTTGTAAGGGAACTTGAAAATGATCAACATGTCAGCCACGAAGCCAATGTTTCTCCATTCCCTTTTATCCTTCTTCAATCTTTCTGGGTTTAGTATTTTACTAGTAACCACATGTCTTCTCAGGGGGGCTATTTACCTAAAACATCTACCATTGTACTAGAATGATATACGGTACCAGGAGAAAACTTAACGGTACCAAAACAATATCGTGTACTATTAGAGCTACATATTACGCAAAGATAACTTGAATCTCCTGGAAGACAAAACTCAGCTCATTTGAAAATTATACAGCGCTGTGTTACTACAATATTACACGTACGCAATGCGTACCTATTTTTTTTCATTGGGTTCAAGTTCCCGCGATTTTTACGTTAAAGCAGTTCGCGGGTAAGTCTGTGCGACCAAATGCTATGCAAATCTTGAATCGAAGTTCTTAAAGGGTAACTCTCACCAAAATTCTTTGATTTTTTTATGTATTTTTCGTATGCCAGTCTTGATAAGGAAAGGTTTTCAAAAAAAATTACGGTCTTAAGTTAAAAATTGAATTTTTTATGATTTTTTTCCTTTGCAACCCGGCAGCCATTTTATAAAACACGCCATTTTGGGGTCACGTGGGGTGATACGTCACAGGTGTGGAACATGTTTTCAGATGAGAATTTATTCCGCGAAAACGTCTGCTCAAAGAGTCCAGGGTGCAGTGCAAATGCTACCTTTTCTTTTAAACCTCTTATGTTGGAAAAAAGGAGGTGAAACGGTTGTAAAAGCAGTCTGATTTTCACAGGTTTGATGCTTGGTGCCGAGCCGTTAATCGACGTTAACATCACTTTGTTGACGGGGTTTATTTTATACAAAAGAAATCCTTATCTGAAATGTCAGTTTTCAATCTGAAATTAAAACCATTACAACTACCGTGAGTACAAGTCATTCCAAGATTCTTCCCGTTTCTTAAGATGATATGATGTTAAAATAATGCAAGATATGCAACTGAATTGTGAAACGTTTGAAACCCGAAGAGTGTTTATGTCCTGTTCGCTCGACCTTTTTCACAGCTTGAATTTCAGGTTCTAACCCTAATCTCCTTTAGTCTGCACATTCATTACCCAACCCTAACCACCTTCCCAAGCAATATTTAAAAGGAATTCGAAGCAATGGAGAAATATAATAGTAATAAGAAATGCAAATCTAGCGGTGGCGAGGAAAAGAAAAAAGAACCTGGGAAGCGCTGTGTAGTGATGTTTTGCGATAAGACGAATGCAGACGGGGTCTCCATGCATAAATTCCCCACTGAAGAAAAAGTTCGTAGACAATGGGTTTCGTTTGTTCGCCAAAAAAGAGACACTGACTCATGGAAACAAGGTTCGGGTCACATTTGCAGCGATCACTTCACTCCCGAAGATTATCACGATTACGGAATGAAAGTCGCTGGCTATGCTTCAAAGATGTTTTTGAAGAAAAATGCCATTCCGTCAAGGCAAGTTGTTCCAACCCCACAGCAGCTGGAATCTGCCCGTAAAAAGAAGCGCAAAATATCAGATATTAGCGAAGGGAGCAACGTGGTGACCCATGAGGCGGGATATACTGCTGCAAAGCGACCAAGCAGAACCTTGGCAAAATTAACAGCAAACCGGGTATGCATACTCGAATTTCCCTTTGCTTGAATGCGTGACAGGTCAATTCTGTTTTTTTTTTGGGTATTTCCAGATTTTAAATTTATCCCTTTTAACTACAAGAGTGCAACTTGATTTTTGTGCATGTGATATTTCGTGTTTTACAGCTTTTAGCGCAATTTGAGGATGCCCAGAGGAACAAGGACAGCGGGGATCAATTGCCTTTCACAAGTCAGGACAGGGAGGGAGACATCGCTATTCTTGTGCCGTCTGAGACTGTAGAGTGCGATTCAGCAGACTTTAATCTTCAACAAAAATCAAAACTGAAAAAAAGCGTCTATTCTACTGTCAGGTTATATTTAAGCTTTGAAAATGATATAATTAAGGCAATCAAACACAAACTTTTTCAAGCACGAAACAAGTAATCTATGACATTAACTGCAGTGTCACAATAATAATAATAATAATAATAATAATAATAATAATAATAATAATAATAATAATAATAATAATAATAATAATAATAATAATAATAATAATAAATATCATAAATATCATAATGACGATGATGATTGTGAAACGGTTTAAATCTTCTTTAACAGGTTCCAGCGCATCGAAGTCGCTAAGAATGTTGAAACTGATGAATGTGGCATGCATCTCAGAGAGCACTTTTTACCGTCATGTATCATCGTACGTTACTCCAGTTATCATCCAACATTGGAAGGCCAACCAGCACCAACTCTTCAACACTCTGCGGGCAAGCAATAACAACCTAATACTCGCCGGCGATGGACGATGTGACTCACCCGGTTACTGTGCGAAATTTGGATCGTTTACTTTGATTGAACAAGAGATCAATAAAGTTGTAGACTTCCAACTTGTCCAGGTTCGTTCAACAAGAAAGTTGCAAAAATGGATTTTTCAGATTTCACTACTCACATCTGATGTGTTGTCGCTTTGCAATAATTTTTAGAGTAACGAGGTGCAAAATAGTGCGTGGATGGAACACGAGGGATTGGTGAGAGCAGTGAACGTGATTTCTGATGCCACACTCAAAATAGCTCAGTTAATTACAGATAGACACAAGCAAAACACTGCCTGGATTAAGAGACAATTACCAGACACAGCACACTACTTCGATATATGGCATGTTTCGAAGGGTAAAGATGGCGTTCTTTTTTTTTATCGTACATGCAAAAAATAAACCCTAGATAAATCTGAGTTATCAGACTAATGTAACAAAATCCTTGAATATGGATTTGAAAGATTCAGATAATGATGATTATCTGGGTTTTCATGTTCTAGGATTATGTAAAAAAATTGATAAGCTTGCCAAGAAAAAGGAATGTAAAGATGTGGGTGAATGGCGGCAATCCATTTCGAATCACATGTACTGGTGTGCTGCATCGACTCCTGATGGTAACGGGCAGATGATGCAAGAAAAATGGAAGATTCTACCTTTCCACATTCAAAACACTCATGAAAATAACAACAGCCAGTTATATCCTGAATGTGGGCACGGCGAACTACAAGGAGAGGCGAAAGATCGTCTTTGGCTTGAACCTGGTGAGCAAGTTGTTACTGTTATATGGTGTGGAAAACATAAATATTCGCTACAAAAGGCGGGCGAGGGGTTCAGGAAGTGTAGCTTTGCAATGCGAGTTCACAAAGTGCTGGCCAGGGATGATAATTTTAAAGTGTTGCAGAAAGTTTGTTCTGCGTATTTATATCTACTTTCAAGAGATTGTAGGCATTTATTTCTTCCCCGTTAGGTTCCACTGCTGCAGTCAAACTTGAGGAGATGCTGTTGAAGCCACAATTGTTGAAGGACATAGCTCAACTATCCCCCAAGTATCAGACATCAACCCTTGAAGCCAAGCACAGCTTAGATATTCAGTTTGTTCCAAAACACACAGCTTACTCTTACTGGGGAATGTATACGAGGTGCAGTGAATTTTTAACTTACAACTGTCTACTTCTTGAGATCATGTTATGAGAAATCAATAATAATTAGTATTATGTGCTTAATTTTCCAGATTGTGTCTTTCTGCACTGCATTACAACGAAAATGCAGACAGGATGCAGGCAGTAACCATTGATGGGAGGCCTAGGTACGCCATACAATTTCCAAAAGCAAAGAAAGGTCAGCCCACAGTACGAGAGATAATAACCAAGCCCACCTATGGTATGTTGTACAATGGATGTTTATTTAACAGTCTGCCAATGTAACAGGACTTATTGTAACAATTTCACAAACCCTGCAACTTGGCTATTTGGATTATATCACTGCTGCTAAATCCCTCATAGTACCTCTCATAAAAGAGAAAGGAAATGATCTTGGTTAAGGGAATGAAAGATTGTGATTTAAGTGATTAATTTTGTCTTTGCAGGGTTCATACACTTTTTCAGATCAAAAATTCAAGTACTTTCATGGGCAAAATTTGAATTTTCAAGGACCTCTTTTTTATTTACCTTGAAGAATTTACCCATGGAAACATACATGTACATGCATGAAAATAATGCAAAGGCACTGGTAACCATTCTCGACCACACAGCTCCTCACGTTTGTATGACCTGACTTGAGTGGCTGATCATTTTTACTGAAGTTTTCAAAGATTAAAAATGTGGGTCAGAAGAACTTCAAGGACTTTCAAGG
>OX421455.1:29043851-29056351 GCA_949126865.1 Montipora capitata | reverse complement strand
CATCCTTCTTGCGGAATCAGAAATCCGGAAGCCGTGAAAAACCGCAAGAGAGATTTGTACCTCTGCCCAAATCACCGACAGGTTTTGAAGAATTCAATTCGAGACACTTTGGCAAAGATGAAGATCAACATCCCAACAACTTCAGAGGTACCAGAGGAAGGTCAGTTTACCGGGTACACGTCGCTTATCGGCCTGCTGGAAAAAGCGTATTACGATGCGAAGAAGTTCGGAACATTTAAGGAAAAATCAAAGAAGGTCGAGGAAGCAATCCTTAATGTTAGGAATTTCTTGATCATAACCAGCACCGTCCTAAACCCTGATCTCAACAACTTGGAAGTTGTTTTGCCACCCGTTTTTGCCATCTTACGGTTGATAGTGGAAAATCCAAATAGTGTTGTAGCATTGGGTGTTGGCCTTGTGTACCTGCTGAGGGAGGTTATGGAGATGATTCTCTTCGCTTTTGGTGTGGTATACACGTGGGTGTCACTTGCTCTCTACACCCCAGGAGGCCAGATTGGCGCAGGCTTGGGGGGAACCGTTGGGGTGATTGCTGGGTCCTTTTTTGGACCTTGGGGCGCAGCTGGTGGACTGGCTGCTGGAGGGGGATTGGGAGGTCTCATTGGAAATGGAATTTACAACCTTATAGCGAGAGATCCCAGACAGCAAGCAATAAACAGATTCAGAGAGACCTGGGTTGGCGCTGGAGGGGTACCCAATGGCCAACCAAATAACCAGTACCCAGTCTACTACTTTGATGGAGATGCATTTGGTGGACTGTACTTGCATCCATTCCCATTAGGGGAATAGTGAACGATAGGACTTAAGTCATGAACATGTTGCGTCTACGTTCATTAATTTTTATACATGTTGCATCTTAGATCATTTTTATGTGTAGCAATAGACCTTTTGGGTTCCATTGTTTCAAATAGCTATTACTGGGTGTGGTATCGATAAAAAGGTTTATTCAAAATTAAAAAAAAATTGTACAGAAAGCTACCAACAACAGATTTCATAGATATGAAATATTATCCATATTGGGGTCAGGGTGGCTTAGTGGTTATCTATCGGGCCTCCCACCACTGCGAGCTGGGGGTTCAACCCTGGCCCCGGGTTGCATGTGGGCTGAGTTTCAGTCGATCTCAACCTGACTCGAGGGTTTTTCTCCGGGTACTCCGGTTTTCCTCACTCATCAAAATCGACTCACAACTAATTAACATACAGCAGTGGTGCTGTGTTCCGGCATCAAACATGGACTGTATAGCGGCAGCCAGAGGCACCATATGCTTTCAGCCCAATATTGTGAGCCGCGCCCTTTTGCAATTCAGTCCTAATACTGCGAGTAAAGGGTGATTCGCAATAATAATAACAATAATAATAATTTTAATAATAATAATAATAGTAATGATTACTGTTATTAATAATTATTATTATTGTTGTTTAGAAAGCACTAACAAATGATTTTTACAATGTTTGAAATTGAGAGCTTTTAACCTGTTGTGCTGTAATGTCAGACTGTATTATTATAAAGTATTTTAGAGCAATGTACTCATAGATAAAGCCATTGTCGAAATAAAATCCGTTTGCATAAGCTTATTGCCATTTCTGGCAATTTTGATCTTTTTTCTCAGTGCCTTGGAAAACAATCAGACCTCAGATTAAGTAGTCCATCTGTAAAACAGGAGGCAGTGCATCCCAGTGGTTAAAGATGCTTGCCTTGAGATCCGCAGCTCCTGGGTTCAAGACCTGTTTACCCTGTGAGCAGTTGGTTTCTCTTACAGTTCCCCAGAGAGAAACCACTGCGAGCAACTGTTTGGTTTTCCATCAAGCATGTATGAAGCAAGTCATGCCCCAAATGATGCATTTGACATCACTTCGTCTTATTTCACAGAAAAAATATGGAATCACTACACAGCAGGCTCGTCCAAACCCAGCCGTAAACATGTATGTAGCTGAACGCATGCGAAAGCGCAAAAACAAGTTTACTAATTCGTTTTACCGGTTCAAATTGAATTTATTCGTCCTTGGCGCTGGACGGTGGCTCACTCAAAGAAACTAACGGTTGCTTGCAGTGGTTTCTCTCTCGGGAAGCGTAGAAGAAACTAACTGCTTTCAGGGTAGGCCCGTTCTGACCTGACTCATTGAATTAATTATTATTTTGTTCCTAGTAATCCCTGGTTCAACGTCTAAGGTGCACTTGCAAATAGCCAACTGGTTTGCCTCCGGCCAGTTGGGATTCTTCACAGCAGTTGTTGTGGTTCTGTTCTGTCATTTTGTTGATTGTGTTTCACTGGCCCTGAAAAGCCCCTTAATTGGGAGTGGTCAATTAAGTATGTATTGTATTGTATGATTGTACAGTTACATGGAAACTATCAAAAGAGCATCTTGCTCTTGACAAGATAGGACCCATCTTGCAGCTCATACACCAAGGCGACCACAACTATTGTAACAGACGTACAACAACTTCACATTTTTTGTGTACATGTCCTACCTGCATCATTTCTCTGGTTCTGATTGCAACTCTTATTGTTTTGATTGGATGTAAAGCAAATGGTCAGTGTATTGTCCACAACTGGGGTCTTGGACCTTATGCTTAGTGCAAAACAAGTTAAAAACCCAGAGAGGGAAGAGGAATGTGGCAAAAATTCTCTACCCACAAAAGTACTTATTATTTTACACAAAGCTCTTGTTCCTAAAATAAAAATTGTAAACTGTGTAATAAGCAGTCTGGCTAAAGTCCCCCGAAAAAAAAAAAAAAACATTGTAAATTAGTCATGAAAAGCCCTGAGGGAAGAGACTAATAGCTTCACTCACTCATTCATCCATTAGCTCTGCTTTGTGGAAATCATCAACCCATGGGAATCACAAGTAACAAATTATTGGTTGTAACCACCTACATTTAGTTCCGAGAAATTCTGGTTACCATGGCCAAGAATGTGTTAGAATATTGACAAGAATTAAAAGGCAGCTCAGTGATTGGAAAAGGGACTTTACACTTTCCCCTCTGGATTGGAAGGGGGTTCGACAACATGCTTCCTCCAAAAATACAAAATCTGGAAGCTGCAATTCCAAGTATTCTAGGCATCAAAAAGCACACAAATATCAGCTATCAAAAACACTATTGTATTATCTTTAGGGCAAAACTTGACTAAAATAGGTTACAACTTGATTAACAATCTCTCTTTAAAAAATTTAAAATCATTTCAGTGTTGCAAACGCTTTCACCTCA
Source organism: Montipora capitata (assembly GCA_949126865.1). Lineage (NCBI taxonomy): Eukaryota > Metazoa > Cnidaria > Anthozoa > Scleractinia > Acroporidae > Montipora > Montipora capitata. The sequence continues at coordinate 29,053,125 of OX421455.1, read as the reverse complement.
GGAATGACACACCTTGATGAATTTGATTGCAGGCAGAAGTATAGTCGTAAAACAAGAATAACATTAAATTATTTGTGCCTTGATATTTCAACAATCTTAAGTCATCTTCAGAGTCCCATGAAAGTGTATTGTCAGTTAATTCCATAGACTGTTACTGTGGTCTGTTACATGATTGTTGAGCACGAACATGCTGTCACAAGCAATGGTCCCCATAAGGCCTCTTGAAGTATCTATCCAGTGTCCTGCTTGTTAGACCTTCAGCGAAAGCCGAAGGACCACGAAGTCATCGGCAGCAATAATGCAGCCTGAGAAGGACTTTTTGGCTTGTTCAACAAGCTTACTTACAGTCCCATCCTCTTCTACATTTGTTGGTACAGTGTCACTAATTCTCTTATATCTTTGACTGAAATGTGTTAGAACCAGTTTCTTGGCATTGACACTTGTTGCAAAATGCCCAGCCATTTCTGTGCATAACAATAACAACAAGAAAACGTAAACAAAAAACCAATAAGATCCTTTAGCAATACTATTATTTAATTGGCAAGTTTTCTCATGGGGGTGCAAGGTGAGATACATTCAAATACTGGGCCAGACCATCCCTGCATGCCCTCCTCTTTGTAAACAGAATGTGGGTTCTAGAATGGACACAAAATAATGTAATCTGACTTGTAAAAAGAATGTGCAATAGTGTAGGTTTAAGTGAATTATTTATCTAAAATTACAAAAATAAAATAATACTATTATACATTATTTATAACTGCTCACATGATTTTACTTGTCAGCTGACACACTGGCCCATGCATTGATTGTGGGAAGTTTACCTTTTCATGTCAAGTATTACCCAATATTATTACTGAAAAATATTAAGGTCAAAGAGGAAAAATGTATCTTCATACCTGGAGTTGAATGACCATGATCTATGCATGTTTCCTTGAGTTCATCTTCAAGGGTGGCTTCATGAACTACTACATCTGCATTATTGGCAATTTTCACAATCATTGAAGAGTCACAAGTGTCACCAAGAATGACAACTTTACGACCTGGTCGCGGTGGCCCCATCACCTCACTGGGTGTAACTAGGCTGCCGTCAGGAGCCGTGATTATTTCACCATTTTTTACTTTTGAGTACAAAGGTCCAGGAGGGATACCCCTCTGTTTTAAAAGCGACGGATCAAGTTTTCCTGGAAACTGTTTCTCTTGAATTACATAACCAAAGCACATTATGCGATGCTTGAGAGGAGCTGCAAATACAGTTAAATTTCCTTCCTGACAAACTTGCCATAAACCATCCTCATCTGCGAAAATTGTTTGTCCACAAGTCTCATTTGCATGTTGCTTGTCTGATGTAGCTGAATCAGACGGTATAAAATCTGCCATATTGCTTTGACAAAAAGTTTCTGCCAAAATGTCAAATCATTATCATCAGTGTTAGTCATCATCATCACCATCCCAAAAAAATCAGACAAAAATTATCTGGACAGTTTATGCAATTGTCTCTTATAGACACCAGAAAAATTCAGGTGGGTTCAATGGGATTCGAACCCACAACTTCTGTGAGTTCTTTCACAGAAAAACATGATCTCACAAAATTGACCTGCTCCCAACTGAGTGGCTTGACATAGATCACTTCGTAGAGCATTGCATCAGCATCGCAGAGGTTATGGGTTCGAATCTTGTTGAAGCCACTTGAACTTTTGATGCATCTATAAGAGACAATAATTGCTTAAAGGGGCCAGGTAATGCTATTTTAGGTAATTTTGTTTAATTTTGTTAATTATGAGCTCTAAACGTCAAATTGGCAGAGCAAGAGTCTTTCATTTGCAAAATCACGGCCACATAACAACTGAGAATGATTTTCCAGCTTTGTAAATGACATTTTGATATAGACTGATATAAATTTGAAAAAAGGTGGGCCGACGTTTTTCAAATTTACCCAAATTCAATCCATTTCAATCTTCTCCAGTTTTGTCCATCCATGTCCTTTCTTGGCTTCCCTGTGTTTTGTTAGAGTTCTTCTATAGTTTTGAACAGTTATTTTGATATTTTAGTTAATTCTATGACCATTCGATCAGTGCTGAAATTGCCTGAAATTGCGTGACCTAGCCCCTTTAAGCTGTCCAGATAAGTGAGAGGATCCCTTCTTCCTTTAATCTGTGACCCGCACTTCAAATAATACATCAACATAATCAGGCAATTTTTCTAGTTTCATCAAAACTGTCTTTCAAAATGGCTGTGTAATTAATAAGACAATCAAGTGTTTTTTCGTACCTGAATTTGAACACTTAAGTTCATGTACAGAGTAACTAAATCCTAGCTGTGATTGTGACAATTCCAAACACACTCTCAAATATTTCCTTAGACCAACAGGTCCATATATTTCCATGGGCTGCCTGCGTTCCGAACAATTTAATCCAATGGTGCAAAGTAGGCCAGGTAGACCAAACAGATGATCTCCATGAAGATGAGTTATAAAAATCTTATTTATTTTTCCTGGCTTAATACAACTTTTCATGAGTTGAATTTGACTCCCTTCGCCGCAATCAAACATCCAACAGCCCAATTCGTGCCTTAGAATAATGCAAGACGCTCCTCTGTCCGGAGAAGGGTAACATGATCCAGTGCCCAAAAAATGGAGCTCCATTTCTTACAGATTGTATTTTTTGTTTGATAAAAATTCAACTGCTTTCTTCAGTGTCATTTTCACAGTTGTGTTTTTTGCCAGGCGTTACACAATAGCCAGACCCAGTCTTCTGAATTAGTACCCATGATCCTACGCGCATACGTTTCAACCCCGAAAATCCAACATGGAGGAAACTTTGCCTTCCATCGATGAACTCAAAAAGCTAAAAGTTGTCGAACTTAAGGCGCGACTCGCATCACTTGGACTTCACACATCAGGTAAAAAGAGAAGAAATTCACTATGTTTCTGTGGCAATCAATCTTAAGTCTTTTTGGGTCATTGTAAAGGCAAAAATATCGGGCTTCATCGGTGTTCCACGTGTGCGTGCAGAATTCTGCTAGCGTTATCGATGTTCAAGCTAAATTTGCCTTTTTGCGTTATACTTAGGTCTGAAGGCTGATCTAGTAGAGAGACTTCACGATCACTTTTTGTCGGTAAGTGTACTACGGGCGCTAAAAGATTTTTTTCAGTTTTTGGAATAGATAATACAAATAGCAACACTTCGTCCATGGACAACAAGCTTACATAAGCTGCTTGTTTCTCGAGGAACGAAGAGTTTCTTGCAATTTATTTTGATTGATTTGCCACAGTTTAGGATGGTCGATGTTGGAAGACCACACACACGTGACATCTCAAGAAAACATCCTGTGAAGTGATACATGTGGCTGTTAGGATTGTTAAATATGGTCTCTGTGACAGTGATGAAAAAAAAAATGTGTGTGTAGGTAACATACGATAACATCCACTGAATGCTTACGTGACATTTACTTCTTGACCTTACATCTTATCTGAAATACTGTCAGAGAGCTAGCCTCAATTTCCGCTGCTCACTCGAGTTCAGGTATCCTCCCTGATCGGAAGAGACGGCTGCATGTGTGACCGATAGATTGTGTCTGGGATGTAAATTCAAAATATAATTTATTCAAGATTCAAGATTCAAGATTTATTATTATGCACTATTTCAGGAAATGTGTAATGGACATAAAAGAAAGAAAGAAAAAGACTAGTTATACATGAGTGAGAAAAGTGGGAAAGTGTGTAGTGGCCATAGTAGCAAATGCTTTCAAGATGGCCACTACCACAGGAATTAGATGAAAGGAAAAAAATATATACATATATATATATAGAACTGAACTGGCAAAATAGGTAGTACAGATAAAAATAAAATTATCGGTAATAAATAAACAAATTGACAAATTTACGTAAATATACAATATTATGTACATCAATAAGTCTTATACCCCATTCACACCAACAATATGTGTTTAATTAAACTGGCTTTAACAAAATGAAAATCAGTCTCAGAAAAAAGTAGGACTGGCTTTTTACATCATGCTTTGTTTTCTAAAGTTGTAGTTGACAAGAATCAGTGTACATGATTTAAAAGAAAACACTTTTGAACCGTGGTTAACTAAACATCTTCAAAACATGGTTAATGTTTGGTGTAAATGGGGCATTACATTAAGTTCACACAGAAAAAAAAAATAATGAGGAAGGAAGGGAATGTAATATGTTTGGCTGCTATGGGAAAAGTGCATTAGACATCCTAAGACGTTGATTTTAACAAAGCATTAATTACATAGCAATACTAAAGACATCTGTGCGAGGTTTCCAGATGATGTGAGCTCACGTTTGTGGTTAAATGGTCAATGTGAGTTTGAATTCAACTGGCAAGTCGTCAACAAAATCATCTGCCGCTTCAGCTCTCAGTCAACCTCATTGACCCCCTTGTTCTGCCACCAATAAAGTCAGCGGTAATTTCAATTGATCTTGAGGAATTTTACTTGCTTTTACATTAGCGACGTATGAAGAGAAATTGCAATAGCAATGGATTTGAAAGCTATATGTGTATTTTTCCTTGGGCGCCGTCTGGAAAATTAGTGATTCAGAGGTTTCTGAACTCAGGCAGTGGAAAATGACATAATACCATTCTCCAGCTTCTCTAACACTTTCCGTCATCGAAATCTTGAATGTTTCCCACCTTAAGCACTGTAAAGCTCGAGCACAGTCCAGATCAAACAAAAAATATAACTAAAAATTATAATTAAACCAAATATATGCTCGATTTGTGCAGGCGAGTTTCTGATTGGTGGAGATCAACAGTGGCTCACCTCACGCGTTCAGCTGTGATTTAGGGAGTGAGCACTGGCTCATTTTTTGAAACAGTGGCTGGTAATAGCCTGGTAATAGATCCTGCAGGGTCAATGCCAGGATAAAGTATTAAATTATTAAAACTTATTATTGATCTTTACACTGGTTTTAGGTTCGGCAAACACAAGGGCAATGTCCAGAGGGGGAAGAGGAACCAGACAAAGGTTTGTTGTTTTATGGTTAATGAATAAAATTATTATGTTGTACATTTCATCTTGCAAAGTGGGTTTTAAGGTTAACAAAAACAAAAAACCATATGGTTCCTTAATTAAAGAGATTTTTAGGGAGCCCCTGACCAAAAAATACAATTCCATGTTTTATGTGGCAGTAAATTCTGAAATTAAGAAAATTTATGCAGAGCTGGATAATAAGCATCACATGACTTTTGTTATGGTTAGAACTAAGAATTTGGTTGTGCAAAGAAATAATAAAGGAAATTCATGTATTGTTGGAGTTACATTGTATTACATGGTTATCATGTAATAATTTGATGTTTAAGGGGTAAAGTGCCTTTCTTTGTTAAATAATCAATCAGATTGCTTGGTTTGTTAACTCGTTTTGCACTGAATTACCTCTTTTCTGCTCTGTGTTACCTTGAAACGGCATTTCTTGTAGCCAATCAGACTGGAGAGATTTTTTCATGCATAAAGAATTATTTTTAGTTACATGTAGAAAATGTTTTGTTCAGTTGTAAATAAACTTTCATCCAAGTTTGAGTGCTCTTGTTTGTGCTATCATTTTATAATGTCTTGTCAAAAGTTTTGTATTTTATTCTTATTGAAAAATAAGGAATACTGCCACCATCTATTTCTGTTTTGATTTTTCTGCTCTTTGTCCCCACAGAGTTCAGTGTAGGATAAAATTGTTTCTCTCATCCAATCAGAATTGAGCAATTTCATTGAGTGTATTAGTAAAATGATCTACTAAGTCTTATCTTTTGTGAGTAACTGGTATTATAATTTTCTTCATTCCTCTGAAAAACAGAATGCCAGCCACAACTAGAGTCAAATTCTGATCAAGTGACTGTTGATAGTGGTGAGGATGTTAAGCCACAAACATTGCCAGTAATAGAAACTCATTTTCCAATCCATCACTCTGGAGAAGAACATGTACCTGTGCTTGTTGTGAAAACAGAGGATGGACCTTTTATTGCTCACACACCAGTCATTGCACAGGAGGAAAGGCTACCTGTTAGTGAACAACAGGCTGTTACGGGCGAGGATTTACCAACAGAACATGAAGAACAGGAGTCAGTGGAACAAAGTTGTGATCAAGAAGCCATGGAACAAAGTTATCACCAGTATGCTTTGGAGGAACAAGGAAGAGAACAAGAGGTTGAAGCGCAGGATGAGAATATTGAAAGTCAACAGCGTGGTCTATTCCAGGAACAGACGGAGGGGTCCGGCATGTATGATCCCCATGACATGGTTGAACAAGGCTCTCAGCAACTTCGTGGAGAGATGTCTGAGAGCATTTTAGCTGTTCGGGAAAGATTTCATCCTGAAGAGGAAAATATCGTTCCAGAGCAAGATTCTTCTGTCCCATGGAGTGAAGAACCTGAAGCTGCAGAGACACAACAGTCAGATGAGTTTTTCATAAGCAAGGAACAAAATATACCACAGTCACACTCTTTTGCTGATGTACATCAAGAAAAAATGTATAATGGAGATGTCATAGTGTCCACAGGGACTGGTGCGCCATGGGTTATGGTTGATCACCCACCTGCATTAGAACGAGAAAATTATGTCCCACGGCAGGATGAGATGGTAATCCACAAAGCGGAGCCAAGAGGGATGTCAAATGAGAATTTTGTTCCAGAAGTACAAGAAGCAGCAGATGAAACAGTGTACCACAATGAAGTGGAGAGTGCAGACATTGAAGAAGCAGGGGAAGCACCCATTGTTGAAGTAAGTACGCAAAGTGTAATAATTATGATTATTGGTGTGCAGGTGATAGTTTGTTGCTTTCTTTGACTTTTCATCCTAATGAGCCACAGTCCAAAGCATAAAATGAATATTGTTGTTGTTTTTTTTCATTTCAAGGAAACATTATACAAACTAAGCAATTTATTATTATTTTGTCTACTGGTGATCAAACTCATCATCTCAAACAATAGTGAACATTGTAAAATTTTCTCTTTGACTTTTTTGAACAAATAATTAATATTTATTATATATGATAAATCAGTTATGTGTACATGAAAGGTAAAGTCACTGCTTACGAGCCAGAAGGCCCATCAGGCCGGCGCTTATCTCCGGTTTCAGTAGCATTAAGCAACTAGGAGTATTTTATACTCCCCCCTGGATGGGATGCTAGTCCATCGCAGGGTTACCCCCAGCATTACGCCGGTACCCAATTATACACCTGGGTGGAGAGAGGCACCGTGAGAGTAAAGTGTCTTGCCCAAGAACACAACGCAATGTCCCCGGCCAGGCCCCGAACCCGGACCACTCGATCCGGAGTCGAGCGCACTAACCATGAGGCCACTGCGCCATGCTACGATGATTTTGATGTGTGGCAAATGAGGTGTCTTAAAAATTGCATGAACTACATTGTATGCAGTATTTTCTTGAATCAAACTTAATCTGCTACTCTGTGTTTTCAAGGATCAAGTTTTACGGCCTGTGTTTAACCCTTTCACTCCCGTGGGGTTCCCCATTGACGAGTAAAATTGTCTGGCGTTAGACAGAGTAAAATCTATAAGTGGCACTCTTGGGAGTGAAAGGGTTAATGGGGACATAGTTTTTGAGTGAATCTAGCTGTTGTTAACCCTTTCACTCCCGTGGGGTTCCGCATTGACGAGTAAAATCATCTGGCGTTAGACAGAGTAAAATCCATAAGTGGCACTCTTGGGAGTGAAAGGGTTAAATTATTATGAATCACGGATCTAGTGTGGAGTTTTAAGTCATTATACTGTAGTGTACCTTATTTGTTGGATCTTGTCAAAAGTACCACTGACTCAGTGCTGGTTCTTGTTTTATTTATTCGACAAACACAACACGCTTACAACTCAACTATTTAACACCTCAACGAAAAAAACGACATTGCACATACAAAATGTCATTCATTGTCATGCGTCATGCGTGGAAGCCACAGATCTTGATCAGAGTGTGTCATTATCAGTAATGAAATTCTCAAACACAAAACAATGGTTTTCTAGACTTATACCATTAATCGTTGATGCATTCTTGAATAATTGTTTTTTTTTTCTTTTAAGAGCAGAGACAAAAAAAAGAAGAAGAAGAAAAAGAAGCGAAGAAAGAGGATTGAGGTAAGTACACTGTACAGTAGTTTCAGTTTGCTTAATTTTAGGTCCCTTTTTGATGGGTTTTTTTTTCTTGGTAAAGAGCATCCTCATGATGTTCATGTTGTCAGCCATCAAAATAGTCCTTGAACTTTTGGTTGAGAGATTTACATCACAGTGTGTGCCTGTATAAGCAAAAAAATTTGAGCCAAGGTTCACAGTATGAATTTTACAAATCACAATGTACATGTACACATTGGTGATACAGTAGTTAATCTTTGGAAAGTAACCAATCGGAGATAAATTTAGATTATGTGGTTTCATTTCTGGTAGTTATCACCGCTGTACTTTGAGGCACCCTCTTGTTTTATTGCTTTCAGTTTGTTCAAGATCAGCCAATTGAAGTCGAGGAAACAGATGATGTTGAGGTGGAATATGTTGCTGAAGGGCTTAGTCCCCTCGATCCTAACTACAGAGCTTTTGCCAAGATCTTTGAGGCTTTCAAGGTAGGAGTCAGGTTTAAAAGACAACATAATTAATTTTGTGTAGAATGTGTTAAAAAAGTTAAGTGCAGCCTTGGCAAGATACTTCTACATGTGTTCAGGTCCACATGGGATTTGATGTGCTGAAGCAGACACATGCAGTTAAATCCTGCGTAATAAATTTTTAGAACTTAGTGAATTTAGAAGCTACAGCTTCTGTATGAGAGAGTCAACTGAATTACATTAAGGCCAGAATTTACATTTAGGACTATAAAAAGCCAGTCTCAATGCAGTACATGTACCGTACATGCCTTTAGCCTTGTCCTAAAGCTCTATGTTTGTGATGAATCAATAATAATTTATTTGTTATATATGGGATTTGAAAGTTAAAAATTGTTTTCATAAGAGTTGTAAAGCATAGTAGTTAATTTTGCTATAATAATTGTTTTTTTAAATATTGAAGATCCATTACCAGGATTCATGATAAGAAATAAGTATAAGCGTTCTCTGGTAAAAAGTTTTAAAAAGACTATGAGCTTTCGACAGACTGAACTGCTGTCTTCAACGGATAAAAACGAATAAAGAATAAAAACGAAAGAAATTTAAATATAACGAAAAATTCGCATAAATTAAAAGATAAAAGCAAGTGGTAGAAAAAATGTTAAAAATGCTAAGAAAATTAGTGTTTCTTTAAGAGAATGTGATATTGTCTTGGGA
>OX421455.1:29011351-29021351 GCA_949126865.1 Montipora capitata | reverse complement strand
AGAGTACAGGCAACACGGAACCATGTTTGACATGTTAAGTTTGTCATGTTCCTTTCCTTTCTTTGTTTGCGTTCGATCCAGTGGCTTAATCACTCCAAGCGGTTTGACATCCATTCCAGCCGGCATGGAAACCCCAGACATGATTGAATTGCGAAAGAGGAAGAACATCGAGGAAGCAATGGAAACTGGAGCGGAGCAGCAGACATTGTACACTGTGTTACCCGAGAAGAGAGTCAGCGTAGGCGCTGCTATGATGGGATCTGCGCATGTGTACGATATGACATCGGTAAGGCTGATTGGCGTCTTTGTTTGAATAGCCGGCGTTAGGATATGAGAAAGGGTTTAAAGTGCTCCTAACTTCATTTTTTTTACTCCGCAAAAGTCAAATTTTAAATTTAGCACCACGAAACAGGAACTTTGTGTAAACTACCTCAAACTTGCTCATCCATGGAACAAACGACCTCTGGTATGTTGTTTGTTAAATTTTACGGCGCTCTATGATTGGAATTTCGAAGTGAAAACGGAAAAATCTCTTCGAGGTTAGGGGTACTTGAAAAAGTGATGTAGTTACAGTTGTCACTTAGACTTAGAAGCAAGTTGTCAGTTTTGGTCTCCACCACAAACTAGACCAACTAATTAAACGAGGGGCAAAGACCTTTGCGCAAGAATTTATGATGTTCTGGGATGGACAGGAACTGCTCATTGAAATGGCGTGATCCGGATTTATCCGTCGCATTGGCAAATCAAACCTAGGATTGCAAGATTACAGATCACTTGTGGTTTATGGAAGGACTTTAATTACCAATTAGGAAGTTTCACAAAACCTTTTGTCACAACGGAAACAATACAATGACTGTTTGCCAGATGGCTCAGCTGGATTCTGGCGCGGGATGTCGTAGGCTGAATCGCGCTTTGATCTGTGAGTTACTGAGATCAGCATGTTGCATTTTTAATGGCATTGCAAACAGTTTGGCGTTTTGTTGAAATATTTAACAATTATTCCACGAGCGGGTGTTCGGTATGAGAAGGTAAATAGCCAACTCGGCGCTACGCGCCTCGTTGGCCATAAGCAGTCTCGTATTCAACAAGCGCGAATGGAATAATTGTTTTATTGAATTTTCATCAAATTCTGAACGCTTGGACACTTAAGTTAAGGAGGCTCGAAAGGGTTTCAACACTTACTGAGGCACTCTCTTTAGATCGAATGACGCTACAACACTGTATCACGTAACAGCAATGTTATGGTACCATGTGAAACACCGATTATTTCCAACCAAGATGCGATCATTATTGTGATTTAATAAGTTACCTTGGCAACGGGAAAGCCCAGCAAGAACACCCTATGTTTTGGATTTAGTTGCTCATATCTCAAAAACGAATTTGGTGACCCCCCCTTTTTAATTGCTGAAAAGTGATTAGAAGGCCATAATGAAACTTTCGGTAAAGTTTAAAAGAATTCTGTCTAGCGGGTTCAGAGCCACCTGAAAAAATCAAACATGTTTGATATTTTTCGCCTCGCGAGGCAAATTCCTCATTGTGTGCGGCCATCGTGAGAATCGAGTTGAGCTTGGTCAATGAAGCATCCAATAAAAATACGTGGCATTCTCACGTGACTTCAGTGACGTCGGAATTTCTTCCTCCGACACCATCCTGAACCGCTGGAGTCACGTGAGTATGCCATGTATTTTTATTGGATGCTTGATTAAACCAAGCTCAGCTCGATTCTCACGATGGCCGCACACATTGAGGAATTTGTCTCGCGAGGCCAAAAACATCAAACATGTTTGATTTTATCCTCACGGCCTCGTGAGGGGAATTTCTCACCACAATTTCCCCGCACACGTGAGGAAACGGCTGAGCAAACCGCCTCGCGAGGCAGTTTGCTCAGCTCTTTCCTCAAGTGTGCGGCGGGCTTTAATCCGCGCGGCCACAGTAATTGGCAGCGGGAATAGTAATTCTCCCTTCCAGTGAAAAGAGCTTTAAGTGAAGCTAATCCTTCTTCTGAGATCTAACTCGTTTACTTTCCTATTTTCTTGTCTTCTCAGGCGGCAGCTGGCCTACCAAGAAAGGTAACTTTCAAAATTTTTGTGTCATACGAAAGTAAAAAGACGCCCAAGTTTTTGAAGAGATATGATCATTTTGCGGCCTTTTTTTTAGTGAATCATCTCGTTCCCTTATCTACTATACTGGATTAGTTAAGAAGTTTATTTCGGTCTTTACGTTATGTTGCCAAGCATAAAGTTTCATCGTTTATATTTTTTATGCCAACTTTAACAAAGGTTGGATCATTCACGGCCATCTCTCGTTTCTTTGTCTTTTCTCGTTACCAGGCGGGTGCTCCTTTGACCGAAGGAGTTGAAGTAGCTCTGGACCCAAGTGAGTTGGAGCTGGACCCAGCCGCCATGCAGGCGAGGTTAGTAGATATGCTTCGTCAAAAGGTATTATTGCTGTGGTCTTTTTTTGTCACGCGCAGTGGCTAGGGCACTAGACTTGGTGTAGTTGCTTAGAGTTGAAATCTCTCTCTCTCTCCGTCTCTGTTATATATTTGAGATCGCACGCGCACTATGATTGACTAATTTAGCGGTCCTTATTCTACTGTACGGCCCGCTACACGGCTCGCTAAATTTGAAATTTTTGATGCAACATGTTAATGCAGTTAAATGCAATTTAACGGAGTTAACAACTAAGAGCACAAGTTTTACCTTCGCGGTCAGTGGTTTGTTAGATATGCGCATGCGCCAGGATTCCTCGTTTTCGTGGTCCATAGGGCGTTGTAGCAGTTTTGTTGGCGTTTTAGTCAGCGTTTTCTGAGCGTGGGGACTCCTTTGGAGGCTGTCTCCCCTCCCCTTTCCCTCCCTTTTTTCCACTGTTTTATCAGTGTGACGGGTGCCTGTTTTTCTCCTTCCACGTGGGGGCTCATGGCTGGGTTGCTTGAATTTGCCAGCCATGGGAGCGGTCTCCATCTAGGAGCTGGCTGCCAATAGTGGAAGCTCCTGGATGTCTCAGGCACCCAACCTCCACTTTGCAAGGCAGTTGTTAATAGCAAGTTTTTCGTGTTGTTTATGTGAAATAAACTTGTAAAACAGGCGGTTTGAATCTTGCAAGCATTTTTTCTAAAAGCCATTACAATGTACTCGTTTTTTAGATTTTTACGTGTTTTTACGCCCATCATTTGTGGTAGCTGAGGGTTCCACTTGACTTCAACTACTTTCCTTTCCTGCGCATCTTATTACCTCAGAGATGAAATAAATATCTTAGGGGGTGTTTACATGATACCGGTACGAGTTTCATTCTGGTACGAGTTCATCCCGGTTCTTCCTTATCGCTCTGTATTTGTTTACATGATACCGGTGAAAAATCTCATACCAGTACAACTCTTACCGGTATGAGTTCATCCCGGTAGTTGTACCGGATCGAAATTCTCATAACGGTATGAAAAGTTATACCGGTATCATGTAAACGCTACATTGACTCCCATTCCGGTACGAGTCGTCAAGTCGTGGTGGACTGGGACTATTGACGCATGCGTTGTATTTCTAAATATTCGTCAAGATGGCGTCCGGTAATCGATGGACTTGGGATGTGTCAATATTTGTGTCGTCCATGTAAACGCGGTATGAAATTGACAACTCGTACCAGAATGAAACTCGTACCGGTATGATGTAAACACCCCCTTACTGATCTTGTTTTCTTGGTGCGTATACCGCAAGTTACAGATCGTCGTTATTTCCCGGCGATTTCTGGCCCGCGCTGGGCAATAAATCAACGGAAAAAACCTCAATCCGTATTTACAGTTAGTGACTTTACAGTTAGTGAGAGGTTTTTTTGGATCAAAATGACATCCGTACAGTAGAAACAATTCCGATTAAGTTGACAGCGTCTTCGCGCTGAATGTGGAATTGCTGACTCCCTGCTAAGGCTCAATTTCTCGTGAATTACAGGTACGAACAGCAGTTAAAGGAAAGAGAGAGCCAGTTACAGAAAGAAGACCTCAGTGACATGGTTGCGGAACACGCGGCCAAGCAGAAGGTGAGTTGTTTCTTTCTCAACCCAGTGGCGGATCTGAGGGGAGGGTGCAGGGGGTGCGTACCCCACCCCCCCCCCCCCCTCCCTTCCCTAAGATGACATGCGGCAAACGTCGCTAATCAGCTACGCCATTCCTTTGTGGCGCACCCGCTCCCAAGAAAAATCCTGGCTCCGCCCCTGAAACCAGGCGAGAGTTGATACAAAAGTAAGACATGATCAGCCGGTTTCATTGTTTTGTTGTCGCGTGCTGGTTGACGACGCCTTTGTAGTCTTAAGGTCTCAGATGAAAGTGGCTATGCCACGCAAAATTATGTCATCTCATGACACCCAAAATGTCCAAAAAGTAGAATGAAACATTGCCGCGGCTGTAACCACTTTAAAAACGGTTGAAAAACATAAACGAAATACAACAAAAGGAAAGAGAAGCGTGGATGGACTCAAATGGAAAAGATTGAAACGGATTGCGTTTGGGTAATCTTGAAAAAAGTCGGCCCGACGTTTTTAAAGTTTATGGTAAATCGCGTGGATAAAGGTTTTTTTTTGCATAGAATCATCTTGTTTGTGATGTAGCGATATTTTATAAGTAAAGGAATTCTGCATTACCAATTTCGATTTTTAAACTCGGGATAAATTAAACATTTCCCTTGAACACCTTAAAATGACGTGATACAGCCCCTTTAAGCAACACAGGCAGGAAAGACAACGAAAACGGCTTTGATTTTTTCAAACCAGGGCCCGGTTGTTAACCAAGGAGTTTTTTTCTCTACTCCCAAATGCTGTTCGACGCTGATATTCAGCAAAGCCTTACATTAGAAGTCAATCTTGAAAAACAAAAGTAATCAAAAGAAACTCACCAAAAAGTTGAAAACATGAAACAAAAGTTTGCGCTAATCCTGGATTACGTTAATCGGCTTTCGAACAACCGGGCCCAGAAGAAAAAGGTTAATTAACCACAATAAGATAGATTTGCAAGCTGACGTTTCGAGCGTTAAGTCCTGTGCAAACGGGCGGAACATTGTTGGACGACAACTCCCAACGTTGTTGGGTGTTACCATTGTGCGTCCGTTTGCACACGCTGTTGCTTGTTGTTGCGTGTTGTTGGTGAAACGTTTGAGCCAACAACTCCCAACTTGTGTTGTATGGCGCAACGATGTTGGGATCCGTTTTCACACTGAGCCTAATCTCGACCCCAGAGCTCTTCTCTCGACTGAGGGAGAAAAGACCTCTGCGGAACCCTGAAACAAAGTATCTTCTCATTGGTTTTCGCGAAGAACAATCAAAAGCGTCTCTAATTGGTGCATTCATGTTAGCACGAGGAGTGAGCACGCGCCGTTAAGGTTCAAATTGCCAATTTTTGGCAATGAGAACCCTACGGCGCATGTTCTCCTACGTAATGTTTTCCAGAGCCTTGGGTCGATCCGAGGCTCTGGTGAGGAGAATGACAGCTCTTCCAACATTGTTGGGGCCACGCATGGGGTCTCCTTGGAGATAGCAAGGCAGTAACATGTTGAAAACAAGATGGCAGGCGAATTTTGCAAGTTGACAAATTTTTAGGGGTCGTATTCTTTCCCATAATACACTGCACACCCTTACATTGTTGGGAGTTGTGGCATTCGTTTGTGCACCACTGCCACCATCCAACATCTGCAGAACCAACAACGTTGGGAAATGTTGCATCCTTTTGGTCAGGGCCTAATTTTATCTTACTTGACAAAGAAAACTATTTTCTATCCTCAGAAAAGAAAGAAGGCCACAGATAGCGGCAAGTCGGCCAAGAAGTACAAAGAATTCAAGTTCTGATGGAGACGCTCCTATTTTCTAAACGGCGTAATTTTATTTACTTGTAAATATGTGCTACAACACTTTTTAAGAGGGATCCGGCTTCCTAAGTATTGGAGCTTGTGGCTTTTCATTTTTTGCGAGACGTTTGCGGTTTTAATAATTACGTTCTTGTAAAGTGTGCTACACTAAAATGTAAAATACATTTTTGTTTTGGGAATCATCTTAATAAAGCCTTCAACATGGATACGGAACCCTCCAAAACCGACTTTGTCTTTTATTTCCCCAGATGGGCGCTGCTGATTTGGTTATGGAGAGACATTGTCTCTTCAATCTTCAATCTGACGCGAGCAATATCGCGTCATTATCGCAAAAATTAGAAATTTATGTGTCTGTCCGCTTATTGACAATAAAAATTAGCCAATGAGCGCGC
Organism: Montipora capitata; assembly: GCA_949126865.1. Taxonomy (NCBI): domain Eukaryota; kingdom Metazoa; phylum Cnidaria; class Anthozoa; order Scleractinia; family Acroporidae; genus Montipora; species Montipora capitata. Next base: position 29,015,113 of record OX421455.1, on the reverse strand, counting down.
GAGAATTTTTGCAGTCATTGTAAAATAACAATTTCATGCTTTTATTACAAGCAGCCCCCCACCGTTTCGCGTTTTCCCTTTCACGTAAACGCGACGCTTAATCTCTCTAATGACTTCAATGGGAGGAGAGGACGGGAAAATCTTGGCTCGTGGTCATGGGAAAAGCTCATCCAAAAGTTCAACCGAACAGTAAAACTCTCTTTCTTCTTGTTCTCTGCTGCCACTCGTTTTATCCTGGCAACACCGAAACAACGATTATGAAACTTTTTGCTTACCAGCTGGTCGAACGGGTTCGGACAGCTTTCTTCTTACCGCCTCATAACAACTTTCGAACCCGATTCGGAGAGGCCATTTGCCAATAGCTAGGTGCCTCTCGCGAACCAAACTTGGACCCGTGTCACTCTCGTCATTCGTGAGGCAAAAAGGGCAAGGCGTAAGGCGGAGAAAAGATGATTTTGATCACTATAGGATGTGCAGAAACCGTCTCACGTATCTGCTTAATAGCGCCCGGATTGCCTTCTATAGGGACTTCATTGAAGACAACAGTACTGACCAGGGAAAACTCTTTAGAGCCACCGGGAGATTGTTAAAAGACGACACTGGCAGTTCTTTTCCGCCGCATGATGATAAATGCCAGCTTGCAAATGATATGGGTAATTTCTTTATGAAAAAGATAACCAACATTCGCAAGGAACTTGATGACGCTGCCTCGGGGGCTTGTTGTGATCCTGCTGAATATGACTTTCCTCGATCAGTTTCGGAATCATTTCATGAGTTCACACCTCTGAGTGATGATGTCATTGCGCTAGTGCAGAGATCTTCCAAAAAGTGTTGTGCCTTTGATCCAATGCCGACCAAACTGGTTAGTGATTGCATCGATGTACTGTTGCCTACCATAAAGCATATAATCAATCTATCCCTAGACAACGCGTATTTTCCACATGTCTGGAAGGAAGCAAAGCGGTTTGGACTGGATCCTCTGTATAAGAATTTCCGTCCTGTTAGCAATTTGCCATATGTTTCTAAACTAGTTGAACGTTCAGCTTCAGACCAGTTATTTGCGCACATGTCATCTAATGGTCTCTACCCAGACCTGCAATCGGCTTACGTGAAGAATCATAGCACTGAGACGGCTCTACTGAGAGTTAAAAACGATATATTTATGAATATGAATAAAGGGCACGTGACACTATTGATTTTTCTTGATTTGAGTGCCGCTTTCGACACTGTTGATCACAGCAGTCTGCTACGAGTCTTCAAACTCGATTTGGCGTTTCTAGAAAAGTTCTGGAGTGGTTTGCATCGTACCTGCATGATAGGAGCCAACGCATTACAATCAATGGAACTCTTTCTGATAGCTTCTCCTTGCAGTGCGGTGTTCCTCAGGGTTCTTGTTTGGGGCCTATTTTGTTTGTGATTTATGCTTCAAAACTTTTCGAGATAACCAGTCGTCATCTTCCAGAAGTGCATTGTTATGCTGACGATACACAGCTTTATTTATCGTTCAAGCCTGGTTTGCGTGAGAGTCATGTAGAGGCTCTTCTGCATATGCAGCGGTGCATAGATGACCTTCGCCAATGGATGTTAAATGGATCGCCTCAAGCTTCATGATGAGAAGACGGAGTTTCTACTGGTTGGTACGAGACAGCAGTTAGCTAAGCTATGTGTAGAGCCCTTGCTGTCGGTGATCATCTCATTACCCCTTTGTCATGAAGCCAAGTACTTGGGCTGTTGGTTTGACCAGCAGCTCAGTATGGTCACTAATTAATAAAATTTGTAGTGTATCATACTTTTATCTGCATATTAGTATCACCCAACTACTGGACAAATGCAAATCCTGCATTTTGATTGGCTACGCTACTAGAGGACTATTATTAATAGTCCTCGAGTAGCGAAAAGCGTGACGCTTTCTTTCGTTTTATTCCCAAATAAATATTTCTTTAACTTGCATTTGCTAACTTTATTATTGCCTTTTCTGTCCAACTAGGGCCACGGGTCAATAGCCCATTCGGCTTCGCCTCATGGGCTATTGACACGTAGCCCTTGCGGGCTACGGGTCTAACTGTTAAATATTAGGCGAACAAGGAAATTTTTGTCAGTTGAGTCTACTAAACTGCTTGTGCATGCGTTGGTGACGAGTCGAATTGTCTGTTGTATGGTTTGCCTCAAACTCAACTGTCTAAATTACAACGTCTTCAGAATACTGCCGCGCGCCTTATTTGTAATGTATCGCGCTTTGAACATATCTCACTAGTGCATTGGCTTCCTGTGCATTATAGAATTATTTTCAAAGATCTAGTGATTACATATAAGGCAATTAATGGTATGGCACCGAAATATATCAGCGACCTTAAAACTATTAAAGCAGAATCCAGCTATTCCCTAAGGTCAAATAACGAGCTACTGTTAGCTCATCCTAGATTGCGCACAAAGACAACACTAGGGGATCGGGCCTTCTGTGCTGCTGCCCCGAAATTATGGAACTCGCTTTCTCAGTCATTGAGGAAAGTAACATCAGTGGAGAGTTAAGGTGCAGTTAAATACTATTACATTAGACAAGCCTATAAGGACTTTGTATGAATAGATATATTCTGTTGTTTTCCTTTTTGTATATCAATATTGTAATTTTACCTAGGCTTTTTAATATTTGTATATATGTAGAGAGTTATTATTTTTTCAATCGATTGTAACCCGCCGGCGATCATACTTTAATGTAGCCGGCGCGATAGAAATGATTAAAATTATTTGTAATAATTATGTCATTCAGTTGGGATAATTATCCTTTGTTTGCTTCGATTTTCTTAGCGAAACATAGGGCGTTTTCCATTTACAAAAAAATTTCCGGAAATTTCCATCGGGTGAAAAACGTGTTCTATTTAACTCAGGTCCGTTGGCCGCCCAGTGATTGCGATTTTACGCACCAAAATTTAAAAATGTGGCCGTGAATAGCCTGCTGGAAGTGGTAAGACCTTTCAAAAGTTGTAAATGGAACACACCTTTCCATCGGAAAGTTTCCAACGGGAAAACAGGACTACATTTTCAGAAGTTCCGTTTATTCCGGAAATTTTCCAGTGGAACGAACCAAAAACGTGTGTTCCATTTACATCCCAACCGGAATTTCTTGGTAAAAGGAAAACGCCCATAATCACTATTAAGGAGAAAACATGAGGTATTGCTAAGAAGCTCAGTTGAAAAAAACCGAAATTGCACTTTCTTTGATTTCAGTCTTGTTCAAGCCTCAATTTGTTTTAGGCTTCACAGGTATTGTGTTGGTATTCAAAATATGGAGAATTATAGGATTTACATAATTATTTGCTGTCTGTTCGGTCTAATTCTCAACGCGGATTTTAAAATTTGTACCACTAGAATAGATATGACAATAAAGATAATATTCTAGATCTTACCTTCAATTTACGCCCGGTTATCGGTTTATTTTTTCGTTTCCCAATCTTGCCATTTTCGATGTATGCTTTACATAATGATGTCGCAGAATAAAAAGGCAAAACATCAACCCTACCCATACAGGTTGTTGACTGCATCGCACTGGAAATCTACGTACGAGAGGGTTTACGAACAAATTAGCCGATTCCTTACAGCTAGATTACTAGTAACCACCTCGAAAAAACCAACTGTACATCCTTACTCGAAATCCAGCTCGGAAGTTAGTTTGTCTCGTTTAGTGACACTTACAAAATAACAGTTGAGTAGCTGCTGCTGAAAAACTAGAATTTCTGAAAGCCCATTTTCCTCGGAGATATTAGC
>OX421455.1:29003851-29006351 GCA_949126865.1 Montipora capitata | reverse complement strand
AATCACCCCCTTATCACATATCAACTGGTCCTTTATAGAGGTCTCGATTTTCTTCTGAAGCCCTTTTTCCCTTCAGGAAATAATCTCTGCAACTCTCAATAGTTGTACAGTTGAGATCACATTATCCTTGGTAAGCAATTTCCATATTAATGACACGTAATTAGTCGATAGTTTTCAGGGCATTTCTTTCATCTCCAATCTTAAAATTGCTATGGATGACTATTAAGCATCATACCATCTTTCTGAAGCGCACTCCGCAACTCGAAAATGTCCATATTTCCACTGTTATCCTTGTCATAAAGCGAGAAGGTTTTCTGTTGGAGGAATGAAAAGTGTGGACTTAACAGCAAATTGAAATTATTGGTCCAAGTTGGTTTGAAATTTTTCATTTCACAACAACAATGCACAAAATTTAATACGCGGGACTGCGGGTGTGTGGTTTCAACCCAAAACTGAAGAGGAAGTTGAAATAGCGAGACTTCCCAAGCAGATCTCGAATAATGACAATTCTCTTCTTTCGCATTCCCCATAACAAACTTTGTTCCCCCCCCCCCCCCAAATGTTGCATAAACCATCGTTTTCAAATGCCCTTGGTACACTGCATATTCCCAAGAGCATTTGAAAACATGGTTTATGCACAATTTGGGGGGCAAACAAAGCGTTATTATAGGGAATGTGAAATAGAGAAAAAAACCACTGGGACCTGTGTCACCACACCTCAGTGTTAACAGTATCAGAAATGGCTAATTTGGTCGTCACGAGATTACTACCCAACACGAGACATTTAACAATACAAATAATATTTTGGTAACGATCTAAACCACGGCAATTGGAGCCTTTAAAGATCCCTTGAGTGCCACCCCGCTCTCATGTGATCTTCTATCTTGGAGTATTATATAGAGTATTATATATAGGAATATAAATTTATCTTGGAGTATTATTGGCACAAATTTTGGCACAAATTCACTTACCAGCAACTCTTTTACCATTGCCCACACTTCCTTGAATTCAGAGTATCCAAGCTTTCCACTGTTGTCGTCCTACAAGCTGTCAAGGATTTCCGCTTAATCGATACAGGTACATTGTACGTATTAAAGGGGCAATGTCATGATGAATTTGCTGTTTTTAGGTCAAAACGGGGTAAAAATCTAAATTAGTACTTTAGCTCACACGCACAACATTCCTGACAACCCTTTGAGAAGATATGAAAATGTATTTATGCCACAAAGAGCTATTCGTATTTAATTTTTGGAGACTTTCTAAAGACATCGTCTCCAAACTTGAAAAAACTGGCCAGTTTTTTCAATGTTAAATCCATTTCCATCCTCTCCATCCTTGGTCGCAAACAACAAAGAATAGCCTCAGTGCACTTCAATGATTATTGGTAACAAAACTACAGCACTATCTTTTGGTCTTCATTGATGCAGAGTCGTCTTTTAGTGTTTTGAAGTTTGACTAAAATTGCGTAACACTGCCCCTTTAAATTGTTTTGTACATTCAGAATGATTTGCATGCGTTCAGTGAGTCTTAAGGGCCAAAAAAGGTTGAAGCTATATCGAAGACTTTGATTGACTATTGTGCACACGTGTTTATGGGACAGCGGTCGAAGAGTGTAGCACGTCTTGTAAGCTACATGTTTTACCAATACAGAAACAAACCTTAACATTCATTTGAGCTAACCTTAGGCCTAATTAGACGTAAACAAGAGTTTTTAGGCCTAAGGTTAGCTTTAATGAATGTTTAGGTTTGTTTATGTATTGGTAAAACATGTAGCTTACAAGACGTGCTACACTCTTCGACCGCTGTCCCACAAACACGTGTGCTCGATCCTCGATCAACGCCTTCGATCACCCACAAAAAAAAAACTGATGTCTGTGGCTATTCGCCGAGAGGGGGCCAAGGAATGAATCCAAGGAATCAATTGCCATAATAAAAATGGTTTATAACTGTCGATGTCGTCTCCATTCGGGAAGAAATTAGATGTGTTGTTAAATGTGAAATAACTTCGTTTATCCCAATATTTCTGGGGCCATCTACAAGGATCGGAATGTTTACGATTTCTAGTTTCCCTTAAGTTGGTAAAATGGCGCGCGGTCGGGAAGAAGTGAAATCCCAGACCACCTGGGATTTTCCTGAAACAAGAGCTAAGTTCAACCGCGGAAAGAACTACAGCAGCATAAAAGATACATCTTTGAGATCTATGATGCTCCTGGGAAAGAAATTAAAAAATCAATTATTAGCAAGTCAGAGTTAAAACCCTTTTTTGTTTCAAAAATCAAGATTTAGAAACTTTTCAAAACTACAATGGTGTGTGGAAAACTAAGACCTAAAAAACTAAAACCTTCTAGGAAAAAGTCAAAACAGTAGATGGTAAAATATGTACTTTCCCTTGTTTCCCTGCCGTTTACAATTCGCGAGTATTTTCTAGGGAATTAACGCGAGGTCTTGGTTTGCACATGCAGGTCAATTTGCAGGAAACGAAGACCCCAGAAAAAAGTGA
>OX421455.1:28991351-28993851 GCA_949126865.1 Montipora capitata | reverse complement strand
TATCAAGTAATATCCCCAAGCTGATGATGTTTTTCATCCTCAATACTTGTATACCTGACAGCTGACATTGGGTTGGCATTGTTAAGAGAATTTACATTCTGGCCACCCCCGAGAGTCTAGGGTTAATTATATTACAAATTCCTTACCCTGTGGTCACAGGTTTTTCTGTGAAGATACGTAAAAGAAAGTCTCCCTGGTGATGAGGTTCAAATGTGGTTGGAATAATCAGGTACGAGCCAGGGTCCAGCAGGAAACGGCCAGTAACTTCGCGACTGTTAATGAACACTGGCGAACGAGCCGTGGAGGCATGATAAGCAAAGAAGTCTCTGTCAGCCCTACCTCCTTTCAAATCCTCATCAGTGATCTACAGACAAATATTATGCCTGTTTTCATACACTGCACAAAAACTAAAATTTAAATGACCATGAAAAATTATTATTGACCCTTGGACTAAAAGCGTCAGAGGAGAATGCATTCTAATCATGTCAGGTCGTATTCCGTCACCATTTTCAAGAAAAATATTAATGAAAAAATTGAAGGAACGCATCCGCGATGAGTCATGATAAAAACTTGAATGGACGTTGTCTGGCCAAAAATTTCAAGCTTTCGACCACTAGAACTGTGGTCTTCAACAGGCAAAAAGATGAATAAAGTAAAAATTCGGTTGTTGCCCCAAAAGAGTGGAAATGCTATGTCGATGATAGCTTTTGCATTTAAAGAAAGATGAAATCCCAGCCTTCCATAACATACTCAACAGTTTGGATCCTCACATTACATGTATTAGAACAATAGCCAAATTTCATTTCTTGACATTTAAGTATATCTCCATAATGACACCACCCATGTCGATGTTTACAGGAAACCAACACACACCGACAGATACTTAGATTTTAACTCCCACCACGACATTAAACACAAGGAAAGCACCACGATAACCCTTTTAAACAGAGCTTTGAACCTCCCTAACACCACAGAAGGAAGAAATCGAGAACTTGACAAAGTTTATTCAGCCTTACAGTCCAACGGCTATCCTAAATTTATTCACAACATCAAAACAAGAAGAGCCCGGGTCTTCCATGATTCCTTGGCCCGAAGACTTAGTTGGTATGTTTTTCAAATTAGTGGAACCGCTCAGGCCATACAACTCCTTTGCATCCCTTCCGTACATCAAAGGTGTCACCGAGCCCTAAACACATCTGTTTAAAAAAACACGATATTAACGTTGTTAACCAGCCATTAAAACGCTCCAACAAGAATTTCCGATTCCTAAGGCACGACCCCCATTTAGCTTCAAAACTTAAATGTTGTCTACAAAATTCCCGTGGCAGTTGCTCTTGGAATTACATTGGCAAAACAGGCAGATCCTTTGCCACGAGGAAAAAAGAACATATTAGGAACGTGAAGACAGCGACCAAAGGCTCCAGAATTGCCAATCATGCTTGGTCTCAAAACCACATCATTGACTTCAACAATTGCGTCGATCAATGACAAAGGAAATTTCCGCATTAGGAAATTTCTAGAATCTTGGCACACCTCTATCACGCTTAACATGGACAATAACTCTTGCTCACTTCCAAGACAATACCGCATACTTAAAGCTTTTTTAACAAAAATTCTTAATCACCTTTTTTATCCCTGATTTCAATCTATTGTTAACATTTTTATCTCACAACATATTCTCCAAATTTTTACTTCATTCATATTTTTGCCTGTTGAAGACCACATTTCTAGTGGTTAAAAGCTTGCAATTTTTAACATTCTTGGCCAGAGAATGTCCATTCAAGTTTTTATCAAAAATATTAATAATTAGCAACAATATAACAGTGAAAATACCTACAGTGTGATACCTTCATTATTGAATAAACACTAGAAAAGTGTACAAAATGATTCTCCCCAAAATATACAGCTACTTTCAAATGCCTCGTTGATGACAACACAGGAATCAAACACACCTGACTAATCCTTTCAAGATTAATGATAGTTAATATATTAGGTAAAAAAGAATTTGAAAATGGAACTTCTACTAAGATTTCAAGCTGCTATTGCTGGGTAAATCAAATTTGAAGGTGTAGAGCTGAGCAGTGAAAAAGCAAGCTGCTTGGGTAGTTTGTACAAGTATGCAAATCAACAGGAGTACGTTTCTACTGGTACAGTTCTTCGAAAAATTCCTTGCACCAACTTAATTTAAAAATAAAAATCACTCAAATTACTTTGTAGATAGAGAAGCCAATAGTTAACATGGGTTTTCCTTCCTCTGCTTTCAATTTGCGACGATTTGTCTGCATAAGTGCCACTGTTAAGGAGCATTTGTCATCTGCGTCATCATCTGCATCTTCCAAATCAACCCTGCATGGGGGATAAAGACTGGTTTACTATCGTGTATGCATGTATATTTAACAATTATTCCACGAGCGCGCGTTGGATATGAGATGGTAAATAGCCAACGAGGCGCGTAGCGCCGAGTTGGCTATAACCACTCTCATATCCAACAAGCGCGAAT
>OX421455.1:28986351-28988851 GCA_949126865.1 Montipora capitata | reverse complement strand
ATGATTCTGAAGAAAGAGCTTTGAAGAAACTGCAAACGCAACACCCAAGAAAAACTGGGGTCCTTGGTCTCTCGCACTTTTTGGATGCTGTCTTTAGTTAAAAATTAAAGACAAGCAGGTAATTTAGATTAGAGTGGTGCAAAATACCTGAACTGAGGATTTGTGGCAAAGCTGTTTAAAAAGTTGCGGCATCCTCCAGCAGATGAACCTCTTATCCATCCACCTATCTCAGATCGTCCTTCCCAGTTATTAGCCTGGCCACCTCCAGTTCTGGCACTGTCAGGTCCCAAGTGACAAATTTCCAACTTATCAAAGTACTTGAAAAAATCTTCAAAGGACATCCTGAAGAAGGAAGAACATGGCAAAAAGCTATGATAGTCAACCCTGAAACAACATTGACTGTTTCATGAGTACAAAATGCCTTTTGTACCCTGTTGTTATTTCAGTTGAGTTTTCTAAGAATATGAAAAACTTACCAAAACTCTCCATCATCTGCAAAACTGAGATTCAAGTCTTCCTTCTCCTGCTGAGAGAGTTGTCTCCACTCTCTGGACCTAAAGGAATGTGTTTGAGAAGAAAAACCAATATTATTGCTGATGAACATGTTAGCAATTTACATGTAACTGTTTGTGAAAGACCTGAAGGTTAATAGTGACTAAACGTAAAGGGGCTGTGTCACAGCAGTCTAGTTTATTCAGGGTCAGACAAAATCCCAAGATTGACAAGGGAAACATGTAATTTCATGTTACTAGCCCAAGTCTTTGAGGAGCATAACCCAAAATAGTTTTAGTGTGAATTCATAACCCCTGAACAATTCACCAATAAAAAGTCATGTGCATGAGCTTTAAAACTGATAAAACACTCCTCATTAGAATTCTTTATATAAAGCATACACTAACAAGACATAGCTTGTTTTTCTTGTATGCTAATGTTTTCTCAAAATTGAAACCTTTGTTCAGTCTTCAGAGGGTCAAGAATTTTTTGTGGGATGGTTTTGAAGCAGATAAAAAAACACACAGTATGTGTGGGTCCAAAAGCACTTGGCTACACCTCGAAACCTGACAAAACACTCCCAAAAATTTGTAAAATTCATTACTAATCCATAAGGGTGAGAGCCAACAGAAATGCACTATTCAGGTCACATGTATAGGTGTGTAAATCACAATAAATTCCAACTGTCATAAAGCATGGGGAGGGTTTGTCGTAAGGTCGAAGGTTATCGCTTCACCATTATTATCACAGTTGATTATAGTTTCATCACAGTTATTGCATCCATCAATCACAGACGTCCACGAGGGTAAGCCCTCAGGCAAGAGAGTTTTTTTCTATTACTTAAAGGGGCTAGGTCACGCAATTTTAGGCAATTTCAGCATTGATCGAATGGTCATAGAATTAACTAAAATATCAAAATAACTATTCAAACCTATAGAAGAACTCTAACAAAACACAGGGAAGCCACAAACGGACATGGATGGACAAAACTGGAGAGGATTGAAATGGATTGAATTTGGGTAAATTTGAAAAATGTCGGCCCACCTTTTTTTCAAATTTATATCAGTCTATATCAAAATGTCATTTACAAAGCTGGAAAATCATGCTCAGTTGTTATGTGGCCGTGATTTTGCGAATGAAAGACTCTTGCTCTGCCAATTTTTCGTTTATAGCTCATAATTAAGAAAATTAAACAAATTTTACCTAAAATAGCGTGACCTAGCCCCTTTAAGCCCCATTTACAAGAGCAATTTTTCCTTGACAAGTCCACTTGTCAAGGAAAACTTGCCGACTGTACACACTAACAAGTTTTCCTTGACAAGTTTTCCTTGGTAGTGTAAATGAAAAATATGACAAGTTTTCCTTGTCACATTTTCCTTGTTGTCTATCTACATGAGCAAATTTTAGACTTGACAATTTTTCCTTGTCAAGGAAAAGCTAGCACGCCAGATTTTCCTTGACAAGGAAAATTTTTCCACTATTCCCCATCTCCACGAGCAATTTTTCCTTGTCAAGGAAAACTTGTCAAGGAAAAATTGCTCGTGTAAATGGCGCTTTACAAGGCTGCTTTTATACTTTTACTCTAAGCATCTAGAATGTTCTGTTGCTATTTATAGTCTATTACAAGGTGTACTATTTGCGGAAACTTCTGAGTCAAAGATATTTCTGGAAAAATACAGATTGTTAGGTAATTCTAGAAAAGTCTGGAATTGCATGACAGATTAACTAAAAATAACTCCGATCCTCATAACAGTGACTATTTTAATGTTTTGCTTGATTTGGTTGGCCCTCCACTACCACCAGGTCCTTTAAAGAGATATTTCAAGGAAAAAATTCAGCATGGAACAAAATCACCACGGGTGCAACTCAAGCCCTGCTGAAAGACCAGCCATCGAAGTCCTGAAAATCACAGGAAATTCTAACGCACAGTAAGCAGTCAAAAATTACAAAGCCAAGTTCCCCAAACTTTTCACAGGACTTGAAAAGCTAGATGGACCAGATTACGTCA
>OX421455.1:28931351-28981351 GCA_949126865.1 Montipora capitata | reverse complement strand
TACAGGACTTTCTTTGGTATCTGGTACCTTCAACGGAATATGTTCTCCAGCTTTCTTAGCTTGACTTCTCGTGGTTACAGCACAAGCTTCGTGTACAGGAACTTGCCAGCTTGGGTCTGGGTCGTCAGCGGCTCTTGCGCCTGGTACATTACCAATAATTAAATCATAAACAGCATCGGGAAGACACTGCGCTTCCACTTGGCCCTTGAGATAAGGTGTATCAACATCAATCTTTGCGATGGGAACTTTCCTTGCCGTATTGTCAATAAGCAGCATAACATTAAATTCGCCAGTAAACTGATCCTCAGACACAAGGTCCCTCTTTACTACAATTCCACTACAACCAGTATCTCTCAGGACATCAACAGGCTTCTCTCCAACTTTCACGACAGGCATTTTACTTCTCACTCCAGTCAACGGTTCAACACAAGCACTACTCAACAATGGAATCTTCTTTCCACAGGCTAACAGCAACTTATCATCTTTAATACAGGCCTTAACTTCTTCATCAGTAGGTTTATCCTCAGGTGGCTGAACTAGACAACTGGCACTCACTTGACCACGCTGCACAGGGTTACCATCCTTACTTTGTCCTCCTGATCTGCGTCCACCTGATCGACAGTTTCTAGCTTCATGTCCCTGCTTACCACATAGGAAACACTTTCTTGTTAGGGTTGGGCAGTTGACAGCTTTATGACCTCGGGTGTTGCACTTAAAGCAATGCAGAGCTGGTGGATTGATCTGCATGTTCTTGGCTTCGTCCCTCTCAGGCTGCACTGTTGGCTTTCTGCTAGCTGAGCTGAACAAATGTTTACCATGAGCCTCCAAGTACTGGTCAGCGATCTTCGCAATCTTTGCTAGAGTCTCAGGTGCCCTTTCTCGCAGATGAATTGCCAAATCCTTAGGGCAAGAGTCAATAAATTGTTCTTTCACGATCAAGTCCTTAAGACCATCAAAGGTTCGCGCAGTATCCGAAAGCTCTAGCCAACGTAACAGGTATCTGTCCAATCGCACAATAAACTGCTCCGGACTTTCGTCAACTTCTGGTTTGGATGCTCTAAATTTTCGACGATAGCCGTCTTCGGTAAGGTCATATCTCTTCATTAACGCAATCTTTACCTTGTCATAATCCTTAGCTGCGTCCTCCGATAGACGTGAATACACTTCTAGTGCCCGTCCAGACAACAGAGCACTGAGCTTCGATGCCCATCCATCTTTTTTCCACTTAGCTGTCTCGGCAAATCTCTCGAACCTCTGCAAATACGCGTCCAAATCGTCTTTACCATCAATAAACGAGGGGAGTTTAGGTGCCTTAGCCCGATCCTCTCTCACTTCAGGACGTCTGTCAGCATTCTCCACAGCCAAACGTGAAATCTCCAGCTCATGTTCTCTTTTTGCCGCTTCAATAGCCTCTTTCTGTTTCAACAGCTCGGCTTCCATCTCCAATTTTCTTAGTTCGCGTTCTTGTCGCCTAGTTTCTCTCTCCTCGTCTTCTCTTCTGCGTCTTTCCTCTTTCTCTTCCTCTTCCTTTCTTTTATCCTCCTCAAGCATTCGACGTCTCTCTTCTCTTTCTTCTTGTAATTGCCTCTTTTTTTCTTCTCTTTCTTCCTGTTCCCTTCTTCACTCTTCTTCAAATTGTCTACGCTTTTCTTCTCTTTCCTCTTCCAATTGTCTGCGTTTTTCTTCTTTTTCTTCCTCTTCCCTCCTTCTTTCTTGTTCTAACTTTTGTTGCTTCTCTACAAACTCGAGCAGCTTTTCTCCTTCCAATCCAAATTCTTTTCCCATCTGCAAAAGCTTTTCCATTTCCATAGCAGTATTCCACAGCGAAAACACAATATACCCTCTTGTACAGTTCTCCTTACTTTAGCTGTAACTCCTTCTTGAATTGTCCTTTCCTGGTTTCTGTAGTCGGCAAACAAATGAATTCCTCTCCCGGACAGGCCCCCAATGTTACGAGTTCGAATGTTTTGAGGAAAGGTAGTTTGCAAACTAAACTGAACGCAGGGTTGTCGGAACAACAACAAGAAGATTTATTCCAAAAATGAACGTAGTTTCCACAAAGTAAGACTCTTAAACAGCACGTAACTTGATAAACTTACACGGCCTCCGCCAACTTGAATAAACACAGCTTCTGTCACACTTGACTAAACACGGCCAACGCCAACTCTCTTCGCTTGTGAAAAACTAGTTAGAAAAACACTCCGCTTGGACTCGTCTACTTATATACTCTGACAATAAACTTCTAGAACTTTCTAAATTAGTAATCACTCTAATTATAGAAAGATTACAAAACACACCGATTTAGAAACGCTTACGCATGAACCTAAAAATAAACAAACTACGAACTCTCGCGAAGCTTCTAGACAGTAACGCTAGTCACGCAATGCTATTTTTCGTAACATATTTATTTATTTACTTATTAAATTTAGTAACTTCCATTTTAGTGAAAAAAGGCACTAAATGAGCGACTAATGTACGGACTCAAAGTCCCAGCGAGGTCAGCCCCCATAAATATATATATACTTATACTAAAACATACATAAACAAAGACTAATAATTAACAACAGGTCTTTCTATTAATTGAGCGACAATGAGGGCAGACTGTTTTCCATGTTTGAATTCTAGAAGTGTCAAAATTAGCGATAAACTTATTAGAGAAGTAGTTAAATAGACGGTCTTTGAAGGTAGAGAGAACTTTAGTTTCACAAATATCTAACGAAATATTGTTCTATAGAGGAACAATGCGATTGAAAAATGAGTCACGAAACAAGGAAGTGCGGACACGATTAGGTCGTAAATTAGAGTTGTTGGCATTCCTAGTACAACCAGTGATTATATTGGTATATTCATTAATATTAATATTGCAGTACTTATGCATAAACTTATAGAAGAAGCAGATATCTCGAAATTCGTGCCAATAACATAATGGTAACAATTATTTTTAGCATTTTTAAGCGGGACTTATGGTCGGGTCTTTCCGACACTTTATAACTACAGTTTAAAATGAAACGAGTTGCCTGACGTTGAATACCCTCTAGAATATGTAAATGACGGACGGTAGTTTGAGGGGCCCAGATCTCACTAGCGTAGCCTTAAAGTGGGAACGCACAAAAGAAAGATATAGCGTTCTCTTGCTATTAGTCCCAATGTCAGCACAATTCCAAAGGAGAAAACCCAACATTCGATTGCCTTTGGATGTGAGAGCTCCATGTAAGTTGTATGTGACGATAACTCTGAGATCCTTTTGTAAGGAACCGACCGCAAGGGCATGTCCTCCGGCTTCATAAGGACTAATTGCAAGAGATGGAATAGAGCTGTTTCGCTTTCTAGTTATTCTTGTAACTACAAATTTATCTAGATTGTAAGCTAAACCCCATCTAAGGGACCAGACATAAAGCTTGTTAATATCATGTTGAAAATTAGTGCAATCACTAGAGTCATTAATTGATCTGTAACATTTAGTGTCATCAGCAAACAGAGCAATTGCTGTTTCATCACTGACAGTCTTTGGTAGGTCGTAAATGAAGATGACAAACAAGAATGGACCATTAGACTCCCCTGAGGCACACCAGATGACACATTGAACCAATTGGAGAAGAAACCTTCTATGTGCACCCTCTGATATCTAGAATGAAGGTAATCGGAGAACCAGCTGTACAGTGGACCATCGATGCCTTATAATGATAACTTGTGCAGGAGTAGGTTGTGCGGCACAGAATCAAATGCCTTACTGAAGTCGAGATAAAGGACATCCGACTCTTGTCCAGTGTCGAGAGTTTTACCCAGATCATGAAGTACTGTAAGTAATTGTGTAACACAGGATTTCTTCAAGCAACTAAGAATGTGCAAGAAACTACAAGCTGTTTTTGTATGTGCTGTATGTAGTTTAACTGTGCATCCTTTCCAGTTTAGTTAATCCAGGGTCATGGATAACACCTCGCATTGGTGAAAACTTACCTTATTTGTCTTTTTTAATCCAAGTTAAAGCATACATTGTAAATGCTCAATTATTGTTTCCTACATGGGTGTAATCTTCAAATTAATCGTCTTAAGAGCAACACAAAATTGGTTTCTTACTCTGAAACTTAGTTAAACAAGCTTAAAATAGCTCAGGAAAAATCACACAATTTGCATAGGTTTTTGCACAATAGTCCTTCCTCATCGCATAATCTGCCCGTAACATTTCGCACAATTTCCTGTTTTTTTAATTGCACCCTATGAGAAAGCCTGTTTAGATGTGATTTTAGTCCCTATTCCTGCTCCCACTTTTAAGGTAAAAGTAAAGTCCAAGGCAAGGTTTCTGTATCAATCTGGCCCCAGTTGTTCAAACGTTGGATAGCGCTATCTGCTGGATAAATCACTATCCATTGGATAAGTACTGTAATAGCGAAATCAATTGTGCTATCCAATGGATAGTGATTTATCCGCTGGATGGCGTTACATCCACCTTTTGGACAACAGGGGCCTGGTTAAGTATTTCACTGAATGATATGTTGAGAGTAACAGTCTCCAGTGATTGCCATGATACCTACAGCTGCCAAAGTTCTGTCCTGATTCAAGGTCTTTTAGACACCTGTTCCACGGCTCAACTTTTGGCAATGAGCTAAATTCCACCTTGGTTTAGATTTTAAAAGTAACAACAACTTACTTGTCGCCCCATGCTCCTTCCCATTCTCTTTCATTTCCCCAAGGATTCCTTATACGGACCAGTTCCACCTCTTTCCCATACACATGTACCTATGAGGAAATGAATGGGATTAAATTAATTAAGTATTGTAGTATTGTATTCGCAACTGTTGTGGTTGTTGTTGCTGTCATCGCAGAGATGACATGATCAATCTTTCAATAGCAAAACAAGCAATAAGTTCAGATAAAACAGAAAATGAACAAGTTGCAAATTATGAACTTCTTGGGGTGATTAATGATGAGGGCCTAACTTACATGTACCAAGGACAAAATTAAAGTGCACCTAAACCCAAATATTTTTTGTTCCTAATGTAAATCTCCCCATCCAAAGCAAACATATGCCAGCATTGTTACGCACAATTTCGCTTTTTCTGTGCCGTGCAAGCCACGTAAACTTGGCAGAACTAGCAGTAATTTGGACCCACGACCGTGATGCGAGAGGCATGGGTCTATTCTCGATTTTACGTCACAAACTGCTTTGCATTCCTATTTTCAAAGAAATTTTGCATTGCAAAGCAGTTTGTGACGTAAAATCGAGAATAGACCCATGCCTCTCACATCACGGCCGTGGGTCCAAATTACTGCTAGTTTTGATACCTTTGCGCTTATTGCCCGGCAGATAAAAAAGCGTAATTTGAGGTAAGAATCGTCAAACAAGTTTGCTTTCCGCGGAGAGATCAATATTGTACACTAAAAATATTTGGGTTTAGGTGCACTTTAATGAATTTTGTCATAAGCTTTGTACACAACTTACTAAGGAAGAACCTGTCAGTTGAGGAAATTATCTACTATAATGTAGAAAAGAGTCTCTTAAGAGAGTTCTCATCATGTATCATTCTAGAAGCAAAACGCTTTACTTGATCAGTAACAACATTAATTTTACAAGTTTAGGTTGGGATTCCATGTTATATTGTGTGACATGTCACAGTTATTTGTTGCCTTACTTTGGAAGCTCCTGTCACTGAGTAAGCATGGCCTTTCACCAATCCCATTTCACCTTTGGCTTCTATCTGATTAGGTGCAGCCTGTTGGAGAAATTTTGACAATTGTACATGCACTATGTCTGTTATTGCTTATCAATTAAAAATGCATTTAAATTTGGACATCTTTTAGGCAATGATATTCAATTTCATAGGTTAAAGTTCTTCACAAGAAGCTATTAGTCAGTAAGAAAAAGTAAGCTCACACCTACCGTGATTGAGCAACCCATAAGATCATCGCGTCGTAAGCCTTTCTGTATTATCTTAAACAGCTCATTTTTCTGCTTTTCAAATTCCTCTCTCTTTTGATGATCTCTCATCCCTTCCCGTATCTTCTTCATATCAAAGTCTTCTCCCAGGCCACCAGTAAAATCTTCCATGGCTTCAATTGTCTGACCCCCTTTTAGAGCTTCATAAGAGCCCACAAGCCTGCAAAAGTAATTACATTAGTAAGAATTACATGAAAGTTGTACTTCAATTAATTAAGTTCCAGTCACATTACGCAGGGCTAAAACTTCACTCCAGTGTTTGGTGACCAGCAGGGCCACTTTCTTTGATTTCATGGTCACCCAGGACATAATTACCGGTAAGTGGCTCTGGATTTCAGTAAGTTGAATGTTTCAAGGATTTTTAAAATGACAGCAAAGCACTTTGGGTGAGGCTGCATGGATGCAGGTGGCAACAGCCACACTAGGCACGAGGCATGTGGCAACAGCCACACTGGTCACATGTGACCAGTAGTTTTGAAATTTGAACTGAGTATTCAAATCTCCGTGCCAGTTTGAACTTTGCAATCAAGATTCTAAATTTCCTATGGATATTTACTTTATATATCGCAAATAGTTAGCTATGAACATTTGTTTTATTATAAAATAAAAAGTGTATGAAAAGTCAAAACTATTTCAAGCATTTGATGTATTATTGTTTAGTTATTGTGCTTTTTTGTGCCAACATTTGCTTGCATTCAGATGTTCATTTCAGTCTTGTGGATACTGTCACGTGTGACATAGCTCGACTGTAAAATGGCGGCTCATTATCTCAGAATTCTTAGTGGTTAATTCCTCCTTGAATTTTCCACTTAAAACTAAAACAAAGACAGGATTAAGTGAAATTTAACACAGGGAAAAGAACTGAAGGGTCACTAGCCAAATTAAAAAACATGTTTTTTTTTCAACTTTGCACTGCATAATACAAGTACATGTATACCAGGCTGGATTCTTTGGAATCATAGTTGCGTATCAAGCAATTAAACCTTAATTGGTGTGTCTCAAGTCGCCACAGGTCACCTGGTGACTGCCAAGTTTTAGCCCCAATTAGGTCATCTGCTATTTTTGGGACCTGGCAGACTAAATGCTTTTTATAAATATGTGAATTAATTAATCTGTTCCCATCAAGCATTCACCTGGCTTAAAGAGCTTCTTTTTCCCCAGTAAATTAATTTAAACACTGTTTAATAATATAATAACATGTTTTATTATCACCAATCTTTTAGCCACACTGATAATTATTATTTTCAGAACATTATTAGCTATCTAAAAGCCACAAGTACATGTATGAGTCCACAATTAAATAGACTGGGCACTCCTCGAATTCTGCCCATGCACGCACAAGAAATGATTTTACCAGTCAGGAAATGCTGTAAACAAACAAAATTGCCATGCATGGCTCATAAATAAAAATTAATGATCAAAGGAAGTCATTCAACTATAAGATTTTGAATCATTCAATAGCCATTTGCATTAATAGACCCTTCTCCAAAATGGCTTTTCCAAAAGGGTTAGGGTCTATTATGTTGACTTCTTTGTTTTCTTTGTTTTACGTCACTGGTGAGTTTCACAGGTTCTTACACCGAGGCAGAGCCAGAAACAGACAGAGCCCTTTACTTTAGTAATCCTGCAAAGTTTTGGCATATCAGGTGTACACATGTAATATCAGCTGAGAAAATGTGAGTTAAAAAAGGAAACATTTACATATGTTTGAATGATTGATGATATGGCGTATACCCCCAGTCATACAAATGCCTGTAAATTCGTTAAATTTAAACTTACATGAGCTGATGTAACACCTACTTAGCAGGGTAACTAAAGCAAAGGTACTCTTTCTATTTCTGGTATCAGTTTTTCATTTAGTTCAATTTTAACCCATTCAAATCTGTGGCTGCCATTTTAGAGAAGGGTCTATTAAATTTCACTGCATTTATATAAATATCAACCCATCGACTGCTAAACCAGCCGTAACCGGTTTGTTAGGTATTGTGTGTTTTCTCAGTTCAAGGCGTAGGACTTGGTCTGGCTTTGTTGGCAGCCTGGTTTCTGGAAGCCTGGAAACTGTGCTGTTTCGAGTACAGGTTCTGTAGTAGCTACTGCTGGGCTTTGATGGCCTGGTTGTCTGCAGCTAAATTCTTTTCCTGCTGTTTGTCAAGTTTTATGTGCAATACCGGTTTCGGAACCAAACAATTGGATCCTTCGTCAGTTGCGAGTAGCTTTTTCACAAGAGCTCAAAAGGAGAGCTAGTGCGGTGACTAAAAATCAAGTCTCTTTATATACCGTACTTGCGTCAGCGTAAGGCTTCTGATTGGTTGTTATATAAAGAAGCTGATTGGAGGATACTAATTGGCCAATGGCGTAAAGGATGTTTGGATCCTGTTGAGGGTGAAGGTGGCACACATTCATTCCATTGTGTAATTAGCGGGAAAATATGCTTGCGGGACTTGTATATCGTAATTTAGAAAATTGAAAATCAGTCGAGCGGTTTAAGAGTGATGTAGTTTTTTTCCGAAGAGTTTAGGAGTTCCGTAAGGCAGTGAGAGTTGGATAAAAATCCGTTGTCTTGTTGAAGTGTAGAGATGCCCTCGAGAGGACCAGCACTTACGCGGGCAAATAGTATTTAACTCCAAGGAGCGTTTCATTCAAGTGTTTAAATAAAGTCTACAAGTCCTCAGCTTCTACGTTCGCTATAAATGATCAACTGAAAAGTTCGCAGTGAAAACAAAGGAGCGGTTAGTAAATGATCAAGGGCTAGTTTTGGTCGTAACCGGCTGTAAAATTGGCGTCTTGATGAGAGTTGATCTTAGGCCTCTACCCAGTCCCCCTTAGTAAATCCCGAATTTTTTGTTGTTATGGAGATTTAGTAGGATAATTGACTGTATAAATATTAAGTTATACATACTTTGCGTAAGCCTTCTCCAACAGAGCACTCCAGAACTCGTTTTTCGTTTTGGAATGCATGAAGACAAGCTTGTTCCTGTATGTTGGCAGACGGTCGTCAATGATCACCTCCACCCATTCTCCGTATTGCCAGATATTGAACTTAAAGGCACCACAATACTTGCTGGCTCCAAAGTCCATGCTTTCATCAAAGGCAAGAACTCTGTTCATTAACTTGTCCTCTTGGCACAAGCTTGAAATGGCAGCAAGGAGCCAGCAATCACCCAACATACCCTGGTTGATGTCAAGACGTGATGCCCCTCCAACCACCATATGGGCCCTTTCACTCACTCCTTGTTTATCTAAGATTTCCTAAAAGTTGAGAAAAAATATAGCTTTGGAACATTTTTAAAATTAACACTCCTAATAGATGTGCTTTATGAAACATCGGATTATCTCAACCCTTTTCCTCTAAATCAACCTTTGATTTGTGTTCAGCCACTTAAAATAGTAGTTGTGTTCTGTAAGATTGAAACTTTACAACAGTTACCAGCCACACGGGCCCTTCAATGATTGTTTTCATTTTTCGAAACTAAATTTACGTGGACGTCAATCAAATGTTGTCATGATGAATTTGATTGCTGCCAAGTGAACAGGACTATTGTCGTAGGAACATTTGATTGTCATCCACCCAGATTTAGTCTCAAGTCCTCTTTCAAATTTAACAATAAAAAATTATGTAGTTTATTGTGGACCTATGTTACCCAGAGGACAATGCATTACATGATTGATAGTGTGGATGTAAATAAAAAGGCCACAAGTTGTGTTTCGACACGGTGTTTTACCTAGTTAATCTCTGTTTAATCAGGATCCAGTCGCTGCAAAGTAAATCTAGGTACGTTTTTAGGAGACAATTTGAGTGTTTAAGGTGGCTGAACACACTTTTTCTGTGGTCAGTTATTTATTGAAGGCCTTCAAGTCTTTTGGAAAAACAAAAAAAT
Source organism: Montipora capitata (assembly GCA_949126865.1). Taxonomy (NCBI): domain Eukaryota; kingdom Metazoa; phylum Cnidaria; class Anthozoa; order Scleractinia; family Acroporidae; genus Montipora; species Montipora capitata. The sequence continues at coordinate 28,971,538 of OX421455.1, read as the reverse complement.
ATATTGAGAGTATGGCAAAAACCTTTTTCTTCTACTCGTGATGGTCTTGGAAATGCGACGTAAATTTGCTTCCATTACGTAAATGTCATAGAGCTTTAGAAGTGAAACCAAAATGTTGGGCATACACATTCACTCAAAACTTTGTGACCAACAGCTGTTAGCTGTTTTACCAAACCTGTCATTAGATTTTGCAAAAATTTGAAATTAAGATAGTTCCAACTAAAAATTAGTCATCAATGGAAATATCAAACATTTAATCCTTTCACCCATCCCATCAACCGACCTAAACCAGCCATACTATTTTACTCTGTCTAACGCCAGACACTTTTACTTGTTAATGGGGAACCCCCAGAAGTCAATCCATGGGTTAACAGACAAAAATTTCAGAAAATTACAAAGAGTCCTTCAACGAATTATGGATAATCCGTCTGTTGAAATTCTATGAAAACAGCTGTTAAATACACTTTATAAATATTATTTTAAGTCAGCAAATGCTGCAAAAAAAAACAATGAGTGAATTTTGCAAATATGAGGATTAAGCATCTGTTAGGCCTTGTTTTAATCTAGATGTATTACTATGGTAACAGCCTGCAGAACACACTAAGGATGGTGGGTACTAACTCAAACTACAATACGCGTCACATTTGTTGGAACACCCATCCCCGTTCCCCCTTCCTCCAATGTTGATTTCCACAGCTACTAGTAGTCGCCCGAAAAATTCTCACACAACATTGAATTGGGGGAAGGGGGATGTGGTATAAGCTACGATCTTGTAACACGATGATTCTGGACCATTTGCTAAGTGTTCCAACTAAATATGTCTAGTATTATAGGTTTTTTACAGACGCGGTCAGATTTTGACTATACATTTGTTTGCTTTGGTTTCAGCTCTGTTTTCATGCATAGTGGCAGTTGAGACAACGTGAAATTAATAAAATTGTGCGTATGGGAAGACTTGATTTTGACCTCAATAAAAATAAGTGTTCCAACAAAATATGTCTAGTATTGTAAGTATTTTTGCGCAGTTTACTACATATGCGAAAAAAGCAGATGTTAACAAGTGTTATTGAAATCCCAAAAGAAAATTAGCGGTAACCACACATTTTGCAAAGATAATTAATTAACAATAATTGTAAAAAGCTTTTAAATACAAAGCAACGTATGGAATTATTTTCCAAATTAAAGCTTACTTATCTCTGAAAAATGCGTGGTTACCCCCAATTTTCTTTTTGGATACCAAGAGCACTTGCTAAGTTCTACTTTCTCCATATATCCTTGTGTTAATAAGCACTACCCATAGGAAATCCAAGTATCTCGAGATGCGCAGAATGAATGCGGAATAACAATAGTAGGCACCGTCCTTAACTGTTAAAAATATACACCTTCATGGGTAGCACTTATCATGCTCAGTGAGCAAGTTTGAGCTTCTAGGCAAAAACTACAAAAATATGGCAGAAATGCGAGTAACCTTCAACCACTCTCTAAACAAAAGACATCATCTCGAGGCTCTGAGGATTAAATACAAGGATTTGAACGAGTTTATTCCCCAGAGCCTCAAGATGATGCCTTTTGTTTGGGACTGAACTTTAATATATCGTAAGTGGGCTATTCTTGTATCATTACATGTCATTTGTATACAAACAGATGGCTGGGTATTTGATTGCTTTAGAAAATTTAGTAGGGTCCAGTAATATTTAAGTGTGAAACAAAAATACTGTAATTAAAATAATTACAAAAAATATGTATTATAAAATGAATACTGATGAAATAAGAATGTTTTAGAAGACTGTCATAGTAGTACATAAGCATTCAAAGGGGGTAATATTATGAAATTCAGAAAAAACATTTACAATATGAACTTGTAAATAAGAATGCAGGAAAACTATATGTAAACTATAAAAAATAAGGCTAGGATTGGGGTTAGAACTGAATTGTAATTTATCAAGAGTGGGCTATTGTCTCATTCCTCAAAGAATGTCACTACACAGACACAACACTGGGTATTCTACGTACTCTACAGGCAGCATGCATTCATGGGATTTTGACTGCAAAATAAGAGATTTTTGCACCGCTCATGGTTTATACACAATGTATGTCATGATCAGAACACACTCGAATGGTTCTCTGTCTCGATGATAATTAAAGCCTCTCTAGCATAATCTATGCAGCAGACAATGTTAATTTATTCAAATTGCGTGACAGTTATTAACAGTCTTGAAGCGTTTATGTTAATTTATTTAAAATGTTTGCCCACTTTAGCCAAATCATCTGACATCTTTATCATTATTCTGGCAATTGCCAAGTCCATACTGTCAGCACTTCTAATTACAACAGCATGAAAAAAGACTTTCAAAACAACACGTATATGTATAAAACAGACAGATGAGTAACATATTTTAGGAGCCAGCTTTGTGCAGAAAATACGCCCAGATGTACAGCAATGGCACAAAGATAGTGCAAGCTGTACTTTTAACATCAACAACACTAGCTTTAAAGCAATGCCGTGAATAAAAAAAAAGGTCAGACGTTTAAATATTGACACGTATTAAACCTTGATTGTTTAAGTTCCAGAGTGTTCGAATTTTCAAGGTCACAAGTACAATATACCAGAATATACAGAATATTTAAAGCGGGCTGTTGGGAATACTTTTTGAAAGGGTCTCAAAAGAGCCCATGTTTTAATTTAAACAACTCGAAAACAAATCTTGAATTATTTACTCTCGTAGAGTTTGACAGGGTTATAACGACAGGCTTGACAATTTCAAACAACTTAAAATTAAAGAGCTGAGTAAGACAGGAAATCTGCCAGCAGAAAAATATTTTTTCGCTAACATTAACAATAAATGGAAGCCGACAGGATAAATTTAAGCTTAAGCATAATTCCGGGAGCTTGAACTGTGGTGTAGATAGAACTACAGAGAATCTCCTGTAGGCATAAAAAAATTTACATCTATTTGCAGTCATGGAAATAACGAAGCGATGGTGTTCATCTCTTTGATATAAAGCTTACACGCCGCACAACGAACCAAAATATTGGGTCTTTTCGCTGCATGTATAATTAACACTGTAGTTTGTCGGTGATGATCGCAAATAAAGCACGTTTCCACAAAAATACCAAACCATCGAAATTAACTGTTCGTCAAGAGAGCAGAGGAATAAACTTTAGTTACGATTCACTTACTTGCGGGCGAAGCCATTCAAAGGACTGTCCTCCAGGTAGCACTCGCTTCTTGAAAACTTTGCTGTCAATAGCAGGAAATTCAGGATCCTCGAACAGCTCTCCACCTTTGCATTTGCGTTTAATCTGCTCGATGTCTTCGTACCACTGTTTACGAGGCATCTTGGAACGTTAAATAATCAAGGTCGGAGGCTGCTAGCAGAAAGCACACGGAATAAATGGCCGCCCTAATGCAACAACGCCTATGGAAGTCACGTATGAATTCACACGGCTTCAGTCACGAATGATCAACTGGTGTCTTCCAGAAACAAAAACAACTCGCACAGTATAATGATACTTCTTGCAAAATAAAGCAAAGAAATAATGCTAGTACCTTTTCAATTGCGATGCCCCAATCTTGCCCAAGTGAAGGTACCAAGCCCGAGACCAGAAATGACTGCAAAAATATGCGCATGCATTTTTGAAGAACGAAAGGGCATATCCCTGGACCCGCCCCAAATAAAATCGCTGATGCATATCTAGACTATGCTAATATAATAGAAACTCAGCGCAAATTATAAGCGAGCATTTGTGTTTTTTCCAAACAAGAATACAAAAAAGATGTTTGGACGGACTTTCCTACACCGCACCCACTGTTTACTGTATAATTCTAACACACTACGACATATTGTTTACAAAGCACAAAAGGGAAAAATGCGCTAAAGGGACCAAATTATTGAACTAAGATGATCCGCAAGCGAAAACAAATACCGAAATGAGGTTATGACCTCTCTAGGACCTTCCCTCGAGTCTCGATTGTTCATCATTTAGTGTCCACACGAAAAGCACTTGATGCAAACTAATGAGCGAACTTTGGAGAAAACTATGGAAATTGTGACCATTCATTATCTAATATTGTTGAATACTGAAGGCTCATTCATTACCTAAACAGAAATCATGTGGGTGTGTTGAGGAGTACTTCGATAGTCTAGAGATGAAGGTTTATATTGCATTGCGTCTATTCCAGCGCCGATGCAGTGTGCAGGCATCATTTTCAAAGAGCCTGTAAATTTATTTGTGGCATAATTCGTCCGTCTTCGTTTTCCCAAGAACAGAGCTGCTGGCATAAGACTTTTCGCATGGTTTGTTTAGTATGTCATTTACTGTTGACAAAAGAGCACTGTTTTTGGCGTGGTAGCCTGAGTCTCAGTGCAGGACTGGTTCTCTTTTATGGCCGAGGTGAAACTGGGTCGAGACCGGCGTCTCTGACTTTTGTCGCGTCACAGGTAACCCAAGCTCGGTATACGATTTATAGACTTTGCCGCCACGAAAACAAGTTCTACTTAAGGAACAATTGACTGTCATCTTTATAAATAGACTTTCTCTCACACCCCACGCCCTTAAATAGTTCACTCACGCCCATTGTAATTATGCAAATAACAATAGCTTTTCTCACACGCTTGTATATAAACTAAGTGATAGGAATTTTCTTTATTAAATACTGTCTGATGAGTGCGTTAGCACGAAACTCGGAGTAACAGTGAATCATGTGTTGGTTTCATTAGCCTCACCTTTCTAGACTTTGTATTCTCTATTTTCGAATTCCCCATAATACACTTTGTTTGCCCCCCAAATTTTGCATAAGCCATTGTTTTCAAATGATCTTGGCAATATGCAGTGTCCCCAAGAGATTTTGAAAACAATAGTTTATGCAAAATTTGGGAGGCAAACAAACTGTATTATAGGGAATTCGAAAACAGAGAATGGGAAAATTAACTTTGAGCTTATAAATGCTAAAATAAACTGTAAATGTAGAAATAAACTTCACTTACCTCTACGTACGGTTGTTCTCGTCTTTTCTGTGCAATCGAAGGGCAAACTGTGCCCCCTTTAGACGGGTTTGTGGCTTACGAATTTTTACGATTTCGTTAGCTGTCATTTCCCCTCATAAAGAGAGAAAAGGCTGGTGACTCGCGGCGATCTTGTCCAACAAACTGCTCTCGCATTACAAAGCAACGGACCGAATCTCCATAAAAACACCACAATTTGTGGGACGAGGTCGCCGCGAGTCACCAGCCTTTCTTCTCTTTCTGAGGGGAAATGACAACCAACGACATCGTAAAAATTCGCAAGCCACGAACCTGTCTAAAACGGACACAGTTTGCCCTCCAATTGCACAGACAAGACGAGAACAACTGTAGGTAGAGGTAAGTGAAGTTTATTTCTGCATTTATAGCTTATTTTGGCATTTATAAGCTCAAAATTAATTTTCTAGTACAAAGTCTATAAATCATATACCGAGCTTGGGCTACCTGTGGTCGCGTCCGTGATTTTACGGCATCGCTAGTTAATTGTACAGGAGTTTTTATTCTTTGTCTTATTTCTTAATACTGAATCATGCATGACTTCTTTAAGAAAGACAAGAGATACCCTTTTTCAGAACTACAATCAAAGATTGATTTCAGAGGAAGAACTTATTGTTTATTGGAAGAGAACACGACGAGAAATTCTCAATCCCGTTACGAGCGATAATCCTGAAATGATTCTGAATGTAAAGCAAAGTTCAAATCTGCCACTGTTAGCTGATTTGTACATTCTATTTGGTACATTTCTGTAAAGGAAAGCAAATGACAAATAAAAATGAAGCGTTCCAAAAAAGAAATTAAATTTGACAGTCATTAAAATTTTACAAAATTCAACATGGTCTTTCTGGAAACGTTGTCTTAGCATTGCCAGCGCATTAAAATCGAAGACCACAGAGAAAAACACAAGCACATACAAAAGGATATATCAAGTAAAACAAACATTTTTCAAAAGAGACTTACTCTAGGTTTTTTGGCAAGACTGAGTCTCAGTGGCTGCAGCGCTGTTGTGCATCAGCCGGTAGAACTGACAAAAAAAGAGTTTCTTTCATAAGTAATAGGAAATAAAAAGTTGATTGTCCAGCATTAGCAGGAAAACAGCAAAAATCAAGCAATAAAATAGAGTTATTGCACCCAAAATGAACTTGCCTTCTCGCGTTTTTGTTTTTCACCACGGACGCTAAATAGCCAGCTCTGAGGTTTGACTTGACGTCTGTAATGTGTGACGTTACTTCCTTTGCAAAATCACTTCCGGTCGCCTTCCATGTTGACAAACACGTCGCGTGCTTAACGCTGTTACACTGTGAAATGTTTCATGCAACTTGTCTCGCACGAAATATTTCACAGCGTAACAGTGCCTTTAAGCTCTCTAATACTCTGCGGTGAAACGAGAGCAAATCATCATTTTCACACTAGATATCATGAAACGCAGACAGAAATTAGGAATAGGCATCTCGTTTATTGCTGTTTATCAGGGGCACCCAATGAGAATATAGTTCAAAACCACTTAGGCATAACATCGTTAAACGTATTTTAGTATTTAAACGGTAGATATAGGGATATTTTTATCCCCTAAAAATTTTTCATCTGTTCGGATTCCCTAGCTGAAAGTCTGGTGATCCGAAAATTATAGGGATCAAAACTTACCTTTTCGAAAATTTCAGCCAGAAAAATTAAATGGCTCCGAAAATTCTAGGTGACCTTTTTAGGGTAAAAATCCGTCAAAAATGGGCAATTATACCATTTTTTAGAAGTTCGAAAATCGTAGGACAGGCAGGCGAGCAAGAAATTTTACAACAAATGCTCCGAAAATTCTAGATCTCAAACCGTCTTCCGAACAGATATTTCCCGAAAATTGACGTTGGGTGCTCCTGTGTTTATTGATATCCCAGGAAACTAGTTAGGGGGTGGTTAAATGAGAAAACTCGCACAGGTGCGAGTTTCACACCGGAGTGACTTCTTGACATCGCGTTTACATGATGACGAGGTGAATTCGTATCGTGTTTACCTGAAGGGACACCACATATCGATAAAATACAAGCGTGAATCCAAATTGCAAATATGGCGTCTATCAGGAAAAGTCAGTACGCATGTGCTACCCGTTCCAGCCCACCGGGACACCGATTTCACACCGGATCGAGTGATCCTTCCTCGTTTACATGATACAGTTGCGAGATTTCGTGCCGGTTCAGCAACCATGGCAACCGGAGTGAATTCGCGCCGGCGTGAGTCACCCCAGTATGACATTTTTCGGTGATATCATGCAAACAAATACAGAGCTAAGCGAGGGAACCGGAGTGAACTGGCGCTGGTGCGAAAGTCGTCCCAGTATCAGGGGCACCCAACTGGAATATAGTTCAAAACCACTTACACATAGCATCGTTAAACCTATTTTAGTATTTAAATGGTAGATATAGGCCTATTTTTCTCCCCTAAAAATTTTTCATCTGTTCGGATTTCCTAGCTGAAAGTCTAGTGATCCGAAAGTTATAGGGATCAAACTTACCTTTTCGAAAATTCTAGATGACCTTTTTAGGGTAAAAATCCGTTAAAAATGGGCAATTATACCATTTTTTAGAAGTTCGAAAATCCTAGGACAGGTAGGCAAGCAAAAAATTTTACAACAAATGTTCCGAAAATTCTAGCTCTCAAATCGTCTCCGAACAGATATTTTCCGAAAATTGACGTTGGACGGTGCCCCTGCAGTATCATGTAAACACACCTCTTAGCGAGGACGCAAACTACCTAAGCTCTTAAATGAGCTATTGAAGTGGAAGTGGTAAGCTTTATTTCAACTCGGATTAGAGCAGAGCGCATAAGCGCTAATATCTCCGAGATAAAATATATAACTAAATAAATAAAATAAAATAAAATACAAAAATATGCACGTTCTTGCAAAAATTACATGCTAAATACAATCAAATAAAAATTAAGAGTAATTAATCAAGCTACTTGTTTACCGAGTCCAGACAATTTTGTAGATCAATATAATTTCTAAAGTGGGTTATGCTGGTGGTAGTTCTTAGGTCGTCGTTATCTATTATCATTACCATCAGTTATAACAATGTGACTGAAAATATCAAAGCAACGGAAAGCTACCGCTTCCTCGACAGTTTTAAAGTACAGGTCACTTTTCACAGGTCACACATTACAAAACCTTTACTAATAATTAACTTAGGCCTCATTATGCCTAAAAACGATTGCCTAAAGCCAATTTGAAGGCTTTGGGTTGCTTTAGTATATAGGTAAAACAATCACCCGTAACAATTAACCCGTGGAATGTGAGCTATGTTTTAAACCTGCTGACACTTCCTTAATTATAACAAAAGGAAGACAAGTAATTACAGGAAAATTTACAGAAAAGGTAGCGGGGGAAGCTGCTAGAAACACCTTACATATCTGATCAGACAAATAGTCATATGCACTTACAAAATAACTCACGCGACAAAGTCCGACAATTACCAATCCATCCGCGGCAAAAGCACTAATAGCGTGCATTCCTTAACGTGAGACAATACACATTCACTTAACCGTGTTCTGAGTCTTTGACCAAAGTGTTACATAGCTATTAGTATTGTGTTATTAGCATATTAAAATGAAAATCCCCCACCCTCCAAAAAACAATGATAATAATAATAATAATGATAATGATGATGATGATGATGATGATGATGATGATGATGATGATGATGATGATGATGATAATGATAAAACCTAGTGCAACTAACAAGCCACAAAAACCTGGTCAGTGTCAGTTAGATATGTAGAAAAGGAGGGGGGGGGGGATACTTGATTGGAGGAAACACGGACTCCAAGATTTAGACCGTACGACGAGAAAATTTCTAAGAATGAATAGATATTTTCATCAGCGGGATTGTGTGGTACGAGTCTATGTACTAGGGCCGTAAGGAGGATGGGGCCTCATTTTGAAGGACTGTGTCGATTAAGCAAGATTATCGCTTGAAAGTTATGTCCAGTCCACTGAGGGAAAACGTTTGTCAGGAGGGAAGGCGTTGGAAATCAAGAAACAGCTGACGCCTTTAAACTAAATATTCAAGAATGGAACGACAAGCCTTTGTACAAGCATTTGCTAGACAGGCTGAAGAGGGCTTGAGATCAGAAACAATTTTGAAACATTGACCTGGTTGGAAGAAGGGAAGCTTAAGAGAGAAACAGAGGCTCTAGATCTCGTCGTTAAATTTGCTTCATGTACAAGATCAAGCAATACGTACAAATTGTAAAGTAACTGTTAATAAATCCCATGTTGATCCCAAGTATAGAATACGAGACATTCATTCACATATTTTGATCAGTTCATGCCCGAAATTAGTACAAAAAGAGCACAGAAAGTGTACTAGAGAACAGCGATTACAAACTCTTTTGCTGGACTTCAGTGTGCAAACAGACCATGAAATTGACTCTAGGAGACCAGATTTAGTGCTCATTTACAACAAAGAGAAAAGCTCTCAATTTATGGTTGCTTCTGTATGTAAAGGATCACAGTTTACGTCATCCAATTATTCTGTGCACTTGCATAATTAACAACATCATTGTTACACATTCGGATAAAGCAACCTACATATCATGTTTTCCGTAGACCCAAAATCGAGGAATTAATATTCATCCATCATGTTTTCATCTCAACCATCCACTACCATCCACTAACTTCAAATGTCCACAGGTCCCACACTACAACATGTCCACCTCTCACTATACCTGCACAACTCCAGAGGCCCACATGCCCGGCTACACGTCCACGCATCCACATGTCTACATATCCACAGGTCCACACATGCGAACCTTGTCAGGCCTAAAGATCCACTGTCCACAGGTCCAGATGTCCTACGTCAACAGGTCCACAGGTCAGTTGTGCACATCTACAGGCCCACACATCCAAATCTCCTCGGGTCCACAAGCCCACACGTCCACAGGCTCACACATCCACAGGTCCACACATCCACAAGTCCACATGTCCACATGTCCACACATCCAAATCTTCAGGTCCATAGGCCCCATTTATGTCCGGGTTTGACCCTAATTAGATGCACGCCCAATTTTGACATCCAATACGAAGTGTCTCTTTAAGTCTTAAGCATTAGCTACGTATTTTCAACGATAAGGTAACGGTAAAGGTTAGCGTTACTTTTAGCTTTGGGTAAATGCGGCAGTTAATCTTTACTAAAGAGCAGCATTTGGTCTACCGTCCAAATGTCCACAGGTCCACAGCGTGTATTGTCCACACATCCATAGGTCCACACGTCCATAGGTCCACACGTCTATATCTTCACAAGTCCATACATTCACATGTCTACAGGTCAACAAAGCCACAAGTTTTCCACAAGTACTCCTCTTAGTTGACAATTTTACATCCCTCTCTCCCTTCAGATTATTCAAAGCCTGTTTGCTACTTGTTCTCGATAAATATCACAAAATTGATGATTCATTTATGTCCATAATAATAACCACTATTCAATGATTGTGGGATTTTAATAGTGTCCCTCTGCTAAAAAACATCATTGAATTTTGATCGTCCAAAATTCGGTAACGTATCAAATACGCATTCTTTAATTGCTACACCAGCCTAAAATATCGTGAATACTCCAAATTTAAAGGTCCTTGAAGTAATAAACAATGCTTTTCAGGACCTCTGCAAACTGTCACATATCTATTTTTTTTGTCAAGAGTTTAATTTACCAATCTGACGCTGTTGTAGGATATAACTCCAGCAACCATTGAAAAGTGAAGGTTCTTTTCAAGCTTGTTGGCATTGGAAAAACGTTTGGTTTAAAAGACCGTTGTTTCTTAAATATTTACATTTGTTTTTCGGGAGAGGTATGCGCGTTTTTGTTCATTGTGATACCAACGTTAACCATCTCAGAACGTTTCTTTAACAGTAAAGATGGGCAAACACGAGGGGTCATTTTGCAGGGACGTGTTGCAGCGATTCAAGCATTGTTTATTGCTTCAAGGACCTTTTAATTGGCTTGGCGTTATGGAATATTCACGATGTTTTGGGCTGGTGCACCAAAAAATGCGTATTTGATACGTTACCGAATTTTGGACGATCAAAATTCAATGATGTTTTTTAGCAGAGAGACATTATTAAAATCGCACAATCACTGAATAGTGGTTATTATTATCGACATAAATGAATCATCAATTTAATGATATTTGTGGAATTAAAAGGATATAGAGAACAAGTAGCAAACAGGCTTTGAATAATCTAAAGGAGGAGAGAGTACTCTTCTTTGTTATGAGCGTTCGTTTTGTTATAAAATAAACGCTGTTTGAAAATTGAAAACCATTTCATGCGTTTGACGAGTTATTGTTCAGTTATTGTGCATTTTTCGCACCAACTTGCGGAAAAATCTTCAAGATTCCATTGAAATCTCGGAAGCTCCAATGAGGAATTCGAATGTTCATTTCAGTCTCGTGGATACTGGTCACGCGTGACATAGCTCGAATGTAATAACAATAGTAATGACGATGATGATGATGTTGATGATGATGATGATGACAATAATAATAATAATAATAATAATAATAATAATAATAATAATAATAATAATAATAATAATAACTAGAAGATTGTGTGCAGAGGCTCTTTGGGTCTAGAGATAAGAGGTTGTCAAAGTCACAAGTCAAAGTAGTACTGTGGAAGATGATGCAGAAAGCCGTATTGTCCAGTAGCTTGAACATTGCGCGCCATTTTAAGGTCGTAACATGACAACACTGACAGAGCGCGTTACTACGGTGGCTTCAAAGGGACATACATTTTCTCCACTCTTTTTTTTTACTTGCGACTTACTTGCTACGTACCCGGGTACTTTGTTGCGACTCAGCTGGTACTTTGTTGCGATTCAGCTGCTACTTTGTTGCGACTTAGCTGCTACTTTATTGCGACTTAGCTGCAACTTGCTACTTGTTTGCAACTTAAGGTTAGGGTTAGGGTTAGGGTTTGGGTTAGGCTAATAGCCTAGATGGAACGGGGGGAGACGGGTACTTGGGTCAATTTTTGCTGGGTATATGCCGCTGGTCTCTACCTCTTATAGTCTTTTTTATGGCCAGTTATACACCCCATCTTAGTCACTTTTGGGTAAATGTAATTTTAGCGACCCCGAATTAGTCAGCTTCTGTTTATGCATAAACCTTACATAAAGCCTTTTAATTGTAATTTCAAAACGGAATGTAATGCGACTAGTAAATATTAAATCACCAGAGCAGCAGGTATTTCTGAAACAACTTTTTTTACCGCGAATCTTTTCATTTTTATATCCCACTAGCCAGAATTTTCTTACCCCTAAAATTCCGACAGTTTGCGACCCCATTCTGGTAACTCCGTCAATCCATGCCAGTCTTAAAAATAAGACCCCATCTACCGGCACATACCCATTAGCCCACTAATTGGAAGTACCCCCCTCCCCCTCCCCGGGATGGGCAAGGGGAAAACCGAGAGAACGGTGAAAAAATCTCTCATGGGGAACCAACAAACAGTATGCACTTTCTAATCAAGCCTAGGCGTTGACGGAATTGGAGAGGTTTTTTTTCGGGTACTTTTGTATGATTTGATTTGATTTGATTTGATTTGGTTTGAGCTAGAGCGAGCTTCAATCGAGTGTCGTAAAACTAAAACCAAAGTAATTACTTTGCCCAATCAAAAAGGACGGAGACAATCCAGTAAACCAATCAAAACTCGAAGTAATTACACGTAGCCGACGCAAAGCGCAGGAAAATGCACACGCGCGAGCCACGATTGGTTTGGATTTCACTTCTGATTGGTTGAAAAAGTGGTGCGAGAACTTTGAACCAATCACTGAGTGAAGTAATGCAAAGTCAAAGCAATTCGCTAATTACTTTCGACACTATTGAAAACCGCTCTAAATTGATCTGATTGCTATGTGCAGTGCCCCCTCCCCCGCCCCCACTGGTGCTCCAGCGCAAAGAAGACCTACATTAAGTTCATTATCTACAAATTCATCATATTGGCTATACCACATTGATGAGATCTAACAAGGACAAGAAAGTTCTGCGAAAGCCTTACTTGCCACGACTGATGGCACAAAAGTATTGAGACTAAAGAAATATACGTGACAGCTTAGCTCACACCACAGGAGTTCACTCCGAACATTATGGATTTATTATTTCAAAGGAAAGCCAATTAAGGTTGAACGATGTTACTGAGTCTAAAATGAATGTCAAAACGGGCGAATGCGTATTTTGCCGGTCTCAAAAGTCCGTCGTACTCAATGATTATGAAGATATTGAGGTTTATGGAAAAGAAATAATATTGCTTCAAAGTGGAAATTTCTCGAATGTTTGATGAAGAAAAACAGACCGCTCGTATCTAAAGGGTATTGCAGATCATATTACAATTTTCGTGAAGTTTCGAAGCGGAAGAACATAAAAAAAACCCCCTCGATCTCTGTGGAGCCCTTTCAAAAAAATTCAGCCCCTACTCCCTTTTCTCAGTTTTGTGGTCTACAATTAACCGTGGTATTAGTTTATAATTATGAATCTGTTCTCTACATAAGTTGCGCTCAGTTATGATGCAATATTTTTCCAGTAATTCTATATATTTTTGCGAACAGGATACACTAATTATTTCTAAATTTATTATATACTTTCCTTAAACCATCATTTTCTTTTAAGCCAATCGTCTAGAAAACTAATTTAACGTGAGCAGGCAATCTTCACTTGCGTGGAGTTTGTTTCGTATTTGTGGCCACAACAACTCGTTATAGGTTCCTCTTCCAAAAAAATCATTAAAATTTAAATAAAATGCCTTATTTCGAAACCACCAGAGCATTTCAAAAACCACGTAAAACAATGTATTAGTGTTCGTGTTTATCGTGATGGCGCAGTTGGAAATGAATTATCCCAAAAGGAAACATCATTATGCAGCACAAAGTTTGGACATTTTTTTTGTTTAAAGTCCAAGCGCTTACAGAGAATAGTTAAGGCATCACGGAACAAATTCCTATGTAGTTTTCCTCCGGTTTTGGTCAGCAGGAAATCTTTCGATTTCATCAGTGTCCTCTTCAACCATGGACGGTTATAATGGAGAAGTCTCAAATGGAGTCTGCGGTGATAAATCGCTTGTGAAAGCGACAGCACAAGTTATGCTTACAGTCCAGGGAACTCAGGACTTGTTGTTTAAAGAAAACATGCGAGCTGGGCTAGCATGTTTAACCGACCCGACTTATAAACCTGGCAGACTAATGCAAGCACCTTCATACTTACTAGGAAAACCTTTGCATGATTTCGACGCCATGGGCAACACAGTAAGTAAAATGGTTTTCTACTCGTTCCTAAAGTTGAACTCCATTAAATTAAGTGTTAAATTTCGTGAGTTTCGTCCTTGGCAGCAATTCAAGTTATTCGACTGATTCATGGTCAAAATCAAATGACAGCGAGAAACGCCGGTATTTTCTTTTTCGTTTTTTAAAACAAAAATCTCTTCAGAGACGACAAAGGATAAATTCAGTTGTTTTCCTTAAGAAACCCGAAGGTTTTTTTGTGCATCACTCAAAAGGTAATTCGAGGCATCGATTTGAGGTCGCGGCGATAATAGTTTTCATTTTCATGGTCAGAAGTGATTACACCATGTAAGTTTTTGATCAATTATCAGAATCACTTTGGGGAAATGATCTATCGATGAATCACCTTCCTTTCATTGGAATAAATATTTAATGATGTATCATTATAAAGACTTTGTACCTTTAAGAGAGCCGTCTTCGTAGAAATGAATTCAATTTTAAGGTTGCCATTTTACAGGGTCCATTTAGTTCGCTCTGAATTTTTTTCTAACTCTAGCTATAAGTGAGTCATTCGTTGTTTTTTCAGCAAGACAATTAGAACGTTTTTATTGTGTATACTGGTTTTTCTTTCCTTTGTAATTTGAAAACGAACAAAGAGATATCTAAAATGTATCGCCATCAAAGGAAGAGGATAATTAATAAAGACGGAATATCGGCAACTAGGAACAAAATCTCTTTGAAATAAATATGATTCTACGCAAGCTGTGACGGTCGTAATTTATTCACCACAATTCTTAAAAAAATAATTGCCTAGTTAATGAATCTTTGTCCCTCGGTGAAAAGTTTGTAACAGAGAAGATCGATAGGCGTACTGGCATGTCGTTACATAGGCACAAGAAGAACCGAGAAGAAGATCTGATAAGCAACCGGCGGTAACCACCCAAATTTTTCAAATCAGTGACTTGGTTTGTACCATGGGCTGTAATTACCACACCAGAAATAAGGAGGGAGTTGCTTTTGTGCTACTTTGTAATTACTTTGATTGCCTTGATTCGTTCTTCGCGTTGTTAACCCCTTTATTGCCGTTAACCGCTTTTGTTTTTATTTTTCATTTACCTTCCTGTGGTTCGGCTGAGCTAACGTAACGGCGCTTTCCCTGTTTTCTGAGCTTTAGATAATTGGAATAGAGCGGTTTTCAATTGAGTGTCGAAAGTATTAAGCCAATTGCTTTGGTTTTGCATTACTTCACTCAGTGATTGGTTCAAAGTTCTCGCACCACTTTTTCAACCAATCAGAACTGAAACCAAAGCCAATCGTGGCTTACGCGTGCACATTTTCCTGCGCTTTGTGTCGACTACGTGTAATTACTTCGAGTTTTAATAGGTTTACTTGATTGTCTCCGTCTTTTTTGATTGGCCAAAGTAATAACTTTGGTTTTGGTTTTACGACACTCGATTGAAACTTGCTCCAGTGGTTATTGTCATTTTCTATTCATTCCCCAGGCTCCGGCGAAACCATCAAAGGATACCTTCCTCGTTCTCAGTCGGCGCTCCAAAATGGGACACGACCAGGCCTACAGATTCAATATGTCCAGATCACTGTTTTTGTTGGAGCCTCTTCACCCTCTCAGGCTGTTCGCCATCAAAATTGTCACTCATCAGTATCCTTTGGAAAAACAATTTTTGCTTTTTTTCTCCTAATTATCAATAAGAAAGGCTTTCTCTGACTGATGAATCCCGCATTTTTCCCACTGGCATTTTAATAGCCCTGGCAAAATCGATATCTCAGTATTCATATATAGCTACGAGGCATCACCACGATAAAAAAGTTGCAGTTGACTTATTTAAAGTGTACTACAGTAACTAGTTTGTCACTTTTGACGAAGATTGTACATTTGAGTTTTGCGCTATCTGGAGTCACAGAGTTCTATCCATAACTGAGTAACAACAGATATTTTGAATTTTTCGTTATTTTTATAATACTGATAAACTGTATCTGCCTTGCTTTGAATCATCCACCCGAAGAAGCTGAGTAAGTTCATGCTCAAATGTGTTTTCATTGGTAGCGTATAGTATAGTATAGTATAGTATAGTATAGTATAGTATAGTATAGTATAGTATAGTATAGTATAGTATAGTACAGTATAGCACAGTAGAACATAAAATAGCATAGTGTAGTGTAGTGTAGTGTAGTGTAGTGTAGTATAGTATAGTACGGTATGGCATGGTAGGGTAGAGTCTAGTTTAGTGTAGTGTAATGCAGTGTCTTGTAGTGTAGAATAGTAAAATACAAATTTGTGTGCAACCATTTTGTACTTTGTTCAATAATCAAACTCTTCGTACTTAACAGACCTAACTGATTAGAGTGTAATGTGAAGTGCTAGTTTTCTACTCCATATGAACCATGTGAGCGTTAGCCCTACTGATGTTAAGTTTGACGCCGAAAACATCAACTAAAACAATACAATTTTGTCATTATTTCAGATACATTTTTGCTTTTATTTACACTTCTGAAATGGTTCTTAAAATCATTGCTCGTGGATTCGTTCTTCACTCCTATGCTTACCTCAGGAATCCTTGGAATTGGCTGGATTTTACAGTTGTTATAATGGGGTAAACACTTTCTTTACACGTCCCAAAGACTTCTTTTGGTTTTCAAAGCTTGCTTCCACTACAGAAGTTTTCGCCATCATTTGCTGTTTGTTTCTTGTTTTGTCTCGCAGATATGTGACTCTTGCACCAAATATCGCTAACTTTTCTGGCATACGAACTGTTCGCGTCTTACGAGCTTTGCGCACGATATCGGTTATGAAAGGTAAGTCAGTTCTAAAGTCATCTTCTAAGACTCGTTGACATTCACTAGTAAGCAATTGCAATATTAGTAAAACATTCGTCGTAATAATTTGAGTTACTTGCGAACGGTAACTTGATGAAGTTAAGTGAGAGGTACTTCATAGCATTGAGTCGACTGCCTGATAATTACATGCATCTGGCTGTGGTGCTTTGCTTCGGGTTCATACACGGACCGTATAATAGCTGTGGGAGGCGCCTTCTATACGCTTTCGGTCTTGTTGAGACAGGAAGGTAGAGGGGTTTGTAGGGCCAGTCTCTTCTTTTTTATTCTTTTCGTTATTGATTCGCCGGAGCCCAAGTTCGTAAATGCCGCGGAACGATATTCATTGATTCTAATGACAAAAAACTTTGGCCGTATTTCGTTTACTGCAATTAGCCACAAAAAGCAAAGGAGCGATTTCATTCATTTTATTCAGTTTGTATCTTCTTTAAGAATATAAGGAAATCATGCAAAGGCCGTTTTAAAATTCAATTCAAATTCAAAGCTATAGTTCCTCGCTTGCGGTCACATAAAACGTTGAGGAATCGAATTTCTAGGACCACTTCAACAACACACATGTAGTGTCTTGTTGCTGCATTCATTGAACTCCCTTTATTTTCTGACATTTTCATTTTCATTTCTACTTTCAGAGCAGTCACTATCAACCGACAAAAGTTTCCTTCTTATTGCTTCTTCTAGGTTTAAAGGCCATGGTAAACACATTGCTTCGCTCAATGAAGTTACTAAGCGATGTCTTGGTTTTGTGTGTGTTCTTTCTGGCCGTCATGGCGCTCATTGGCCTGCAGTTGTTCGTGGGTCACCTCAGATACAAGTGCGTGCTTGACCATGACGTTGAGAACCTCACCATCACAGAGCGCAAGAATAATCCAGGTATACTTTGTAATTTGTTTCTCAGACTCCTGTGCAAGCAGATAAATGCCTAACTACTTCTGTCGTTGACAGCGGAAGTCAAGAAAGTGCACGTAGCTATTAAGCTGCAGTCCTGGTCAAGACATATGGAGCACTGGTTTTTTTTTTCAAAGAAAGTAACTGCTCCCCTTCCTCCTGAAAATGTTGATTACCCAAGGCCAAAATGTCGTGCAAGCTTTGGGAGTGGGGAACTTCGCAAGGTTATAATTGTGTGTAGTAGTTGCGTAACCTGGAAACACTCTGCCAAAATAGGAGTGATATGGGGTGCGTCCCCGAATTTTTGACTTACATTATAGTTCACAGGCCCTTAAACGAACAGCATCTGGCGGGAAGCAACAGACGCGACATTTGCGTATGGCTTACACAATTCATGCTCCCAGACCTAAACGGGACTGAGGACATGTTTTAGATTTGTAATCTAATACTAGGTCCTCTTCCTACTCGTTTTCAACAACAACGTCTATTTTGGTCTATTTTGCTTTTTTTTTGTGTGTTGTTTTGTACTCAGATTATTGGTATTATGAAGAAGGTAATCCAGTTATTTGTGGAAACAGTACATCGGCAAGGTATGAAATATTTTTGGGAGCAAAGTCGAGACACGTCTGTTCGTTATCCTATACTGAAAGTTGTCTGCAGCTTTCAACTAAACTAATCACAACACTTAACAACCTCAAATGAAACCATGTTGTCTCGCAGTGATGAGCGCAAATTTCTATTGCGTCGAGAAGCCTGAAAATTTTTCAGGACAACCTACTGCTCCCGATTGAATGCCGCTGGCTATTTTGGGGTTTTGCCGGTTGTGTACGCCCACGAAACGACGTGAATCAACTAAAGCGGTCACGTTTTTGAGTTATCTTGTACGGTTTAGGTGTAACGACAAAGCCATCCACGTGAGACCCGGTACCTGCGCCAGCAACCGCATTCCAAGAATACTCTATTTACTCGATTAAGCGCCGCGGCGTTTATTAAATTTCTCTTCTGATTGATGCCGCGTTTTATCGAGTGCGGCGTTTATTGTGAATAGGGACTTAAAGTTCTGCTACGGTGAAGTCAACGAAAACGGGCACCTCAGAGTATAACTTTGCTCTTTCGCTATTTCTCCACTTCATGTTGTAAAATCAGTTTCAGAGTAAAATTAGAGAACGAAAGGGTCGCATTTTGTTTGCTAACCTTGACGTCAAAACTCAGATTTGGTCATTCCACGTAGTTGTTATGCAGAGAACCACAAAAATATGCACTAAAATGCCTGCCGCTCGATTATTCAGTCCTTCTTTAATAAAATGTGCTCTTGTTTTTTGGCGTCGCTGTTTTGTAACCTCCACCTCCCTAATTTTGCTTACATCTGCGGCGTTTGATCGACAGCGGCGTAAATTCAATTAAATACGGTAACAGCGTACGTGTTTCGGAATATCTTTTTCTTGGCTAGCGTCGACGCTTATGGCAAACTTTCTCTTAACAGCGATTATGCTAAAAACGCTTTTGCGTTTACCAATATTCGATTAAAGCTTACTAGGGAGCAGTGAGAACGCTTTCAATGAACATATGTGCTCATCTTGCATTATGTTTTGCAGGACCTGTCCCGCGAACTACACGTGTTTGCCTGATGCAGGACCCAACCCAGATTATGGTTATTCTAATTTTGATCACATGGGCTGGTCCCTTGTGATGTCATTTCAACTTCTCACCATGGATTTTTGGGAGAATATCTATAACAAGGTAAGTGCAATCAAGAAAAACTAGTTTAAAGGGAGCCAAAAAGAAAGGAATGGACAAAGGTCGAGCTTCTATCGAACGGCTAAAGCTCGAAACATCACTCATTCAATCTTTTTACGGTAGCAATTCGATCTTTATCGACTCTTTTAATAGGGCGGTTTTTAATTGAGTGTCGTGAATCAAAAACCAACGTAATTATTTTTACCAATCATAGCAGGTGCAAACAGCACAATGAACCAGTTGCTCAAAGCGCGGGAAAAATCGCGCGTTCAAGTCGCGATTTGTTTTGGTTTTCCTTCTCATTGGTTGATACTTTCTTATTCAACTTAAGCGTGCGCACGTTCCTACTTCAGATCTTGTAACATATTTTTGCGCATGTATCAGGTCTTCACTAGATTACGCTTGTCCTGTTTTCCATTACAGTTTACCAAAGTATCTACAAGTCGAGCTCGAAAGAGTGCAAAGGAGGGCCCTATCATGTATTTTTCCCAGGGTGCACTACTCGGACGCCCTTCAGTTAGCAGGGCTTGAGTCCATCAGGGCCCACCAGGAAAAGTTAACAGAACACCTGTTTAAGTCTATTGTTAATGATCCACGGAGTAAGATTACCAGCCTCCTGCCTCCCTCAGTTTCTATCTCATATGAGCTGAGAAGGCAGAGGAGGTTTGCCACGCCTCTTGTAAAGACAAATAGATTTGCAAATTCATTCATAGTTAAGAGTGCGAGGGAAGCATTCAAGTAATTTCTGAGAGTAGTCGCTTTGTAATTTTATAATAGTAGTAGTTTTAAATCATTTCTTATATTTCTTACTTGTAAAGAGGCGCAATTCAGTTTTTTTTAACTGCAATGTTTTTCTTAATAAACACACAGTCTCTGTCAGTCTGACAGGGCGGTTTTCAAATGACTGTTGAAAGTAATTACGAGATTGCAATTGCCACACTTAGTGATTGGTTTTAGAATCTTCCTCCATTTTATATACGTGCCTTTCCCGTTGTCATACCAGAACTTTAAGCATCAAATTTGCAACTCTATTGCCACTGGACTTATTTCACTTCTACTTCTGCGTGACCGACTTATCCCCGATTCAATCATCGTTTGCAAGCCATTGTTCATTCCCTCACCATTATGATCTCTTTAGGTTCTTGCTTCCAGTGGTATCTGGTGTGTTTTTTACTTCCTTGGAGCCATCTTCTTCTGCTCATTTTATCTCCTAAATCTCGTCTTAGCTGTGGTTGCTTTGTCGTACGAACTGGAAATCAAGTCTGTCAGCAAAGAGGTAACCAACAAGGCGTCTTTGAAGTCTTTTACAGCAACACCTTCCAATCTGGCTCCACCCTTATCTTCAATGAAAGAAAAAACTTTCATTTGAATTTTGCAAAACCTTTAACAGGGCACCCGTAGAAATAAAAATTTTAACCATCTCTTTAGTGTCTAAGTGCGCAAAGCCTAAAAATCAAAAGGTAGACTTTATTGCTTTTTGCCAGGCCAAAGTATTTGCTTTCTTTTGTAGCATTCGCTAAGTCAAAAGCGAATATGCTGTTGTGGCTCTCAGAACTTGAATCAGCTAAATCTGGGTGACGACGATGGTGATTACTGTTATTATTGCCATCATATATTATATTATATTATATTATTATTATTTCCATCCTATTTCCGAAAACTATGATCATTTAACCTGCCTTACAAACGTGACTCATTAGTGATCGCACTAATCGAAGAACCGCCTTTTTTGCAATGAGCATACCAGAAGATTATCTTTTTTTTCCTTCTATGAGTGAACAGTCTTCTTTCTGAAAATCCAGTCAACATATCAATTATATTTCCAATACGGTTATGCTGTCATTTATATGAAATCAACCGCCTTTCCATAGTGTGCTTTCATTTATATTTAACCGAGCACGAGTGCGCATGCTCTACTAATTGGGGAGACTACAAATCTACTGAAATTAAAACAAATCAAATCAGATGTTGAGGGTTTTTTTAGAAGAGGGAAAACGGGAGTACCCTGGGGAAAACCTCTTGGAGCAGAGTAGAGAACGAACAAACTCAACCCAAATATGGCGTCGAATCCGGGAAACTATCCCGGGCCACATTGGTGGAAGGCATGTGCTCTCACCACTGCGCCAGCCCAGTTTTTCTACCTTTTTTCTTCTCTTACTAGAACGAGAGAAGAAAGCGCGAAAACAGGACAGCCATGTCGTACCCCGCCGATTCTGACACTCTGGAGCATCTTCATCCACTGACCACGAGTGTTCAAGTTCTTATAAAAACAATCCATGCGATAAGAACTCAAAAGAAAATAGAAGAAATCAACTTCAGAATTCCTGAAGTACCCGAACCTCCTTCGATACTGCGACTCATTGGGAGCAAGAACTCTTTCAAGGAAATTCTTGACGAGAAGATGAAGAACGAGACGTTTCGCACGGCCATGTCGTGGAAGCGCCGCCTTCAGAGGAAGATGTGTGAAGTGCTTGGTCATCCCGCCGTGGAAATGTTTATCATGGGATTTATCTTGGCTAACACAGTGGTTCTTGCTCTGCATCATCATAAAATAGACGCGGAGTTTAAAAGAGTTCTTGATATTCTTAATCTGGTAAGTCTTATTTTACATGTTTATTTAGAGTGGTTTTCAATTCACTGTCGAAGTAATTCGCAAATTGCTATAGTTTATGATTAGTTCACTCAGTGATTGGTTCAAAGTTCTCGCGCCACTTTTTCAACCAATCATTTTCCCGCGCTTTGTGTCGGCTACGTGTAATTGCCTAGTTTTGATTGGTTTACCGGATTGTCTCCGTCCTTTCTGATTGGCTAAAGTAATTACATTGGTTTTGGTTTTAAGACACTCATTTGAAAATTGCTCTAAGCACGAGCAGTGGTTAGAGGGACGTTCCTAGTTTAAAGTTATAAAATACAGTAACGAAGGCTCACTATTTACATGCTGCTAAAGCGATAGGGACTTTAAAATATTTCTTTCCATCCATCCATCTGTCCGTCCGTCGTGTGTCAGTCTGCCTGTCTAAATTAACGCTATTGGATACGTAACCTGAAAAAAATCCAGGAATAAACAGTACCCTATTTCAAGGCGCAGCGCGCTTGATAGCAGGTGCTTAATTCAGTTTTTGACCCGGTCATAAGGCTATTCGGATGTGTAGAGGTTGTTCAATGTCGACAAAAGCGTCGAGAAGAAGAAAGGAGAAGAGAAAGGCAATAATTTACGACTGAGAGCAACTATGCTCTAAGAAGGTTTGGAAATGAAATGATTGGGAATGCAAACTTAAACTTAAACTTCATTCATTTATATTGCGCAAATATCAACTTAAAGTTTGTATTTGGATCTGGTTGAATCTTACTAAGTCGAAACACGGGTTAAAATGCGAGCATTTGCGCATGTCAAATCCATTGTTATGTTTTCCAGATGTTTACCGTGATATTTACTGTGGAGATGGTTGTGAAACTTGTTGCCCTTGGTCCAATGTATTACATTCAAGGAAAATGGAACATATTTGACGGCATTATTGTTATCATCAGTTTGGTGGATACAGGACTGGAATTAGCAGATTTCCGAGAATCGTCTGGA
This sequence comes from Montipora capitata, assembly GCA_949126865.1. NCBI lineage: Eukaryota > Metazoa > Cnidaria > Anthozoa > Scleractinia > Acroporidae > Montipora > Montipora capitata. Next base: position 28,948,210 of record OX421455.1, on the reverse strand, counting down.
ACTAGTGTCTTCCGAACCTTTCGTTTGGTAAGAGATAACTACCTATAGCTCTTGTTTCTAGAGGCCGCCATCCTTTCCATAGTAACGGAAAAAGTACAACGACCTCTTGCCTTCTATGACTGGCCCCTTTTTAGCTTTAAAGTATGCACATGAGCTGCAAGCCTACAATTGGGAGACTTCTGGGTTCGGAATCAGGCGCTGACCTCACTGACCAAAACAATTACAATCGTCGGATACCTGAATGGAACCTTTTTTCACAAAGGGGCGATTATCTCTCATACAAGCTTTTAGAACGCTATACTTATTGTAACTTTGAACTCTTCGACTCTGATATGAGAATGTGTGTTAAGTTTTTGGTTCTCTACTTCAGCTGTTCCGACTAACTCGGGTTTTTCTTTCCGATCAAAGTCCAAAATTTGGTATTATTCATAATTTCCAAATTAGTAAGGCCCTTTAAGCCCGCTCATCAGCTTGAGAATTTAATACACTGATTATTCTGGTTTCCGATTAGCAGTGAAGGAAAATCAATTTAATTTTTTTTCGCGCCATTAGATCTCAGCTGGGGCCCGTTTCTCGAAGGTCCCGAAACAATTCCCTTTGTATCTCAAGAACGGAGAGGATTTAAGTCGTCAAACTTCACAGTTATTTTCCTTTTTGTTATTTTGAAAGCATGTCAAAAGATCGCTTTTCCAAAACAAGCGGTTGCCAGTTTCATAAATGGTTTTTCGGGCCCGTAAAGTTATCGGGATTTTCGGGAAACGGGCCACGGGTAAAGAGAGAAACGCAAGTGATTAGATGCTAACCGACTTAAATAAGCGTCATAAAGTGTCCCCTGGCTCTTCATCGTGACGACAATTGACGTCACAAGGTCTCTTCTCATCTCTGCTCCTTAAGTAAAGATAACTGTCGGATTTACGCCAACGATAACCCTACAGCTAACATTATTAGCTGTGGTTACACACACCTTTGGTCTGGGGCCTTCCGGTGGGTAAATGGCTTGGGTTTGGTTCAGCTCAGGTTTCATGTTACCCTTGGGGATGTGGTTACACCGTACTAAAAGACTCCCCTCAGGGTAAAATAATAACTACCTAATAACCGAGAGTGAGGTTGTTACAGTAAAATCTCAAACCTCGGGCTAGCTGTATTGACCTAGCTATCTCTCGGTCAATACGGCAAGGAGGAAGTTTGAGATTTTGCTGTAACGACCGAACGGTCGTGGTTATTAAGTTTTTTACTACATGGCTAACAGAATAAACTAATTTGCATAATCCACAGTCAGCCCGTTAGCATTACGGGAAAAAAATGCCCCAGCGCTTAGCTGCTCTCAGCCAATCAGAGCTCGCGTTAGGGATCTTCGTGTATTAGCTACGTTCTGCTTTATGATTGGCCAAGCTACCTCAGGGAGTAGATAAACCGTACTTTTCAGTTCAGGAAATGACATGGGAAGTTCTTTTGTTCTTTTTTACGTATCCATGGAAATAACCCTTGGGCAGTTTCGTTTTTAAGAAAGCGGTACACACAAAAACGTCCTTGCCCGTGGGCAAACGCCATTTTTACCACAATTTCTTGTAATCTCGCAATCTGATTGGCTAATTTGCCGTTGTCGATGAGAGTCTAGACAACGCTGTACGCGTCATGCTCGCGTCAATTTGTCACGCAATGTAATAACCAATCAGGAACGCCCATTTTGGGAAATAAACCAATCATATTGCGAGAAAGCTATAGACAACGCTTGCTCTTTCTTCGTGTCATGATTTTGGTCACGCTCTGAAATAACAACTTTCCTTGGCGTTGAATACTGTGGTAAAAAACAAATCGAAAGTGGTTCAGCGTTGTCTGTACTCTTATCGACAACGATATTCGTCATCACAGTGGTCAAAATTTGTTGTGGACTCACGAGGCGCAACATTTTGACGACTGTGATGACGAATATTGTTGTCGATAAGTGTACAGACAAAGCTGAACCACTTTCGATTTGTTAATTACCCTTAGGTAAAAGGGCTAATGTAACCATAACTACTGTTGGACTTAGGTAGCAAATGCTTAGAATTGAAGAGACACTTCGTGTTGAATATAAAAATTGGGCGTGCATTTAATTGCTTGACGACTATGTGAAAGTATACAAACGGTATTCGGGAAAAGGGAATTTCAAGCTGTATCCAAGTTCATGTCAGACTCTACTGATCATTTGACACAAAATGAAGGTGAGAATTTCGTTTTTGTTCCATAGTTCAGAATTCTAAAACTAGCTCAATCCTGGAAGACTATGCGGAAACTTTTAGCCACAATTGCCAACAGCGTTGGACCAATTGGAAACATCACACTCATCCTGGGTCTTGTGATTTATATCTTTGCTTTGATGGGAATGAAAATGTTTGGAAAATTTTACACACCCGAAAAGTTTGGTGAGGACGGCTTGCCGCGATGGAACTTCAATGACTTTTGGCACGCGTTTATGATGGTATTTAGAGTCTTGTGCGGCGAATGGATTGAGCCTCTTTGGGACTGTATGAGGGCAACAAGCCCCGGTGCGGCAATTCCTTTCTTCATCCCAGCTGTGGTCATAGGAAATTTTATTGTAAGTTGTACTTCTCTTTATTTTTTTGTCAGTGTCGCATCCATGAAATGAATTTAGCGGCTAAGATATATGTCATTATGACATGCTCAGATTCAAACGGATCAGACAAAAAGAAATATGTAACCTTCACTTAACATTGGAGAATAATAGCATCGGCAACGAGTGCGAGTAGGAGAACAAATACAACTTGTACTCGTTCTCAGCTCGAAGTCGTACTCTAAGTAAGCGTGTAATACGAGTTCCAATTTGCAGAAAATACTATTATAGGATAAAGCTCACATTTCAGTGCCAGTTTTGAATGAGTTGCTGCTGTTTCCACTTTCTAGTTTCTATTGGAAGTCCTTCACACTAAATGGCGAAAAGAAGACGCAATTTCCTTTTGACAAACTCGTACTTTCCGCTGCGACTTTTTGATGTTCTGTCGTCGCAAACCAACTTGTCGAGATGAGTTGAGCACGCGGAGCTGCGCAGTACGGATGCGCAGTGATCAAAATCCGCGAGCTTTTACCCGAAGTCACACTCGTTGTCGATGCTAAAATTCCCTATTCTCTTGTATTCAGTCATGACGCGGTGATAGTTCCTAGAATTTCAGTTGGTTTTGATGTTGATAAAACATCATTGTATGATTGCACTTACTACATTGAAAGGCTTCAATAAAACCGAATAATAACTTGAGATGGTATGACTTGACAAAAACAGTATTTTTGCAGCCTGGTTAATCACAAATCAAGCGAAGAGCGTCTAACCTTACGGTTTTTAGTTCGTATGCACTCTTTACAACACGAGCCCTTGGAAGTGTGTTTGTTAGGGTGCATTCCAATTGGTCATAGACCCGACTCTTGTTCGGGAGAACTCGGATTTTATGCGAGCTCGCTGAAGTCATCATTCACGTATTAGGGAATTTAAGCAAGGACAACGGAAACTTCAACGAAAACGTCACTCCAAAATATAACTCAGCGATATCACAGGTATTTCGCGATTATTCCGTCGTTTTCGCCTTGTACAATACGGGCGAACTATCCTGTAACTGGATGGGTACGAAGGGTTTTAAAGTAAAAATAGAAAATGAATGGTTCACTGTTGTATGCTCGCGTTGTCGTCAAAACCTAAAATTTGGTGGTTTCACGTTGTTGTTTTGTGGAGTATGGCAAAAAATGCACGGAAATTCGTGAAGCACGTGCCTGGTTACACAGCTTCGCACAGTGCATGCAAGAAAACAACAAATTTACGCGCAAAATTCTATAGAAAAACTGCCTTGAATGGAGAAATACCTGTGAACAAATACCGGAATAATATCAATCATATGTCATAAGTGGTGGACATGATGTTTATTCTACTAAAGAGCTAAAATTACGGGTAAGACTTTAAAGTATTTGCCTTGGATGAAGACAGAACACTTCATGGTCTCGACTTTGGATTTCTTTCTAGTTTTTTTCATGAAAAACTTTTTTTCCAAAATTTGAGTTGCTAAACTCGGGGTGCGGCTTATCTGCGAGTCTTTACGGTATTTTTCCTTTTTTGACCAATGATCGATATTCTTGCCTTGTGGCGTTTGTCGTTGCCGCAGCCGTCGTGTTTGCTTAAACTCCCTATTAAGGTGATGTTACACGAGCCGATTTTTAATCCATGTTACACGAGACAGCTTTTAACGCAACTTTGTTGCGGCAACGGTATGTTACACGAGACGATTTTTAACAATCGCCCTGTGCACCCTGTTACACGAGGCAACTTTTAACGCAACAATGTTGAGTTAAAAATCGGCGTTAAAAATCGGCTCGTGTAACATCACCTTTAGGGAGCTTTAGCAACGACGACAGGAACGGCAACCAGGGGTAGAACGTCATCTAAAAACATAATTTCGCGTCATTGCAATCACTTCGAGACTATTCCAACTTTTTTAATACGACAAGGTGTATCAGGTATCAAGTAACTTCTCAAAAGAGAGAGATCAGTTCGAATATAACATCATTTTCATGCTTTTTTGACAAGCTGAAGTCCACCGTTTCGCCTTTATTGTTTCACGTAAACGCGATGCTTAAACAGTAAATGATACTTTTCGACAACTTCGTTATCCTTGCGTAAGCTCCCCAATATCTTAAAACTGGACTTCTTCTTAAAAATCCATGCTATCATCTCCGCTAGGGTTTCCCATTGAGTTCTCTCCATTTCTTTAATTTCAGGTTCTCAACTTATTTCTCGCGCTTCTTTTGAACGCGTTTGACAACGGCGACGATGAAGATGAAGAAGAAGACGACAACGATCAAGGAGACGAAGAGGAAGAACCTCTCGTCAAAAGAGTGCTTGCAAAACTGACTCAAACGAAAAAGACTGCAGTATTTTCGCCCGCTGATTCTGCTTGTCGAGAAGAAATCTACTGTTCGTCCCAAGAAATCCAAACTATGGGAAAGGACAGAAACGCTAGAACGTCCGTGGGTGAGTCGATATCAACCAACATTATCCAGACGTCTTCGAAGTTAACGTTACAGAAAGCCTGCGAATCAACATTTTTGTTTGGCACAAGTAAAAATTTCCCTTCAGCGGAGGCCTCTGCCTTGTGTCAAAATTCGTTTTGACTGATTCAGTAGCCGTCCTTGATCGTAGAGGACACTTTTCACAAGGTCCCTCTTACGTTTCCTCACTTTGACTCGAGGCCCCTGCGTACCTCACGCAAAGTTTTGATTTTCACTGCAGTGATCAGCCGTCGCGTTATCTTTGTTAAGACTGTTAGATTATCGCAGTTATATTAGCTAGAGGTCCATAATCAAGAAGTCACGATCTTCTATGGAATGCGGACCATCGGTTTACGGTATTATCTTTTTTTTAGAACGGCTGCGCACCAATCAGAAGCGTTGTGGTTATCACGCCCAATCTAAACCCTATAATATAGCTGGACCTGTATCCTAAATAGAGTGTCGAAAAACCAAAACCAAAGTAATTATTTTGACCAATCAAAAAGGACGAGAGAATCCAGTAAACCAATCAAAACTCGAAGTAATTGCACGTAGCCGACACAAAGCAAGGGAAAATGTGCACTCTCGAGCCACGACTGGTTTTGGTTTCACTTCTGATTGGTTGAAAAAGTGGCGCGAGAACTTTGAACCAATCGTTGAGTGAAGTAATTTTAAAATGTGCACTCTCGAGCCACGATTGGTTTTGGTTTCACTTCTGATTGGTTGGAAAAGTGGCGCGAGGACTTTGAACCAATCGTTGAGTGAAGTAATTTTAAACGAAATCAATTTACTAATTACTTTCGACACTCAATTGAAAACCGCTCTATACATAATACCAAGGATAAATAAGAGAGATCGGCACTTCTGATTTATGGCCTTCTGTCTTAGCTCGCTTCTTTTCGCAGTTCCAATATGTGTTTTTCGTATATCAAGTCTCTTCATATCCACATCCCCACCTCGATCGCATAATTAATCCCCAGCTCTCACTTAGCTTGGTAAAGCAGGAGTCATGGGTTCAAACCCCATTTAAGCCTTTATTACATCTAATTTAGAAATCACTGGTGATCCTTGCAATTTGATTGGCTCTCAGAAGTGTGATTTATTCCCAAACCGCACTAGTTTTTGTTCTAAATCGCACCATTTCCCCAGCCAATGAGAAAGGAACACTAAAACAAAACAGCCAATCGGATTTCAAGGCTTGGTTAAGGTAACCAATCAAATTGCAGGAAAATGAAAGACAAATAGAACCATTGTGTGGCGAATTTTGAACATTTTGTTCCCAAATGGATCAATAAAATATTGGTACTGACTAAAATCCTGTATTTTAGAGATTAAATAATTACTGTGTGATTTCTAAATGGCTGTAATAAAGTGGTAATTGAACTTCGTGTCGTGCAACTTTGGTTTGAAATTATAATTGTGATTTCAAATCGAACTCGCGCGATTTTGAGGTCACACGTATGATTTCAGAACAAATAGCACTTCACTCAGTTCAATTATACCATTATTAATTTTCGGTCTGCAATGTCGACTGCATGTGCCTAAAGTTTGAAAGCACTCTCGATTGCGATTCTAATTACTGATTATGACTCTAATTCTTTGTTATTTCAGTGAGCGTTATGCACGCGAGGCCAAACGCAAAAGGTCAAGAGTCCTCAAGAAACGCTGAAGTTGAGGACTGCTTCCCAGAATGTTGCGTTTCGCCTTTGACGAGCTGTTCATGTTGCAAGAATATTAGATGTGAAGGTTGGCTGCAATTTCGGTGGCGCACGCGCATGCTCGTAGAGCACAGATACTTTGAGTGGTTTATTCTCTTTACGGTTCTCATAAGCAGCTTGGTGTTGGTGAGTATAGCCGTTCGCTATTGGAAAACTCTAGAGCTCAAGTAGAGGATTTCTTATGAAACATCTAGCCATTCACAACTTACAAAAACTTGACAACTTCTTCTAATATCGCTGAACACTTGCAACTTGGTTCTTTCTGGTAGGCTTAGGAATAATGATTTCCCTTCAATTCATTTTCTTCTTCCAGAAACGAAAAACATTTCTTTTGCGTGTGGTATGATATTGCTTGAGCTCGTACTTTCCTTTCTGGTAACTACAAGCCTTAAAAAGGACGAAAATTTGTATGTCGGTGTCATAGGGTCAAGCAAAAATAATTGGCTGCTGAATGAATGGTAAATTTTGTGGTTTAGACACCCCACCCCCCACCCCTTACTACTCGGTTTGTTTAGAAGCAGTGGATGAGTAAAGCAGAATGAAAGGAATAATGCCGGCAATCTATTGTTCTTCGAAGCTAAATAATGTACAAACGCCTCATCCATTTTTCTTACTAAATAAGATTCACTGACTTTGTAGATACGCCTCGCTGGTTTTCTAAAATATTGCAAGAGTTTAATTGCGTATTTTTGTTCTTATGTCCGTCGTGCAAGCTTATTGTTAGCTTCGTCCTTAACTTGGCAGGTCACTTTTGTCTAAGTGTTAGATTCGCAGTTTTAATCTTACGTGTGTTCGTTGGTACTTTCGTGTTAGATTCGCAGTTTTGATCTTAGGTGTGTTCTTTGGTACTTTCATGTTAATTGTGATCGAGAAGTAGGAGAGGGAGAGGCAGTGGGGGGGGGGGGGGGGGGTTAGGGGAGGGAAAGAGGAGAGCGAGAGAGAATTTAGAGAATTTTGCATGAACTTTTGGGTTACTATTTCCACTTTCTATCTCCTTCCTAAAGATCTTTGAAGACGTTCACCTTTCCAGCAAGCCAAAACTGGAAAGTGCATTGGATACATTAAACTACTTTTTTGCCTTCATCTTTGCCCTGGAATTTGTTCTCAAGATCATCGGCCTTGGGATGGTTGGCTACTTTTCGTCCTTTTGGAATTGCCTGGACTCGCTCATAGTCGCGGTAATTATTTTTAATCTTTTGTTTACAACCTTACTGTTGTCTTCTCTGTTACAAACAAAAGTGCCAAAATGATTTCCGTAACCCAAATTGTCCATCACTCCCATTCGGTCGTGGGCTATCAGTTTCCGGTATTATCTAGGCCAATCAGATTTGGCCTGATGATCATGCCAAGCAACTACAGAATTCAGGGCCACACAGGGCCAGCTTATGCAAATTAGTTAGAAGCTTTTGTAGAACGAGACACATAACAATAGGAGCTTTTGTTACTCAATTAAGAGTCCATCACCCAATAGTAATCAGCATCAGAAAAGTGTTTATTTTTTAACCACGTTTTGCGGGAAAAATAAACAATTCACCAAATCGGCTAACTCCATGTTGCTCCCAATTCAAACTCTTTGGGAATAAAACGTTTTGTTCCAAGTATTTCCATATCATTTGATGATATGTGAATGCTCCATTTTAATGAAAATACAGTATACAAATAATCTATTGTTAAGGGCGGTTTTCAAATGAGTGTCGTAAAACCAAAGCCAAAGTAATTACTATGGCCAAGCAAAAAGGACGGAGACAATCCAGTAAACCAATCAAAACTCGAAGTAATTACACGTAGCTGACACAATGCGCGGGAAAATGTGCACGCGCGAGCCACGATTGGTTTTGGTGTCACTTCCGATTGGTTGAAAAAGTGGCGCGAGAACTTTGAATCAATCTCTGAGTGAAGCAATCAAAGTAATTCACTTTGCTTTCAATACTCAATTGAAAACCGCTCTATTCCTCGTAAAACTGGGTTTAAAAATAAACACTTTTCTGACGCTGATGGGGACAAACCTGATATCAGATTCTTACTCTTGGATAATGAGCTCTTGATTCAATAATAGGGAAATAAGTGGCCCGGTATTCTGTAGTTTAGCCGCAAAACTTATCCATCCCACGGTATCCTCACACTAGCAACGCAGACCCAGACAAAGTAAAAACGGCTCCCATTTGGAAAGGATCAGTGAAAATTAATATACAGAGACACTTATGATCTGTTCGAAGAAGAAATAAGAGTTCCGTGTTTCTTTGAACAGTTTTCTGGTCTTTGTCTGTCTCCTTTGTGTAAGGTTCGTATCATCTTTGGGTTTTCCCTAAGAAATCATGTAAACAAATCAGTATTAAATATAGTTAACTGAATAGAGGGTAATGTGAAGTGCTAGATTTCTATCCCATATGAACCATGTGAGCGTTAGCCCTACTGATGGAAATGGGCCCACACAAGGACAGAGAAAAACTTGGTCAGAGTTTTTCTCTGTCCTTGTGTGGGCCCATTTCCATCAGTAGGGCTAACGCTCACATGGTTCATATGGGATAGAAATCTAGCACTTCACATTACCCTCTATTCAGTTAACTCTGTTTAAAATATAAGTGCTACACGGCCAACGTTTGTATAAACGTAACCTTTCCTAGTATTAAATATAGTTGAGCAAATGATAAGCATGTGTGCAAGACAGTGCTTAAAAATCAATATATCCCTTCACTCCTTAGATTTCTCTCGTTTGTGTATTTCAAGACCAAACCTTGGCGTTTTTTCGCTCCTTACGGACGGTGAGAGCCTTGCGACCATTGAGGGCGGTTTCCCGTTTGGAAGGGATGAAGGTAGGGATTGAAATCGGCAAGCTTCGTCGTGAAATAAAGAAAAGAAAAAAAACAAATAATAAGGAAGTCTAAAAAAATTCAAACTATTCAAGTCATTGCTCTCTCTTGGTGGTTTTCAAATGGATGAATTGATAAAGTGATTAAGGACGTGCGCGCCCATTGCTACTGCGCATTTTTTCGCGCATGCCACGCGCACGTCATGCATCGCAGACCACAAACGTAACAAACATGGCATCGAGCCAGTGTTTGATCCTCCCTCGGGCAAAAGGGTCACTTGTGAGATCATGGGATAGCTGCGGACCCAGGTCTTCTCGGAAATGTCACGCAATGACGTGACAGTGCGAATAGAAAATCGCTTTGAAAACTTCGCAGCGATTTTACTCTCTTGAATGCTCGGTGAGTTCCATTTTTTTTCCCGTAGATCACTTCCTTTCCTGATTTTGATCATTTTATTAAAAAACAAAAACAAAACAAAAAAAAATCTGTACGTGAGAAGTTACAAATATTCGCTTTTTAAGCTCTCGTTCGACCGAAGTTTTCTATCTTAGACTGATATTTCACCCCAGACAAAGACATCACTTATATTAGTTATGTTGAATTGAGTACGTTTACCTGATCTAAATTTCACTAATGTAGCTTTTTTTTATCGCTGACAGTTGTAAGCTAAGATTGTCTTAAAATATAAGGCAAGCTTCTAATAATGCACCTTTTCTCGAAAACGAGCACGGTGAATTCCCCCCCCTTTCTGCGTGGCAAGTTAAAAAAAAAATCTGTACGTGGGAACATTTTGGTCTCGAACGTCCTTAATATAATGCATCAATGAATGCTTGACGGAACGATCGAACGAACTGATCAAAGCGGATCTAGCGCTGGAGCACTAATTGGGGACACTGTAAACGGAAATTAACAATAAACGCAAATCATGTCAAATCAAACGTCGGTTTTTGAGGAGAGGGGAAAACCGGAGTACCCGGTGAAAAACCTCTTGGAGCAGAGAAGAGAACCTACAAACTCAACCCACATATGACGCCGGGTCTGGGAATCGAACCCGGGCCACATTGGTGGGAGGCGAGTGCTCTTACCACTAGCCACGGTAGCCCTGCTCCCCTAGAATGAAAAAGAAGAATGAAGGAAGGAAGGAAGGAAGGAGGGAAGGGAGGGAGGAGGGAAGAGAGGAGTACAGTTCGATTACAGATTTCCCAGCGCAAAAAAAAAATAAAAAAATAAACAACAGCTTTTTCATCAAGTTTCCCTGAATTCAAGCAAACAAGATTTCACCAAGAATCCATTGATTCACACAGAAACCTCTTCCTTAAAGGGGCGACGACATCTCCTCGTTTTCATTCTTTTACTTCCTGGTGTACCACAGCATCATGTCTGCCTCCTCTTCAAAGCGAGTCCAATTGCGACGTTTGTGTGATGGTATGATGGTAATTAGTTCAACTTTACATATGAATGAAAACTAATTTTCGTAAGAAAAACTTCGCACTTAGACTCGTTTTGAAGAGGAGGCGGACATAAACTGGGAAATGGCCTATTATTTATTACACTTCATATTTATTTCACCAGGTTGTTGTCAACGCATTATTTTTCGCCATTCCTGGAATAGGTAACGTGCTACTGGTATCCCTCCTGTTTTGGTTGATATTTAGTATCTTGGGAGTCCAGCTGTTTGCGGGAAAGTTCTACAAGTGTGAATACATCGAGAGTGGTGAGCGAGTTCCGGCCGATATTGTACCAAACAGGACCGAGTGTATGAAGCATCCTGACGAATTCAGATGGATAAACTCGAACGTCAATTTTGATAATGTCATCAATGGCTTCCTGGCCTTGTTTCAAGTTGTAAGTATCATTGAAAGTGGTAATTTCAAAACAAGTGACTCGGCTAGTAGAATTTCTAAGAGGTGATAGCAGACGGCCAAATTTAAAACAGAGCTTCTCCTTTTCCCCGCCAAGGAAACTCCTAATATGGGCAGTAAACAGTTCGATTGCCCAATCACTTTACCCATTTCAAATGACGTCAAAGCGAAATGCCAATCGCTTTTCAGAAAGTTCCATGGAGAGATAACGTTGTTTGCATCTACGTTCACTAAGCCAATGAAAAATGCGCGCTCGTTTTTTTTGGTTGGACAAGCCCAGGAAATGTTTTGCATTTTTTTACGTTCCGTTTTTACGTTTATTTTTCAAGGTCATATGAAAGTCGCTCTATGTAATTTTGTCACTACAAATCTAAACTGAATAAGTAAGCCTGATGAGTCTGTCTCGTTTCAAGATCACTCTTATACCCCCTTTACACACGCACAATACTGGCACGGCACTAGCTCCAAATCGTGGCACGGTACCAATATTTGGAGTGCCGAACACACCTCCAGAGATGTGCTTTGCACCTCTTTAATTCTGGCACCGGTGCCTAATGTGCCGCCCTCTCTTTGTTCTGTTTAAACACAAAAGATGTACCGTACCGAGATTTCGGAATGCCGTATAACGTACTAGTGTAAAGCGGGCTTTAGAGGGCATACATGAGAATAGAGGCGACGTTTGTACCTGGGCGAGTTCGTTATTGTTCTACCCCGTGGTTTTGTAGTAGCACAGGTAGCATCATCCTGGATAAAAAAAAACTTGAAAAAGACGAAAACGAGATGCCATGTAAAACCTCTCCATTAAATCATCTCTCCATTAAATCATCTAGTCATACGTGTATATGAGCCCATCATGTGCATTTACAGCCAACGAGAGCTACTGCATGAAAACGCCGGTCGATTTCTTTACACATTAAAACTGACATGCTTCTGTGATCATAGCATTTTCAGTAACTGGTCTTTAGATCTAAACACAAGACTGTTTCTGTTAAACTCTGAATTTCAATGTTATATGATTAGCGATAGTGTAATCAATCGAGGTTCTATTTTGAAATGCACATTGTGAAGATTCTAAGCGAGTAGGATCATCGTAGACGAGAAAGAGCATGAGATCTCAAGCAATTGCAAAGGAAGCCTGAAAAATCCATCCTTGAACGAGACTCGAACCCATGCCCCAGCGATTACACTGACTGCTCTACCATCAGGCCTCGATTGTTCAAAAGATGGATAACACTATCCATGTGATAAATCACTATCCAGCAGATAAACACAAGCAAAAACAGTTGAGTTATCCAACCTGGATAGTGATTTATCCAGTGGATGGTACTATCCACCTTTCGAACAACTGGGGCTTTTGGGCCCGTTTCTCGAAGGTACCGATAGCTTTTCTGGCCCAAAAAGCTATTCACAAAACTACCTTCCGCTTGGTGTCTTAAGCTGGTCTTTTAACATGTTTTCAAGTTAACAAGAAGCAAAATGATTGTGAAGTTTGTTGACTTAAAACCTCTCCGTTCTTAAGATACAGAGGAAATTTTGACATCCGAAAAAGGCCCACAAAGCTTTCAATCGAGAAACAGGCCTCTGGACTATTAATCCATCTGGGACGCGTATTTTGAACAGGGGCACCCAACGAGAATATAGTTCAAAACCACTTAGACATAGCATTGTTAAAGGTATTTTAGTATTTAAACGGTAGATATAGGCATGTTTTTATACCCTAAAAATTTTTCATCTATTGGGATTTCCTAGCTGAAAAGTCTAACGATCCGAAAATTATAGGGTTCAAAACTTACCTTTTCGAAAATTTCAGCCAGAAAAAAGGCTCCCGTAAATTCTAGGTGACCTTTTTAGGGTAAAAATCCGTTAAAAATAGGCAATTATACCATTTTTTAGATGTCCGAAAATCCTAGGATAGACAGGCAAGCAAGAAATTTTACAAGAAATGTTTGTAAAATTCTAGATCTCAAATCGTATGCCGAACAGATATTTTCCTAAAATTGACGTTGGGTGCCCCTTTTTTAACGGCGGATTCAGTTACGACTCTCGCTAAGTGATAAAATTGGCATCCTCGAGCTAAAAGCTTTTGCGATATTAATTCAATTAATAATTTTGTTCATTCTCTTATCTTCCTATTAATACAGGCAACCTTTGAAGGCTGGATGGAGCTTATGGACGATGCTGTGGATTCCAAAGAGGTTTTTACCACAATTGCTTGTAATAATCTCACAATCTGGTTGGCAATTTGCAATTGTCGATAAGAATCTAGACAACGCTGTACGCGTCATGCTCGCTTCAATTTGTCACGCAATGTAATAACCAATCAGGAACGTCCATTTTAGGAAATAAACCAATATATTACGAGAAAGTTATAGACAACGCTTGCTCTTCCTTCTTGTCATGATTTTGGTCACGCTCTGAAATAAAAACTTTCTTTGGCGTTGAACCTTGTGGTAAAAAAGAAATCGAAAGCGTTCAGTGTTGTCTGTACTCTTATCGATATTCTGTACTCTTATCGATATTCCGCATGCAGGCCAACCTCGGTCTGATGTTTGAAAAAAAATAAGTATTCATCAGCCTTCCACGTGCGCCGCCATTTTCTCTTTTCACTAAGAACCTGAGAGCGGACGTCTCGGAAGACAGACTTCCGCTAGAACAATGACTTCCGCTCGTCTAAAAATACCTTTCGTGAACATGACATATCCCGGCCAACGCCCTGAGCCTCCCTCTCTGTCCCCTCATTTTCTCTTGAGTTTCCCTTTGATTTTCTTTCTCCCCCATACTTGTGCTCTCTTTCTTTTTTTTTCTCTTTCTTTTTTTTTTTGTTGGAAATTGTAATGTAAACGTTCTTGTTTTGAGACTTGGAAAATAAACAAGCCTGTATTGCTTAGAGATCCAATCCTATACTTCTTTTTTTTCTAAAAGTTAAAAACCCTGTTTGATTTTAGGTCATTTTTTGCTTGTTATGTACAGACATCGCGCAAGTTCTAAAAAGCGAGAGAAAGTTGGAATAAGAACAAATAATTGTCAGTATCTCCTGACAAGTAGAAGCGGATGTTTTGACGTCAAGTTTGCCTTTTCACATACACGCAAAAGGGCTTAATTAATCGATCGAGATATTGTTGTTGGTAGATACGTTCTTCCCTGATTTGCAAGGAATTGTATTTTTCAACCAACTTATCACGTGTTTTCGTTTTTCGGAAGGTTGACGAGCAGCCGGATGATGAGAGTTACCTTGGAGCTTACATTTTCTTTGTCATATTCATCGTGCTCGGCTCTTTCTTTGTGCTGAATTTGTTCGTAGGAGTGATCATCGACAACTTCAACAGTTTAAAGAGAAAGGTAATAACAAGCTTAAGAGGTTCACACCCCGACACAAACATATCAAATACCCAGTAAGAAAGATCTGACTGGTTGCTCCAGAGCGAGCCCTCAGAGCTATTTGGCGCTAGGCCAGTTGTAATTCAGTAACTGATTTTCTATTCTTGATAGAAAATACCATCCTGTTAACTTTGCTTTGAAGTACGTGGCAACAATATTTGGAATTTGGAATACTTTACCTGTCAATTTCAAAATCAATTTTTTGCCGTTTTTGGTCTATTTACTCTTCTCATAATTTTGTGACGGTAAACTCCCAAAAATTTTACCGTGACCTAAGACAAAAAATCGAAGATTGTCAATAGAGATTCTTTCTTTGTCTTTTCCGTGAGACCAGTTCAGTGCTGCAACTTCAGGCAACGTATAGAAACTATAGTGTAGTGGTGTGGAAAATGGAATGCACAGTAGTTATTGCTGTCAGTGATTTTAGGTGCAGCGCGGCCCTTCGGGAAAAAATCGCGCGGATCGTGGATCCAATTCAAAAAAAAAAAAAAAACACCAAGCATAAATACCAATGTCACTGTATAGATTACTTTTCTTTGCTTAATAGTCCATTTCACAGTTGTGTGCTTAGTTACCTGGCCTATGAATGAAAGTGAGGTTGGAGTTGACCTTGTTTTCATAGAAACCTCACTGTTTTTCTTATGTAAATTCTTACTAATTAGCATGACAACAACATCATTAACGTAAGAAAAGGAGGGAGGTCTATCGTAAAACGGTCAGCACCAGCCTCACTTTCATTTAAAGGCCAGGTAACTAAGCACACAACTGTAAAGAGGTATATTGTCTGGGACCAGAAACCGATAAGGGTTGAAACGTGTAACGCGCGTTCACAGCTTCCGAATATTCAGTGCGAACTGATTGGTTGAATGTTTCAGTGCTAAGTACCATATTTGGAAACCCCGCGCTCTTGTTGTTCCAAATATGGTACTTAGCAAATTAAATATTTAGAAGCTTGTTTCCCAGCACACAAGGGGCCGTTACACGTTTCAACCCTTATGGGTTTCTGCTGGGACTTATGCAGCTTTTTATTCGTGATTACAGTACGACGAGCTGAGTTGCATGGGGATGCTTCTGACGGATGCTCAAAGAAAATGGGTGGATATACTCAAGGAATCAGCCAAGAAGAAACCGCCAGACCATTCCATCAGACCACAGGTTCGTGGTGCAAGTAGATTAAAGAGAAAACATAAAATATAACAAATATAAATGTAATAGTAAGTGTTCGCCAGAATTATTACTCGGTCATGGTTCCACAAGAGTACCATAACAACAAGTTATTTTCATATTACGTTCGAGAATTGTGCTGAACTTAGCAGAACTCGTACATTGAGCCTACTGCGCATGCACAAGAAAATGTCACAGGGATAGTAAAGTAATAGTAAAATTCGGCTGAAATGAAAACAATGAACTAAAAGTGTTTTCTTGGTGGCTCACGCTTCTTATTTGATTGAGTAGCTTCTTCCTTTTCTTCTTCTTCCTATTATTAGTATTATTATTATTTAACACTTTTGCCGCATTTTCCAAGGAAGTGGATTCCTTTTTTCGGACTTAAGGTAATCAGTATCATGAAGATAGCCAGTGCCACTCTCGTCTCAATGAGATTGGATTGTATCATTCGTTTGACTAAACGACGATTTCCCTCCAAACCTTTCGAGATTCCAGGTACAGCCATCTTTTTTATTTTTCTCCACAGAACAAGATCTTAAGCAGGATTTACGACATGGTAACGAGCGAAACCTTCGAGATATTTATCCTTGGAATCATCATGCTCAATATGTCAGTAATGATGTGGCAGCATTATGGTCAATCGAAAGGGATCACAGATGCTCTTCATATCCTTTGTCATTAATTAGTCAAAAAGCAATTTAACCATTAAGTTCTTGCTGTGCGATTCAGCAGCGCTCAGTTCAACGATTTGAAAATTGGACTATACCGTGCGGGAGGTCGCGGGTTCAAAACCGGCAGGACCAACCGTGACTCAGGGTCTTAAAATAAGTGAGGTGAAAGTGCTGCCTTTGTAATGACGTCTGCGGATGGTTTGACTTTCAATAGTTCTCGATCGC